>JAJQOW010000014.1:5248284-5410784 GCA_037975125.1 Latrodectus hesperus
TAGAATAACGATTGAATGAGGAAAAGTACTGCTTTTTCCCAAAAAGGACTTAAATAATATGGATTCTTGTCATTCGTAAAAAACAGTTTTTATATAAAAAATTTACTCCTATGTCTGATTTAAATTATTTTATAGAAAATGTGTCTGTTTTCTAAAAATTACACTTTCATATTTTAAATTATATCGTGAATTTGATTATAAAAAATTTGGGTACAGATGCCGTATAATCCAAGATGCTAAATTCTGAGTTTGGTGAATTTTTTGGCGGATTTTCTTATGTATCTTTTTTATTACGTCATATAAGATACGCCAATAAGAATTATGCAGAGTATTCTATTTTGTGACAACCCTAGTATTTACATCATCGCGCACACCACAATACGTCACATTGGTAACATTTCTTCAGCGTCAAAAAAATTCGGAATTTGGCATCTTGGATTATACGACATCTGTGCCATAATTTAGAAGAAGTTTTATTTATTTTATTCAATAATTATTATAAAATTGTGATAATTGATACTACTTACTTCAAGATTACTTACATTTGCTACTTTTTGTGAATACTTTTATAAAAGACAAACCGCTTTGAGAAACAAAAATTATGTACCCTGAAATTTTGCTTCTTTTTATTTAAAAATATATATTCTGATCAATATTCTTTAGAATTGCGTCATCAACAGCTTATTTCTAGAATTTAAAATTCATGGGTTATATATAAAGTAAGATAGTGAAAGTAAAAGTAAAAAATTAAACAGAATTATCACTTACTTTCAAAAGTTTCTAATATATTGTTAATAATTGAAAAAAGAAATGTTTAATTAATATATATGAAAACCGTGTTCATGTAAAAGTTTGAATTGTGACTATCATCTTTTCAATTATTTAGAAAAGAGCATATATGCACTTTCAAAACTGAGTATTCTGTCACAATGGTATTTAATTAAATCTTTAACATATATCAAAGTTTTTTTTATATCAAAAGCAAAGCTATTTTGTTAGTTTGAAGTTTTTATTGTTCTCATTTACTTTCATTTATCAATACATTTTGATTTTCAATCGGATTAGAAAGTTTGAAAAAATGCAACACAAATCAGTATTTATACTTCGTTTTTAGATTCTAATTTAAATATCTATCAGATAGTAAAGAAGAAGCAAGCGTATATAATGATATATTAATAACTTATATATATATCGGTTTGGTGACAGTTTTAATTCTCAATAAAAAATGCTTGTGATAAAGGAAATCACTTTTTCTCCGTAAATTTATTTAAAAAAATATTTTACAGAAGCAAATGAGCAAGACTAAACATCTCATTGATTTATACAATTTTAATTATATTCTTTTATTTTGAATTTGAACATTCAGCTCATTTATACTTTAATTTGCTATAGAAAACTTAGGCACAATATTTTTTTATAGTTGGTGAAGGAGATTTATATATAGGAATTATTATTAGGTGTATGTATTACGAAAATGAGAAAGTAGGAAAAAACTATTCACAGTGTTATTTTTAACCCTCAAGTAAATTTAAATTTAAAAATTGAAATTAAAGTAATTTTAGTTTGAGTATTTCTAATAATTAAAATGTAATATTTATTCCTCAAATTTCCACAGTAAACAAATTTTTATTCTTCGATAACGGAAGTATAAATTTATCTGAAAGAATTATTAATAATGTTTATAACAAAATAAATGTTTTGATTTTCGTAAATAGTAGAACTTTGAACAATTTTAAAATTCAGTGTAAAGTAAAGTCAATACATCTTTTATAAATTGCGTAAAATTATAATCTAATCAGGTTTATATGCCATTAAATATTTAAAAAATAAAAAATTAATATTTATTTGTTTTATAATTTATTCATTATCATTAAACTCAGTTATGTTCACAATTAATTCAATTTAATGAATTGTTTTCCAATTTTTATTTAAATTGATTTCTAAGTGGATTAATTTATTTTAGAAACATGGTTTGACATTTTTATTGCATGTTCAATTAAATAATTCACATTTCATAAATAATCTAACTTAACTTTATTGCACTTTATATAAAATGAAACAAAAATGTAATAGATCATTATCATGCAAATTCTTTCAAAAATTTGAGAGTTCTGATAACCAGTAGAAACATGACTGATAATTGTACTTACAATATTCTTTTATATTTCCTTCTTTCCTATGTAGATAAAAAGTGCATTCCTTTGGATTAATGCTGAGATGATTATTGCATTCTTCTTTATTGGACCGTAAACTATGAAACATCATCAAATATTGGACAATGGGTCTACGGAATAACATTCCTACATTAATATTAATCCAATCAATAATACATGCTTTGAGGAAAGTTATTTTTCACTTTTTTGTGTCATGCGATAAAAAGTCTGGTAAAGTATTTCATATGAATTTATAACAAAATATTAAAATATACTTATATTTAGTTTATTGAAATTATATTATTTAAAATTTTTTTTATGTTAAAAAATTATTGTTAATTTTAATTATCGTTACTCTACTAAATATTATTTTCAAGCATTGAATTAAAATTGTTTCCCTATCGTAAATTGGTAAGCTAACATGAAAAGATTTAATGGTCTTTATGTTACAAATTTAAGCAACAATTTTTTGATTGCATAAAATTTCATGTTTTATTTATATTTTATTTCAAAAATAGATATTTTTACATATTTAGTAAAGCTGAAACTAATAAATCATAGCAACATTTATTTATAAGTATTACTTCACTTATGATTTGTTTTAATGCAAACAATAGAAGTCAAAATACACTATAAATGATATTGTACTGGAATACGTGTTTTTTTTTAACCCGAATAACTCATTTTTTCTTGTTGTATATTGATCAAAATATTTAGAAATAAAAATTAGGCGCAAAATGAATCCCATGTTTATAGTGAAATTTTCTGAAAATTTAATTCTTTTTATGAAGGTAAAAGACGAATTATTTTTGTGTTCTATTTAGAACCGAAAAGCTACTGCCAGTGGGAAGATTTGTTAAATGAAAATTATCACTGATTGAAGAATATTTTTACAAATAGGAATAAGAGGCTACTTTTTCAGGAAGTAAGGATATTTATTTCTAAAATTCTATATCTATCATATGCATTTCTATACCTATAATATTTCTCACTAGACCATAAAAACGCAGTTGAAAATCCTCAAATTTAATACATATTTTTATATAAACGACACAAGAATTCAAGTTTCCTGAATGTTGCTTTATAAGAGAAGTTAATATGTGATTACGGAACTGTTTCTAAATTAAGCTCACTTACAATTCTTTCTATTATGTAAGAGCATTTTTCTTTTTTGGAAAATATATAAAAGTGAAATAAATTTTGATTGTATCTGTAGAGTCTGAATATTTAGTTTTGTTCACAAAATAAAGTATTTTTTTTATAGGGGATCTTAAGGACTCTCTTGATTCTCTATGTAATAACACACACACACACACACACACACACACACACACACACACACACACACACACACACACACACACACACACACACACACACACACACACACACACACACACACACACACACACACACACACACACACACACACACACACACACACACACACACACACACACACACACACACACACACACACACACACACACACACACACACACACAGACAGACAGACAGACAGACAGACAGACAGACAGACAGACAGACAGACAGACACACACACACAGACAGACACACACACACACACACACACACACACACACACACACACACACACACACACACACACACACACACACACACACACACACACACACACACACACACACACACACACACACACACACACACACACACACACAAAATTTTTCATGAACATGTTACACACAATCACACACTTAATAGCAATATTTTAAGATAAATTAATAAGTTTGAATGTAAAATCTGTGTGAGTTGATTTACATATTTACTCATATGGGCTGACTGAATTTATGAAGCTTAGTTATTTTGTTTTGTGATTTACCATTATTAACATACTTATAAAAATTCCATTAACATATTCTCATTAAAAGAAAAAAACATATGAAAATGATTAAAATTTTAGAAAAATTTATTCAAAAGATATTTATCTGATAAAGAATAAACCCTTACGATCTGCTATATATATCGCTGAAAGACCTAGAATTTTCTCAGTGAACATATTAATGATCAGAGGTGGTAATCCTCGTCAAGCTGTGTTCATTAATCATCTCAAATCTGGCACTTTCTGAGTTAACACACCATACTGTAGCTTATGTAAAAGGCATGTTTGTGTTAGATAAGATACTGCTCCGATAAGGTTAATGATCACGAATGGATATCAGTTTCATTTTGGATGTTCAGAATTGTCTATCTAGCATTGTTTATTTGAATATTAAGCCAGAAAATGCTAGTGTTTTGTGGCACGATCTTGTAATCTTTGAAATGTATGAATCTGTTGTCAGATTGAGAGAGAGAGAGAGAGAGATGAAAATGTATTTTAAAATTGTCCATGGATCGATCAAGATGCTGCAGAAAGTATATTACCTTCTACATAGCTACTGGAATGCATATTTCGTATATGGATGCAATTATCATTGGGAATTAAAATTACTACAGTCTCTCCTTCTGTCTGCATTTCTTTTCGACTTATTTAAAAAATTTTTAACTATAAATAGAATATTATTCCCCCTATTCACACATATTGTTAGTATAATAAATTTGTTATTAATAAATTTTCTGGTAAATGTGTCCATTAAATCCTCATTAAAAATTTTCTGCTTAAAATAATTTTAAAAGATCAATTTTTTTATTTGCTGTGTTTGCTATGTATATTTATCAATAAAATTTCGACGAAATCTTGTAAATAAAATAATAAAAAATTCAAAAGAAAAAATTTTAATCCTTTTTTCTATTTTATAAATAAAAGTAACACTATAAATTAAAAAGAAAATTATGTTTCCCTCTATATTTGTCATTTTAAAATGTCTTTTAAACATCTAATTGTAAAGTCTAGTCTTGAGTAATTTAGAATTTTTAGTCGTTAAAGAAATTATCGTTGATGTGTGAGATTTGATAAATTAGCTATATTTATCACGCGAATATACACAGGAAAACTACTAGCAAGAAAACAATAAAATTGTTTTTTCAAATTCATTCTAAAAATTCTTCACAAATTTTCTTATTATTTTCCATTATTTTATTTGCAAAAAATAATTTTTTGCATACAAAAATATTTGCATAATTTAAGCTCTTTGAATTATAAGAAATATATTTATAATACTAATAATAACACTTTGAAAATAGAATTATAGGAATCTCAAATATTAATAAATTTCCTTACTTTATACAGATTTTTTTATTTAATATCTGTTGAATTTAAAGTTATTTTTCTGATTATAAGATTTAAAATTTAAAATTAAGCAGAAGAAACAAATTTGCTGGAGTTTGCTAAGTTGCATATCATGAAAAATAAAATATTCATTTTTATTTGTCATAATAAACAAATATGACTAATGACTATGACTAATAACTCTAAGAATATTACTTAAAATATGTAAAACACAAAGAATTTCTAACAGAAATATTTTTTCTACCTATGCATGTTGAAAATGCACATCTAAATTACCAATTTTACGAATATATATTTTATAGTGTTAGTATTTATTCTGTTTATGTAAGTTATTTTATAGAGAAAAAATATAGACTTATAATTATTTTAATATTACGAACTAAATTTAAAATATTTATTTTACTATATCTTTAAATATTTTTAGAAAAGTTGTATTATAAGAATTCTTCCTAAATATTATTCTATGGATATGCTTTTCAGCAAAATAATAAATTTTTATTTTCCTATTACACATTCTTAAATAAATCTCTAATCAAGAATTAGAATTAGCATAAACTATATATTTTTAATACATTTTTTATTTTAATCTTTTATTGATAAGCATTGTTAGTAAAACCAATGCCTTTAGATTTTTAATATTTAAGTAAATTAAGAATGAGGAATTAAATCTTTAAATATATTTGCATGCAAAAATTTATTGAAATAAAGAAAACGAATTTATTTCTAAAGCGCTCCATGTTTATCAAAAATTAATTAAACTTCATTAATGTGGAATCATGCATATCAAACATGCTCTTGTCCTCAAGGTTAGGTTTTCATAAAGATTTGCGCGAACTACAACAAATCCTACGAAATTTTCTCAAGCGGAAATGAGGAATAATGGTACAAAGGTTGATTTATTATTTTCTGCAGTTAGGCTATTTATTCGATTCAAGACACATAATCAGCTGTTTTCATTAATTTAACTTGCAAATTTAGCAAACGATAAACACATTCAAAAGACAGGAAATACAGGGAATATAAGGTCAAAATAAAATTTATCTTAGCTATGATTAAATAAACATTCAACCCAAAATGAAAAAAAGATGAATAAATTTCGTATTCAAATTGAAATAGTTTAAAGTAAATTCATAAATAATCATGGCATAGAATAGTTTAAATAATTTTGATTTTATTGTCTAATTAAACGTATTTACATTATGGTTTTTATATAAATATAATGTATATAAGTTATATCGTGAAACAGAAATTGAGAAAGATTAAAATGTCTTCGAAAACTTTACTTTAAGACATTTAAATTAATTGCCAAATCAGGAATTTATATTTAACTCTATAGAAAGTACATTTATGAACAAAAAATGCTACTGAATCAAAGTTGGATAAAAAGTTACCGTATACAAATTATCATAAACATGAAAAATATACTTTAAAAATTATCAGATTTAACTTGAAGCATACCAGTATTACAATGCTATGCTATTAAAACTAGGTACTGATATCAAAGTGCTAATATGCACTAACTTCCAAAAGTTTTACGAATAATATAAAATGCAAAAAATCAACAAATACTGACACAAAATTCGGCAGGAAAGTAGCATATAGATTTATGCATAAGATAAAATCAGTAATTATATACAGAAATGAAAACAATATTAAATTTTTGTCTGTTATCAGATAATGACATACTGAAGTTTTAAACAGAATTATGTATAAAGTGAAATTAAACAGCATAAAATGAAAAAAAGGACATTAATAGTGTATGTGATCCCCTCAACTGTATACAAAGCTTACACTTTGTCACCATGCTTATATATATATATATATATATATATATATATATATATATATATATATATAATTATAAATATTATTATTTTTACCTACATTTTATTTCAGTATTTTAGCATTAAGTGGGTAAACCTTGTTTTTATTTTTTTGTAAAAACATACAAATATACCAGGTATAAAATTATACAACAAAACTATCATATATTCAAAAAATTATAATTTTTAGCATATTAATGAACAAATAATGTAATATGGTAGTTTCATTATTTATTTTGATAACATTTAGCATTTACAGCCCAACATTTAGATATTCATGCAGAATGTTTTTTTTATTCTTCAATCAATACATTTTAAGATAATTTTAATTTTACATTTTCGAATTATGAGCTCTCCTTCATTCCAAATGAACTCGATTAGATTTAACTCTCAGAACTGATATCCTATTTTTAAACATAATGTCACATAAAGGCAGTAATGGCATTTACTCTATGAGTTGCTTTTATAGGCTCATTTTGGTAGAAAACAGAATTATTTCAAATATGCTGTTTAATTTTAAGATGATTCTTTTATCCTGTTCATTAAAATTAAATAAAGAATACGATTTGTGATATCATCAATAAATATCATTTTGTCTAATTCTGTCACAGACATACACCCTCAAACTAAGGGATATTAACCCTAGTTTGGGGGTTAGATTTTAATTAAATACTTCTCATTCGTTTTTAATTATTTATGCACTCTTCGAAAGGGAAAATGTTTAATTGATATTTTTCTGCAAAATAAAAGAATATTCTAATACAATTAAAGATCATTTAGCATTGATTTTAGTAAAAAGAAGCTTAAGCCTTGTATTTTTTGAATTTACAAAAATGGTTATTTGTACAGAACTACTATGTAATCCAGCAAACCTATAAATTCGTCGATTTCAACTGAAATTGATAAAGAAATCTCTTTCCTATAAGTTGTAAAACAATTTTTACATCTTTTCAAATATAAACTTCTTACAAATTTTCTGAATATAATTGACTTTATCATACTGAATTAACCTATTGGTTACCTTATTGGTTGACGAAATTTCGAAAATTTGTGAATTTAGGAATAGGTTGAATTATTTTGTTCCTATTCTAAAATGAAAAATAATTAATCATTGAATATTATGTAAATTCTTTTTTCCTTTTTTACAAGCCATTTAAAAAAGTTAATGAGATAAATGAATTAAATATTCGATTTATTCAACAGATTTATTGAATTTCATCAAAACATTTAAACAGGAGAAATGATACTGATAACAACAAATATCAATATATGTAAACATGTTTTGGTTATGAAAGCATTTATGACGCCTTTTTTCTAATGCTTTGCATTTTCTTTTTCATAAAGAAAAAAATGGAAGTTTAACCAACCTTTTTGACTGAATATATGTATAGCGAATGAAAATATTTTCCAAGTATTCTCTTTGATTTGCAAATGACCATATTATGCGATTTTCATTTTTTAAAAATAAAATATAACTTTTCAAGGTTAATTCTCTATGTCTTTAAACATCTATTTTTGAGTTTAATAAATTTATCAAGAATGCGTTTAAATAACTTTTTTGAAATAAGGAAAAAGAATCGAAATATATGTTGCATTAAAAATTCAAAATATGATTATCAGAAATCTTCTAAGGTATAATATCAATAACATTCAAGAAAAAATTCAGAGTCTCAATTAGGAAAAAATATCTCGTTCATAAACATTCATATTTTAATGAGTATTTGAATACGGAAAGTAAATGAAATCTATTGTATGTTTTAGATATAAAATAAAGTAGAGAGAAGGCACAGTGCTACACACGAACAGACATGTTTAACGACAACAGACAATTACAACACAAGTAGTTACAATGAAATAATAACATTGAAGAACATTTCCAATGCTACACAAGAGAGTGCACACATCTACTCTCAAGGAAGGCAGAAAGACGTCTGACCAGAATATGCACCGTTTGATCACTAGAGGGCGCACATTTATTTTAGTCAGGAGGATCTATTATGTAGAAAGGGTAAAAGCAGAGACAGTGATACTTTAATATCCTAACAATATGAACGATATTATACTTACTTTTTAAAATACATGTTATTAGAAGGAACCTATCTTAATAAAAAAATAGTTTTTCTTTTTGGTAATACAACAAAAGATAAAGACGGTTAAAATGAAACCATGCGTGAATAAACGAACATGTAGTTTTGAATAACATTTTCAGCCATGAATATTGAACTTAAAAAAATAAATAGTAGATAAGTTCTGTAATTATATATATATATATAACTATTAATATTCTCCTGAGTTATATGAATTATGAAACAAATATGACAAAATTGATTAACGTACATACGGTCATTCATCAAGTTATACTACATATTTTCATAAAACTTTTTAAAAATATAATGCAGCAAATAGAAGTAGATTAAGTAATACTATGAAGGAATTTATTCTTTTCAGCCGTTTTATAACTAGTTTCATCAATGGCATAATACTTCAGAAGCTTACGATGTTTATACGAAAAGTTTACAATGCTTAAAGTTAAAAATAATATATTATTCTACAAATGAAATTTAAATAAATCTACATTGATTCTGAAGAGATTTCTGATCATAGATTCCAATGAAGCAAAATTAATCATTATAATAATGGTACCCAATGTGGTCTTTACGTTCCCAGGTGTAAAAGGTATCATTCAATGGGACAACACATTTAAATGAGATGACGATGGACTGTTTGCTTCTTATAGAATTTTTCATTGACTGCAAAATATGGAAAGTCGTACGCTATTGATAATGAACTTATTTTACTAGCAGTAAAGTAATACTCACTGTTATACACAAAACAGCTTTCGACATTATGCAAAGAATTTTGCTGAGTAATAATTCCGAAATAGAAGGATTTCTGGCATATTTAAAACAGACTGTAATGTATTTTCAGTGCACATTGAATCATTTTAATCGCAAAATATCTCAGTGAATGTTTTCAACGGATTGCTAAGTTTTGTTATTAGAACAGTTAATAAAATCAAAAGGAATACCTTCAATAAGAGATTAGTTGTTTGAAAATAATGAAAAATAATCATTTACTACTCTACACAGAAGTAGATTGGTTATCTAAAATTGCATGTTTATATCTGATCGATTTATATTTTATATATATCTCGATTCCCCTATTTATTATTTTATATTACGTGCACGTTAAATTCATGGAATGGAAAGTCTTGCGGTCGGTCATTGAGCAGTTATTATGGGTACAATGGTCTGGAAAAAATTTCCTAACCCTTCAGATCAATGTCAAAATTGAGGGAGTGGTTCCTCTGGTGGTGCCATCTATCGGAGGATTTAAAAAAGAGCAAAGACGTGCTTTCACCTTCGTGGTGCTCTCATTAAAGCAAAAGACACTCCCTATTGAGTTAAATTCGCATACCCAAGGCATAGCGAGCTTGGCTTGTCCAAATGTCATAAGCAACAACAACAACATTATTTTAAATCGATTTTTTGTGCTAGTTGATCCAGAATTGGAATTCCTGAAAAGCAGTGACAATGATTTGCGACACAATTTAATTTACTCAAAAAATGACATAGTCCATATAACAGGTTTATTTGCCAAATTTAACGAAACTAATAAGAAATTACAAAATGACCTATTAAATTAAATGAAAACTTAATGTTCAATATTGGCATCTGTTGCAAGACGTTTTCTTTACTAACATAACTTGAGAAGACAAGAATGTTCTAATTTTTAAATCTTTCGAAATTGTGAAATAAAAATGAAGATCTGTATACTGTCAACATCCAAAGACACTTTATGCCGACTTGAGCCAAAAATTTGAAAACATTCTTCATTTGGATAAACTCGAGTGGGTGGTGAACCCTTTTGTGCTTCGATGAATTCATTCTAATACAAGGATAAATTATTGAAATATCCATTAAGGACACACTTAAACCATGTTTGAACAATTTTGGTTACAACAGATCCCAGTTTTATATCCTGCATTACGGGCTATTGTGTAGAAGTTGTTGACTGCTTTACTGTTTGGTAGAAAGTGCATTCATTGCTGTTAACAATCTCATATATATATATATATATATATATATATATATATATATATATATATATATATATATATATATATATATATATATATATAAACGACTGGAAATTAGTGCTTGTGTGGGATTTTCGGTTTTTGTTCAGAAACATTGAGCCCGACACCGACACTCATAATATTTTTAAAAGTTCATTCAATTCATTAATTTTTTAAGTTTTATTTTAAACAAATTTCAATAAATACTTCAACTTTTTTAAATTTTTAAGTTTTATACTATCCATTGAAGTAGTAATCTTTTTAATTGGGGATACGTGGACAAGTTCTGATTATAAAAAAATGACCAGAAATCAAAAAAATTTGGTAACCACTGATTATAACAATGATAATCATTTTTTAATACAAAATCATTTAGAAGTATATTTAAATAAAATTTTCTCTATTTACGGGCCAAATTTTTATACAGGTTTGAAATGTAAGAAGTAGGAATAATATGGATTGGATTATACTTCAAGATATAGAGCTTTGGCTAATAGAGTAAAAGCCATATTTCATTTCAAAATTTTAAATACAGAATTTGTAATTAATTTAAACTACAACAAAAACTGATTTGAACTCTTTGTAAAGTAACTTAAAAGTGATATAATTAATTTAATCGAGATAACATTCCATCACGAAATTTTCTTTGCAAATGCGATGTGGTGTTCCTTTTCCCCTTAACATTCTCATCAATGGGTAACAACTAAAACGAAAAAAATATGTGCGACATCGTATTTCCTTTTCTTCCGACATTCCCCAAAAAATGTTTTTAAAAATTGAATAAAATTTTTTTGCCAAAATGCCACAAAAATGTTTTTGCCCATTGAAGTGAAAATATTTATGCTTTTCCTAACACTTCACCTAGAGGTAATGCATTCGAATGTAGATGAAAGTAATTCGTCTCCAAAATTTATGAATTCAGAAATTAAACAGAAGTTTTACCCATTCAGCTCCTTTTTTGATGTTTTTTCTGCTATTCATAAGCAAGACCGCTTTCTAAATCACAGTGTTTTCACTAGAAGGTGCAAACTTTTAATCTTTTTGATAAATTTTTGAATATAAAAAAATTTGAAAGAAATATTTTATCATATTAACAGGAACAAAATTTTCAAAAATGCATCCTTGTTTAAAATTAACGTATTTTTACAGACTAATTTGAAATGAAGGTAAATTACTTTAAAACAATTATTTCTTAACTAAAGTAAAACATTTAAAAAATGTTTTTAGAAATACATTGAAAAGACGGAGTTAAAAAAGTTTTAAGATTCTTTTTGGCAAATATTTATCTTACTGGTGTAAAGCGTTTTTTAAGAACATTTTAAAAATATCGTTTCAACACATCTAGAAATAGAAAATACTGTGAACAATAGAATATATTCATATTAATATGTCGGTACCAAATGATCTGATTCATAAAAATTCTTTTTATCTCACTTTTTAATCCCAAAATTATTTTTATATCGTAAGTATTTTGAAATAACTCAATATTTTAAATAAAAAAAATGTTGTGATAAATAAAGATTTTTATTGCTTTAAAATATTTGTAAAAAATGTTTTTGAGAAATAAAAACACGCAATATTGTTAGAATATTAAGATGAGACATGTTTGAAACCGTTTTTTGGTTATTTTATATGAATATACATGAAAAATGAATTATTATTGATTTTAAGGAATTATTTTTGGCAAAGAATGTTTATAAATAACTTCAAGCAATTATCATTACGCAGATTAATTTATCGTGCTTAAAAATTATTTTTATTTGTGATACGAGATTTATTGCATAGCATAATATGTGTAAAAATGAGAATTATTTTAAATCTTGATTTACTTTATAAAATCAATAATTTAAAAAGTAAAAAATTAAGATCAATTGATATATGAGGTAAAAAGAATTGTGTATGGTATTAAAATGACACAAAGAATAGTTATTGCGAAGATATTCTTATTACAATATATTACAAACAAGGAGAAAAACTATGATATTAAATTACTTTTATAAGCATTTATATGCAGAATTTTTATTTATTTATATTGAAAACTAATTATTCTATTATTGCATTTTGAGCAAGCATGACGTTTGACGACAAATATAAATTGAAAGAGGTACAATAACAGTTTTGATTTCATTTTCTGAAATATTGAAGTTTATTTAACCATAAAAAGTTTACCAATTTCTGAATTCACTTGACAAGTTTAAAAGTAAATTTTCCGCTTTCTGAACACAAAATAAAAATAATTGTCATGGTTCAGTTAGTTAATTTTTCAAAAAGTTATTTACGTTTTAGTTAGTAAATTTCTTGTGTTTCTAGATCTTAAGAACCGAGATTTCATATATATATATATATATATATATATATATATATATATATATATATATATATATATATATATATATATATATATATATATATATATATATATATATATATATATATATATATATATATATATATATATATATATATATATATATATATATGTATATATATATATATATATATATATATACATACATACATATATATATATATATATATATATATATATATATATATATATATATATATATATATATATATATATATATATATATATATATATATATATATATATATACATATATATATATATATATATATATACATACATACATATATATATATATATATATACATATATAATGACATATATAATGAGTTAAGATATAATGACATAAGAAGATGTAAATTTTCCTTTCTTTCTTTGTCTTTTGAAAAATTATTTATAAATTAACATCTTGGTTTTACGGTGAACAATTTGAATTTTTTCGCACGAGTTGCTTAAAAATTCAACTTCTATTATCTTCGAAATTAATCACGTAATGTTTTTGTAATAATTATGTTGATAATTTTTTTGATTTTTATTTAGTAGATTCTTCATCTTACAAGTTAAATCTAATCATTTGTTATTTTATTTATGTTATGATGATAAAGAGCATTTTTATGAAGTTTAAAATAATTTACATAAATGTTCTTATAGTTATTTTGAAATTTAAATCCCACAGACTTATAAAAGATTTCAAAGAAGAGTTGTTTTATAGAATTCAATTAATGTATATTTAAGAAACAGGGGTATCAAATGTATCTCCTAGCAAAACAATACAAAAATAAAATGCTCATCTAGAAGTCAAATATACTCTGTGTTTTGTAATAATTCTATAATTAGATTATAAGACTTTTCTTAATTTTGTTATGAAATTTCTACCGAAACTTTTTTAGGTATAAAATGAAGTACAGAGAAGGCAGTATTACACAAACAGACATGTTTAATGACGACAGACAATTACAACACAAGTAAATACAATAATATAATAACAGTAAAGAACATTTCCAATGATATACAAGAGAATCATTACATCTACTCTCAAGCAAGGCAGAAAGACATCTGACCAGAATATGCACCGTTTGATCAATAGAGGGCCCACATTTACTCTAGTCAGGAGGATCTATTATGTAAAGAGGGTAAAAGCAGAGACAGTGATATTTTATTATCCTAACACCCTCCCACAATGTCGACGCATTTACCCGAAATGCAAATTAGTGTCTCCTATTCCTAATATACCTAAGCATTTGTAATGCTTAATAGCAGAGTAAAGCTTTTGTTAGTACATCTGCTCCCATATCTTCTGTTGATGTATACAGTGATGTCTAACATCTATATGTTTTGTTCGCTTATGAAAAACTGGATTTTCTGCCAATTTTAAGGCTCCTTTATTATCAGAAAATATGAGCACTTTTTCCAAATTACAATCGCGCAATTCATTAATTAAATTACAAAGGTAAATAGCCTCTTTCGTACCATCCGATAATGCCATATATTCTGCTTCAGTTGAGGAAAGAGCTACGGTACTTTGCTTACGGCTTTCCCAGCTAATTAAACTTCCATTTAACATAAAGCAATACCCGGTATATGACTTGCGATCATCAGGGCAATTACCCCAATCGGAGTCAGTATACCCAAATAGGGGCTCACCTGTACGTTTAAAAACTAATCCATGATTAATTGTCTTTTTCAAGTATCGCAGTACACGTTTCGCTGCAGTCCAATGAGTTTTATCATAACAATTTAAAAATTGACTCAACTGACTGACCGCATTTGAAATGTCTGGTCTAGTTGAAACAGATAAATACATCAGACCACCGATTAATTCGCGATAGAGTAACTTTTCTTCATTACATTTTTCAGCCCTTTTTAATCGAATACTAACATCCATAGGACATGCCACAGGTTTAGCTTCTGACATATCAAATCGATTCAAAAGTTCTCGAATATAACCCTCTTGGCTCATAGTAACAAATCCATTTCCTCGCTTAAAGTTTATTCCTAAGCAGTAATTAACTAATCCTACATATTTTACTTCTAATTCTTTATTAAGATGAGTTTTAAATTTTTCAATTTTATTCGGATCTTGGGACATAAATAATATATCATCAACATACACTAAAATTATGGTTAATCCTTTTTCATCTTTAATATAGTATATACAAGGATCAGCATCGGTTTGCTTTGCTCCGAAACTACGCAAAATTTCATTTAACTTAAAATTCCAGCATCTGCCAGCCTGTTTTAAACCGTAAAGAGATTTCTTAAATAGAATATTTCTTTAATTAGAAGTAATACTTTATCTTCTTTTCTTAAAGATTTAAACATTTTATTGGCCATTTTAGAAATATTATTAGGTTTTTCATTTATAACTAAAGTATTTCTTGACAACGCATTATCGCCAGCAGTTATCATGGAGTATGGAATATGCAATGTGGACCCCATCACAAGGGGCTTGTGTTATGTTTCCTATCGAGTCGAGGGTTAGCTTGCAGCCCTTTTCTCGCCGGACTTTCATATGCAGAACTCTAGGTACCCAATGCCATCAGAGACAATATCGCTGAACATCAATGTTACTGGTGAAAGAACGATGGTGGAGGAATGTTTGTTTGATGAGGCATTATACTGAGCTACAGAATAAATCTGGATGTTTCGATTGGAACTATGACAGGCCAAATATATAGAGACATCAATCATTCTGGACAACATGCTTAAGTATGACGTAGGCGCTGAATTTATATTAATGGATAAAAACACCCGTCTTCACCGTTCAAGCATCGTCAATGACTGGCTTTAATTACAGGATATCATCCGTATGTAATGGTCAGCATTTTCTTCAGACTTGAATCCAATAGAGCATGCGTACTACATTCTTGGCAGACGAATCGCAGCCTGTCAACCCCCTTCGATATCTGTCACATCAGCATCACAACACGCAGCCGCAAATCTTCCCGCTTGGAGCGATTTAATTTTAACTAATAAAGCAGCACAAAATAAACTAATTTCAATAATTAAGAAACTTGAGATAATAAAAAGACATGGACAATTTTTAATACTTCCCTGTGCTCACAGACTCAACATACAGAACCAACAAGGCAGACCTCACCTACTTGAGGATTACATGATTGATTGATGATGCTCTCCGCGACTCTGCTAGTGTCTTACTACGCATTGTGTCATCGTAGTGATTACACTACGATGACACAAGCATATTTGTAGCCCTCGCCATCTTCAAATACAAGCTTACCTTACTTCTTTTGGTGCACATTTCACTACTCAGTGAAGAATGGGACTCTTACAGGACATGATAAAGCAGCAAGAGTCCAGTTAACGAGGACATCTTCAAAATGCAAAGAGTTTAATTTCGATCAGCTGGGAACTCCATGCAACAATGATCTAAACCACCAAACTTCAATAGTGACTAAAAGAGCATCAATAGTAGCGACAGAAGAGAACCGGTGCCTCATGAACTTTAGTGCAGTATTTGTTCCTGTTTATAAGTCCAGAGACTCTCCATATGGTTTCCTCCATCAGAAAATAAGCACTCACATTACGTTAGCCAACAACAATCGTGGTTTTTCAGACGGCTAACGTACCACAACTTAGTGCTTAAGTAACAAACGATTGAATAAGTGTTCAGTTCCATATTGGAAGAACTTTAGTCAAAGAGGAGAGGGGCGTAACCACTCGCTTGGAACCTACAAGGTCAGCGAGTACGTACCATCTGC
Source organism: Latrodectus hesperus (assembly GCA_037975125.1). Taxonomy (NCBI): domain Eukaryota; kingdom Metazoa; phylum Arthropoda; class Arachnida; order Araneae; family Theridiidae; genus Latrodectus; species Latrodectus hesperus. The sequence goes on from JAJQOW010000014.1 coordinate 5,265,640, forward strand.
AGTGTAAGTGTGAACTTTGTTACTCCATGGTAAAGGTGTTGTCAAACCACGCAGCCCACAGTACCCAAGCTCAGAGTCAAGCAAGTGAAACAAATATCCTAGGTTCTCTTGATAGATGGCATCAACAAAAAATAAAGACAAACGTCAGTGAGCGGATTGCGGCTCACTTTGTAACATCAGTAGAGTTGCTTTTCAGCTCAAGGTGGGTTCTAAGGCTCTTATAGGTTTCCCTCTAGCTGCACGTTAATACCACCCACTTTCATCCACATTTCCCCACGAGACATGTTATCCCAGGTCGCTCACGGTAATGCTCTTTTAATGATGATGCTCTCCGCGACTCTGCTAGTGCCTTACTACGCATTCGGGCTCCATCAGGTGATTTCAATTTCATCAATAAACTCGAGGAGTATGACATGACATACACGTTGGGTTGGTGGAGTGGTTCGTCTGGCTTGTTCTGGTATCGAATCGATCATGTTTAGAAAGACTTGGTTATACCATCGTCGTCGTAGTGCAACAATTCTTCTGATCTGGAAAGCGTCTGGTGGAATGGTTGTGTTTTCCTGGCCCTACAGGAGGGTCCTATGATCTCTTTGTGATGGAGTTTCTTATGCAGCTGACACTCATAGCCTTACACTCGCTACTTGAGTAGGCTGTCCTTCCGCTGCCTTGAAGTGCAGCTCGATGTGATTCTTAGAATGCCTCGGCGTTGTATGGACTATATTTACTCATATGGGAGACATGCAATGTATAGACTATTATACCAACAACATACTGTTCAGTTGTTTTTCTGTCGATATGTGGTATAAGTGCTCCAGCTATATAGTCCTCCTATAATCATGATTTATGTGTATACCTGGTATCAAATATTCCATCTCTTTTAGTCTTTCTTATTTATTTATTTAATACTTAAGCTTTATGAATAAAACACGTTTGTTTTGCTTACGAATCTTTAGTTGCCGGTTACTCTTAATTTATGAACATGTGTATATAACAATGACAGTAACATTTTACATTTTTTTCATTTCGAAAGTTTTTAAACAAAAGGCTTTCAGAATCCCTATTATATCAGAATAATGATAAGTACTTAATTATGATATATATATATATATATATATATATATATATATATATATATATATATATATATATATATATATATATATATATATATATATATATATATATATATATATATATATATATATATCCGACCGATGGCTGAGAGGTTAGGGCTCCTAACTCCTGAACTGTGGGTCCTGGGTTCGAATCCCGGTTCGAGCATGGACGTTACTTTTTTTCTCTGTTCTCTCTGTGTTTCTTAATCCTTATTTTCTGTGATGATGTGTGAATGTGGCCCAACTTATAAACGGGTTTGGGGTGGTATGACGCTGGCAACGCTACTCGCCTCTGTGACTTGGTTCACAGGTGCCGACTGGGTAACGACAAATGAGTAGCAGTTTCTGGCCTTGTTGTGACATAGGATTCGTCAGCCAAGTGCCCGCCGTTAGAAAAATATAGATAATGCTCAATAATAAGTGGGAAATATCTAGTATAAATAAACGCTAGAATACTTTTTCATTCTCAGGATAACGAAAATGTTTTTAATAATTATGCATTTGCATACTATGAACACAAAAGTGCCTAATGATTGTATATTGCATCTGCTTTCCGTAACAAAAAATATGTTTATAAGCAAAAATTTGTAATTTAATTTTATTTTTTATGACATCACTAATGGTATAAAGATATTTAACAATTATTTTTACTTTTATGGTATAAGTCTTTATGGTATAATTCAATATACACAAATATGATATATAAAAATATATCATATTTGTGAATATTGACTTATACCATAAAGACGAATGGCCAATGGCTTACAAGAAATATGTTTTGGTGCCACAGATATTTTACACTTATATGGTTTTGCTTTGTTTCTCTAAAATGTTTTCCTAATCAATATTTAAATCTGCTTCATTTACTTCATCAGAGATTTATTAGCTTCAAGCTATATAATAGAAAGGTGAAGTATAGTATAGTGAAACATTAAGCTATAGTATTTAATACTGCATGCCTATGTTTTTCTAATAAAATTATCAAAAAAATTCTTATAAAACGAGGTAAAGTTAATGTATGTGTTCGAGATTTTAAAATAAATAAATAATTAGGATAAGCATTTATCAGAAATTAAAAATATCTCAACAAAATATTTTATCAATGCTGCATCACAAGATAAATGTTTACAATGATTTTAAAGACAATTTAATATTAGTTATTTATGATATCAATAAATTATTTTTAATATTTATTGAGAATAAAGTTATTTTACTTTTAAGAATTAAATTATTTTTGGTATTTAAAAATTTTTATGTCAAGTTCTGCCAAAATGGTTAAGTAAACAAACAATAACGTGTGAATAGGATCAACTAACGCTGGTTTTACCTGTTTCTTTAAATGGTCATATTAAACTATTTCTTTAAATTCATTATGTACTATGGGGAAAATTTCTGTTTGTGTTTCAAATATATTTTATTTATAAGAAAAGAAATAAGTAAGAAATTGTATTGTAATCTGTTGAAATAAGCTTCAAATTTAGATTCGAATTTGCATTTTTTAAAATTGAAATACATTTTACAACAGTTTACAATAAATTTCTTGCATTATTTTCATATATAAACTCATTTGCTCTTATATTGTAATTTTGAATATATTGTAATGGTGATTAATTCATTTTAATCAGTTATAAGAGACACGTATGTGCATTTTACATTTATTATTATAATCTACAAAAACTAATATATTTGTTAAATAAATTTGAATACCTATTTACTTTAAAGATAGTTTTATATTTATGAAATATTTATTGAGAATTAAGTGTATTTAGTACTTTTTAGAAGTTTAGCATATATTTTTAACTGCAAAATTTCTTATTGGTGTTGAAAATTTTCGAAGTTTCCTTATAAGATTTAAAGAGATTAAAAATATTGAACATTATATAAGAAACTTATTAAACTATTCTCAATACAATTATGAAACGAGCATTGTAAGTATTAAGGAATTAAGGAATACATTTATCTTATATTTTCATAGGGTTAATGTTATCTTTTATTTCCAAAATTCAATAGTTTTGAAGGAATAAGTTTTAATAAGCATTAATTTATGTTTATAAAACAAGTCATTATCTCAATTACAAATTAAATAAAAAATAGTCATTAGATATTTTAGAAAACTATTATTAATTGATAATGACTTTTGATGATAACTTTGAATATTTTGGAACTTAAAATGAAACAAAGAAACTTATTTTTAATAGCTTAAAATGAATTATATTTTAAAGGGGAATATAAAAAACTATTCTCTAATGTTAAATGAAATATCAAACTATTCATTTAGACAAGATTTCTAATTACAACTCTAAAAATGTCAGCTATCAGTAAAGTATAGGAAATGTAGAAATTAGGAAATAAAAAAGTAATATTTTATATTTAGCAAGGAAAATATGTCTTGATAAAATAACTTTTACAAAATATTCAACAGTTAAACATTTCGTTCTATATAAGTTTAATATTTATGCTGATCATTTTCATGTGTTTAATTATCTAGTTATTTTTCTGCAAAAATGTATCACATAGTATTGTAAATTTGCTCAAGATGGAGAAAATTTTCAATTTATTTGCTTAAAGAAAGTGTCTAAAATCTGGATTAACTTCCTGGGACATGATGACATTTTTACTAAAATTGAACTTTTGTTTGCTTTTTTTTTATCAAAGCTTAGGAGGAGCTTGTCTTTGTAAGAAGAGTTTCACAAATATTTTTCTTGGCAATACACAGAAAAGTCTACGGAAGCACTTTTTTTATATTTTATTAATTTTTATTAAAAGACTGTAAATAAAAATATTTTTTACTTGGTTTAAATATTACATTAAAATATTATTTTGGTTTCATTTAAAGTGCTTTCCAGATCAGATTTTAAGCGTTTTTTATTGCAATTTTTTTAAAATTTAATATTATAGTAAATATATAACTTAAATTATTTCTCACAAAAATGAAATTAAATTTAACACATGTAAACAATTCACGTATAAGAAAAATTGAGGCTATTAATGTAGCTGAATATATAAAATTTAAGGGCAACGTTTAAAATGAACATTATGGTATCTCTATTTCTAATAATAAGATAAAAAAATACATTTAAAATATTTTATTTCAAAAAGTAGATTTCAAAGCATAATTTGTTTACTAATTTACTTACTAATTTAAGTTATATTTAATTTCCATGCAAAATAAATACTTAAAGGGGCAAAAAAATTTTGAATAATTTGACACAGATTTGAATTATTTTTTATATTTCTTCTTATAAAAATATTTCAATTCTATAGTTATAATTTCAATAAGAATAAAGAGAATTATGATCAATATTTATAATTCTCTTTATACTTTTGATACTATACGCAAGTTGTTTAAAAACAAAAATTAATTTAATAATTTAAAGTTATGAATTCAACATCTATAAAACTAAGAAGAAGGAACTAGAATAAAAAGTATATCAAATAGTTTTAGGAAAAATAAAACAAAATGAAGAATTTTTCAAAATTTTAGAAATTTTTGATTTAATAGTTTTTTATATGTAAATATTTGATCTTTTATTTATGTGAATTTATTATCCATGCAAATTATGCTTATACATAATAGTTTTTACAAATAATTTTATAGCACAAAAAATACTTAAATAGATATATCCTAAAAGCTTTCTTTTTAAATTAACACCATAACGTCCTTGTAAAAATTATTAACAAGATTATTTTACCTTTAAAAAACAAATGAATAAATACTTTAACATGATATTTGTAAAATGTTTATGAGAAATTTATTCAGAATACTTGAAATTATTTATGACTATATTCAATTTGATATTTTAATGTATTCATAGTAACGGTGACTATATATAAGAAACGTGTCCACAATTAATCAAAATTTATGATGCATTGAAAAACAAACATAGAAGCCAAAGAAAACTCCTAATTAAATGATAATTTCAACCTTTGAGTAGTCGAAGGTTTTTGATGAGGAATCTAGTTTTACCCGCCTATCGTCTTACTGTTTTTTTACCCTTAGCTGTGACGAAATGTGTTTACATCGGAACTAAGAAGTGTGAAACACGAGCGAAAAGACCCGCCAGAGACCGCAGTCTCCCAACCAGTCTGTAACAATCTCGTGAGCATTTCTGAAGTTCAAGATAAAAGACAAGTAGAGAGCAAGAGAAAAAAATTCCAACTTTTTAATCCTTGGCGATCGCCAAAAAACTTACTTGGCTCTTTCAAACTTGAGCCAGATTCTTAAAAAAGAACCTACTGCTTTTTACAGAACTAAATGCAGTTTTGGACCACGTGATAGTTTGATCAGTGGGATCCATCGCATCCCTTCTCAATTGAAGAAGAAAAAACTATCGCATCAGTGAGTATCGAAGTCAACAGAAAAAATCGCAACTGCGCACGAAGTGACTCGGTTGAATAGTCAACGAAAGTGTTTAATTTTAAGATAATTAGTGGACGAACGAAATTTTATCTAATAACTCATTGAAAAATGTTTCTTTGTTTCGGTGGATAAGTTTTTTTATTATAAAATGGTGGAGATAGTGGATTGCCGACTAGAATGGGGTAAGTGGCATATAAAATTCATAAATCTTAAATATATAATGAGAGACTTAATGTGTACATACATATATATATATATATATATATATATCTATATATATAGATATATATCGCATACATATATATGTACATGAATATACCTATATATATACATATAAAGCATTTTTGTTTGAAATATTCATTTTTATGCTCTGTGTATTTGCTTGCATACAAAAAATAATAATATTTATAATTGCACACAAAATACTGGATTTAAGTTGATATAGAAAATTTAAAGGAATTATTAGAAATAAAGATAAATTATGTTTTATGCTGTAATTAGGTAAATATTTTATGCTTTATACTTTAGTTAAACAAATGTTTTATGCTGTTGTTGGGATAAATATACTCAATACACATAAAACATTTATCACTTGTTTTTTATTTAATTTGTTTTTTAAATGATTGTCATCTGAAGTAAGTCAATAAATACTATGAATTAAATTATTGATAGATACTTAAAGTATTAAACGGTTTAAAATTTAAAATTGAATGTAATTTAATATACCATTCATAATACTAATATACACAATAATCGAGTAAAATTATTATTTTTCAATTCAATTTTGCTGAAAATAAAAGAGAATGAGGGTTTCTAATTACTTCAATATGTTTTTATATTTTCCATTAAATTCATTGTTCTAAATCAAAAGTTAACGAAGTTTACGATTGATTGATAAATTTTCATTATTACAAAAGGGTCGTTTTACTATTATTATTCATAAGAAAAACTAGTGAAACAAAATCCCTTAAAATTCATTCGTTTTTAAAGTGTAAGATACCAACATCATCTAAATATTTAAATTTCTTTTCTATGTATACTCCAATGTTTGATTCTTAGTTCTTATATCCAGAAATATTAAAAATACAAATTGATCTTATACGATATCCAACTTAGTATATTAACATTTCTCAAGAAAGTATTAGTAAATTTGCATATATTATGTAATTTATATTGATATATGTCAGTATAATATTTCATAGGAAATACTGAAAAAAGTATTAAAAGTAGTTACACTTGAAATATAAGTAAAAAGAATTTAAAATTTTAAAATATTTAAATTTTCCCCTAAATTCACTAAAGGAAATTGAAATATTTAAAAATTTTGAAAATCTTTACTGAGTTTAGATGTATATGAAAGTGTATACTTTTAATAGACTGATGGCTTGATTTTGAAATCAAAATAATCATAATGTCTCATTTTTCTTTTAATATGATAACAAATTTTCAAATTTTATTTCAAAATCTCTTTAGTCGTTTATTTTGTCAGTTTTAATTATTTAACTATATATCTAAAAATAATATAAATAATTACAGAGTTTAACAACTGCATTTTCAATAGAAATTATTGCAAACGATAAATTGAGATTTTATGCGTTTTAGATTTAATTATAAATTTCTATTAAAATATCATAGTAAATTTTGTAAATTTGAAAATTTGAGGTTTTATTTACACTAGACACAGACATTGAATGAAGACTAGCATGCGATGCATTTTTATTTAATGAAATTTAATTACAAATAAATATTTTTATTTTTAATTAAATTTGATTATGTTTAAATTAATTGAGTTTAAATCAAAGAGAAATTTTTTATCTATCTGTAAAAAGGACAATAGAAAAAAGTTGAAATTTTGCATTATAAATTCTTGATTTAATTCATTTTTGATTAGAGATGAAATCGAAAATTTTTCTAAATAAAGATGCTTGTATATTAGTATTAAATTTTAATTAAATAATAATAAATGATAATGGGAAATATATGAAGTTATTATCTGCGAAGAAAAAATCTCCATTTGGTTCTAAAGAAAATAAATAACACTGCATTTATTTCTAAACATCATTGTTAAAATTACGATAATGCTATTTCAAGTGTTTTTTTTTATTTCAGTAAGGAAAGTTTGGAAGAAATTGTGCTTAACATTTATAAAATTTTCGCTAGAAGTAATGCATATTAATTTAGAAATAATGTTGTATATTTGGGAAGAGCAAATTCTTTGCTGTGTGGTAAATTTAGATTACGCACTTTGTTTGTCTAAGCTGCTTATCATTTGTTTAGGTTGGCATTTAAGAAAACCGTGTAACATGTTGTTGATAGAAAAATGTGGTAAGCGAAATAGTGAATAAAACAATTCCACATTATAACACAAATGGGGAGCATTTTTTTAAAAATAATGGCATCACAAACTATTTAATGTAAAAGTTATCGTAACGTAGGATTGTGTTTTGGGGGATTTATTATATAAAAAGTCACCTTATTGGATTTTTTTCAATTAATCTGAAAAATGTAGGAGGGTGATTCAGTTTAAAAACGTCTCGTTATAAACATTTGTCAAATAAGAAAGATTGAGTAACAGTTGAATAAGAAAATAAAAAAAATGTTGCAAATTGTTGGCCAAAATTTAATTTTGGTGTTCAAAAGTTTGGAAAATATTAGTAAAAATGTATTACCAGATTTTAAAAAGATAAGATTATAAAATAATTAAAAATTATTTTTGAAATGTATTAAAAGTCAAATTTTGATGTTAAACCCTACGTAAATTATATCATTTAATTATTTAAATAAACTCAATTATTCGAGCTTTACAAATTTCATTAAATATGTTGCAAAAAAAAACTTTGAAATATTTAGTGAAGCTTTTAAATTTCATTATCTCAATGTTTTTTAAAAATCGTAAGTAAAATACTTCTTCACATTTACGCAGTTTAACTAATTACAAATTATTTTAAGTTACTAATTATTAAAAAAGACACACTTTATATAAATTTTAATTATATATTATAGAAAAAGATATAACAATCAGAAAAGTAGAATAAGGAAATTACATTATACATTTTTTAAAAATTGTTGGTTTGTTAAATTTTCAAGCTTTTAAGTAAATTCATGGTTTTTATAATTATTTACAATACTAATTTACCTAATATTTGTCCTTTAGTTAATTAGTTTTGGCTTTAGTTAATTTGGTTAATCATATTTTCTATCATATTATTTATGTTTAGTTAATTAAAACTTGGGCTTAAAAATACTGAAGAAAAATCATGTTTTCGAAAAATATTATTAAATAATTATCTATTGTAGTTTTTAATAAACTAACAAAATTTTTCTAAAGAAATTAATATCAACAGGTAATATTAATAATAAATTTCTCAACAAATTGTACATGAGGTAAGCCCGCTCTTGAGACCTAGGATTAATATAAAAATTTGATTAACATAATTAGAGCACTTTACGTAAATCAGACACTTTTTAATAAGATATTAAATTTCTTAAAAGGAAAATCATTTTGAATTAATTTTTTTTTCTTTGAATTAATTTTTTCTTTTAAAAACGAGTGGGTGATATTAACATATGTTTCTACTTAGATTAATGATAACCACTCTACATAATGATTATTAATTTTTTAACAGAAGTCAATCAAGCTAATTTTCCATTAAAACTCAAGTATAATACTTAATGATCTAAGCATTTATGATAAAATACCATTTTTTTACACTATAAACGTACTTATCATAATTTCATAAAAGGTTTGATACTTTATATCAGATTTAGAAATTAGTAAAAATTTCACAGATAATTTTTATTTCAACTTTTAACAATATATTCATTAAGTTCTAGTTTAGCAATTATCATTTTAAGAAATTTACTCCCTGATAATATAAAATAAGTAGTACCCCACAAAATCAATTTACGTAGATATTGTTACAGTTTCTCGTAGATCAGATAATGTTTTACAAAAGAGTCTTTGTATCAAATCAATTGAATTAACATTTCAACACAAACTGGGTGATGAAGTACTGTTAGATGACAAACAAGATAAAACTGTCTTTTGTTTATCAAGGAATATTCAAGGCATTATAAACTGGGATACGTAAAAACTAGCTGTATTTAAAATTTGGAAATTCTATTTTTTGTTGAAAATTAATTAATTACAGTTTCTATATACATATACGTGCAGTTGTTAATTATTAAAGAATAATCTAATTCAGAAGACTCAAAAATATAATTAGCATTTTTTAGAATTATGTAAAATGTAAATTTATTATTTTAAAGTCAATTTTATACAAAAATTTTATTAATAAAGATTATTAACTTTATTTAAGATAGATTCAGATTTCTTTTAAAAGAGTACATTTCTTTTCCATTGTATTATGACACAAATAATTTTGCTCAAAAATTATTTTTAGGTTAGTGAAAAGTTAGTTTTATAGGTTGGTAACTATAAACAATATTATTACATTTATAAGTTTTTTATTTTACTAGAAGTAATTAAATTTTTTTTATACAAGTGACTTCTGAACTTTTGACAACAAAATCACAAAGCATTATATCATCAAGTGAAGATATAAATATTACTTAAAATAATTGTTTCCCTTCTTCTCTAAGTATTTTTTCTGCTATGAGTGGTGAGTTCAATTTATGTGCAATGTTCCAAATATATTTTTTTAAACTTAAAAATGAAATTTATAATAATGGAAACAGTTTCTGTTTTGTAGAACACTCTTTTTTAAATCGAAAATGATAAGCCAGAAACTTTAAATATTCTCGAGGGCAATGTAAAGCTTAATAAATCGAGAGCAATCAAAATAAAAATGAATATTCATCTCAAAATTTCAAAAAAAAAATTCAGTTAAAACGATTTTTATAATTAATGGAAATTAAAATATTTATGCATATTAGGAATTTCTAACTTAGAGTTTAAGAAGTTTCTATTATTATATATTGCTAATTATACAGAAAAATTACTATCTTGAATTTCATATTTAACAAGAATTACCATTTTTAATGAAGATTATTTTAACAAAATTTTATTTAAAACAATTTATGAAATTACAGAATAATTGAATTCTGTTCTTCAGAATTTGAACCATCTGGATATACTTTTATCATGAGTATTGCCTTTTTTCTCAATTTACATACATTGAATGGGACATATTATCAGTTCCTAATTGTATGAAACAAAAATAACTTTTTCTCCTAACATAAAGATGCTTTTAAATTTGTAAAATTTTACAAAAATATAGACACCGAGCAAAAAACCAGTTTGATGTTTGAAAAGTTTGTATCTATTTCAGTGTGACAAAATATTAGACAAAAACTTATTTCATATTTTGTAAGAACATGAGTTGAATCGAAAAACTCTTTAAAAGTTCAAGAACCCTTTTTGTAAAATGTCAACTGACAAGTTTTTTATTTTTTCATTTGAGATACTGACACTAATAAACATTTTTTTCAAGCCGAGAGAACGACCTTCATTCTATGCCTTACGGCTAATATAATAATTCACAGGAGAAATACCATTTTAAGAATTATCTCTCAGTAAATTAGTAAGCTAGTAAATGCAGTTTAATCGTAAATTATTTTAAATGTCATTATTGTAATATTATGTCCAAATTTTAAATGATAAACTTACATTTTTCCAACATATTAATATAAATGGACATGGCCCACGAATTTAGGTGTTTGTAGTTTTTCAGGGTCCATTTTAAGGTGCAGTTTCTGGGTCTGATTACTTCATATGTGTAAAAAGATAACCATCATTTCGAAGTAAACCAAATTTAATCAAAGGACAATTAATAGAATAATTTTGTTTTAAATGTATCTATTTTTGTTTTCCACTGATATAAAAATTATAAAAGTACTTATCTAAAGCTTTTAGGGATATTTTAATATTTATTAATGTAAGAAATGCAGATTTCATTACAATGAGAGATAATAATCTTAATATAAGTATATAAATTTGCTTTTTTAAATGGGTTAAATCATTTACCTAAAGAAATTAATATTCTATTTAATTGAAACTAGTTATTATTAAAATAAATTGTACATATATTTTGATTAGATTTCTTGTGTATTCTATCTGAGAATTAAAACAAGAAAAAATAGAATTTATAATATATTATAAATTTTGTGTGCTTTGATAAACTGTTTTTTCATTAATTTTAATATTAACTTAATTTAAATACTTTCAATCTTGTATTTTGAATGGTAAAATTAATTTTGAAGTTGAAATTCCTTTATAAATTCTATAAATCAAATTCAAATTTGCACTTTTCTCAAAATAAGTTTGCTTAATTCTTGTCTACTTTCGTTTTTTTCGAGCTAAAAACTCAATAACATTTTAATGTAAATTTTGTTTTCAGTGCAGATAAACTAAAAAAATCTTTGAGAGATTTTCACTAACTGAAACCTTAAAAAATGGCTTAAAATATATTATTTCTTCCCAAAAAATAGTCTCTATAACTTGCTATTGACATAAGCATACTGTATTTTCTAAGAGAAAATATAGTTTAGTTATTTTGGTAGCGTTTTTCAAATAAAGTTTATATTAATTTTTTGATATTTTTCCGAAACTATATTAAAAAATTATTCAAGAAATATTTTTTAAATTTCTACTTCAGTAAAGCAAGACTTTATTTTGTATTAATTCCCTCAAAATTATTAACTTTAAACCGTAAGTCCCGGTCTAATTAGCCCTCGTGTGCAAAAAATGACCGTTGAGCGACAAAGAAACCAAAGAAACCAAACCAATCAAAATTATTAATAAAATTTTTGGATTATTATTTACTTATTTTTAGTGCAAACAACAAAAATACTTTTTATAAATCTTATGTAAACACTACCCAGTTAAAAACTAACATATTTATTTTAAATGAAAGTATTGTAATCGCAATTACGTGGTATTATTAAAAAATAACGTTAATTGTTTAATTTGAAAGATATTGGGTAATCTATTGCGTTATCAAAAAATAAGAGTTGAAATATTGAAAATTAGAATCTTAAGTATTTCTTATCTTCATATCAATTCTGAATATGTTTCATATGTATTTTAAAGTGAATGTGAAAAAATAGACAAAAATGGTGTCGATGAGTTTTACCATTTTTAAGGTACTAAGAAATCTGAAACTGGTCGATGTTCTCATCTGAATTTGTATTCTCTTTGAAAAATGGAACAAAATAGGGAATAAGTTTGAAAAGTTAGAGCGTGTTTCTATAATTTGTGAATACAGCGTTCGTTTGTCATGTAAATATTATAATATTTATATAAACGTAAACATTTCCATTTATAAATATTAAATGCTTTGTTATAGGTATTATTATACTGTTTTTCTTTAAATTTACAATTATGATTAATGTATAACTTCATACACAATTGTGTGATTATTTTTTAATTACGATTATGATTACTTTATAATCACAATCGTAATTAAATTACGATTATGATTACTTTATATTTTGTATCTTTTATGTTATGAAAATATGTAATTTGTACAGCTCTAGATCAGTTTTTATGATTCAAAATTAGATTTATAAAAATGAAAACACAGATTCTGAATTATAAAAACGTAATCAGTATTGATTATAAATACGAAAGCTCATCTAGAAATAGTATTCAATATTTAATATAGTTAAAATCAGTCATGTATTATGTGATAGAAAAAAATGGAGCAAGAATGTTGAAAAGCCTTTCCATCAAGCCAATTTGCTGAATTTGGTAATCAAGATTCCCTTAATTGTTGGGAAAATTACGAAGATTAAGGTGCAAGATTATTTCATGAATATTTAAAATTGTGCCTCATATACGTTTTAATACTTTTATTCTGAGCTTCTTGCTTATAAAACAAGAATGCGTAAAATTTTTTAACAAAATAGAATAAAGAAAATATCCCAGGTCACATAAATATTACGTATTCATCTGTGGTTTTTAAACTATGACAATAAGAATTAACCCAGTTTATAAAATGAAACATTCTAGATTGTGTTTTAATAATTTGATGTAAACTTTTAACATTTATTAGAAACAACTTGCAGTGTGAGGCTTAAAACACACATACACACATAATTACATAAACAATATGAATATTAATTAGTTAACAATATAAACTCCAAAATTGCTATAAAACATTTTTGAAATTCTTTTCCTTGTGATATTTTTGACATACAATATTTTGGTAAGTCTTCCTATTGATAATTAATATTCACATATTACGAAACTGATAATTCTTGAGTAATTCAATAACTATTCGAGAATATATTTGCTGATATTAAAACAGTAAGATACAATTTTCATTTTAGAGAATACAGATTGAGTTTTATATTTTTTATTCATATGATCAATTTCAATGATTTAATGCTGCAATTAAAACGCAGTATCACCTTTAATAAACTCTTTAATCGAATGATTTTAGAGAAATACAGTTTGAGTTTTATATTTTTCATTCACATGATCGATTTCAATGATTTAATGCTGTAATTAAAACGCAGTATCACTTTTAATAAACTCTTTAATCGAATGATTTTAGAGAATACAGATTGAGTTTTATATTTTTTATTCATATGATCAATTTCAATGATATAATGCTGCAATTAAAGCGCAGTATCACCTTTAATCAACTCTTTAATCAAATGATTTTAGAAAATACAGATTGAGTTTTATATTTTTTATTCATATGATCAATTTCAATGATTTAATGCTGCAATTAAAGCGCAATATCACTAATCAACTCTTTAATCGAATGATTTTAGAGAATACAGATTGAGTTTTATATTTTTTATTCATATGATCAATTTTAATGCTTTAAAACGCAGTATCACTTTTCATAAACTCTTTAATCGAATGATTTTAGAAAATATATATTGAGTTTCATATTTTTATTCATTTGATCAATTTCAATGATTTAATGCTGTAATTAAAACGCAGTATCACTTTTAATAAACTCTTTAATCGAATGATTTTAGAAAATATAGATTGAGTTTTATATTTTTTATTCATAGGACTAATTTCAATGATTTAATGCTGCAATCAAAACGCAGTATCCCCTTTAATAAACTCTTTAATCGAATGATTTTAGAGAATACAGTTTGAGTTTTATATTTTTCATTCATATGATCGATTTCAATGATTTAATGCTGCAATTAAAACGCAGTATCACCTTTAATCAACTCTTTAATCGAATGATTGCGACGCTTGATCACGGTTATTAGCTTCAAGGCGTGAACTCCTTTCCGCTTTTTAAGATACAAGATCGCGACAAAAATGTGGCGCTCTTGTTATTTCCTCTTTCCTAAATACCTGGCAGGTATATTCGGCAACCTTGAAAGATGGTGGCGGGAATAGAGACACAGTTCTGCCACTGAGACAGGGGGATTTGACTATAATGAGAGAAGACCTTGAAGGAAGAGGAGCTGCAAGTAATTTAATTTTTGAAGACGAAATTTGCGGGAGGCTACTAGCTTCCGTAAATCGAGTTAATACTCTGAAGGTTATTGTAAAAAACGCCAAAGAAGGAGAAGGTTAGTGAACGTCACCAGGTTTGGAAAAACGTCGTTTTTCAATGAATAAAAACCATTCTCAGTAAAAGAGATTAATGTTTTCCAATTAGTGATTATTGATGGCGATCTAAAGTAAAGCTACTCATCAGGAATTGTGATGTAGTTTTAGTATGAAACATGAAATTCTGTAATGACATTTATTATAGTTTAAAACTGATTCATTGTAAATAACTAAGTACATTTCGAATGTGATAAAGTGTCTATTCAATTAAATATGATGTTAATCCCATTGTATGTCATTTGTATATTCAAGAATGCATTATTACTTAAACTCATTAGTAGAATATTAGCCTTTTCAGCTTTTACATCAGTTATTACAGAAAAGACTTATAACTTTGTTTTAATGATGATGTTCGTAAATTTAAATTATTACTTTATCCTATTCAATAGAGCTTATTGTAAGATAAGTGACTTAACGATATGATCTGAATTCACATATTGAAAACAAAATAACTTGATTAAACTTAATTTGTAAAATACACAAATTAAGTTTAAATTACTTTGAGAAATTAATTTATTTTAAAACCTCAAAATAAATTTTTTTTCTATTTCCCGTGTAAGTAATACATTTTTATTACAAAAATGTTATTAAAAATTTACAGTGAAATCTCATTAATATATCTCACAAATTTTGTGTAGATTTCTCTTGAGCTCAGTAATTAATTTCTACATTTGAAAGATAAGAAATTAAATGTTCGAGTCATCGTATGTCCGATGTGATATTCATTCTTTAGGTAAACGCAAATAAAACTGTTATGTTTCCGAATAAATATCTAATTTCTCCAAAAGGAAAACGAAGTTTTTTTAAGCATAATTTTTTCCTTATGAATGCATTTATTGGAGATTTCATAAAAACGCTCACAATTAAAACCAACATAAAGATATTTTTAATAGTAATTTTCTTATATATATATTTTATAATGTTTCGTACTTTTTAGTATTTGTTCACTTCTATTATTGTATGGCACAATTCACCCTTGAGATTGTTAAATTTTTATAGTATCATAAATATTACACACATTTCAATATAGTGTTGTGCCAGATTATTCACTCCAAAATCACAAACTGTTGGCTGTCGATATTAATAAGTTCCTGATATCATATTTCAATTTTCGATTAATAGCATATGAAAAAAAACAACATACAATTCTGCTCTTGGTATTTTTAATTTATTTTGAGCACACGTTGTTTATTTCATACGATTCAGTTAAAAATAAGATCATCCAAGAGCGAAAGAAATGAAAGAAAATAAAATTCTGAATAGCTTTCATTTCGCTGCTTCTATTCAAAAACATGTGTATATTTCATTCCTTTTCAGCATAATAATTAAAAAAGTTTCGTTATTTCTGAAAGGGCTTGGTAATATTTTATTTCCTTATCAATTTCATTAAAGTTTTTTCCCATGATAAGAATAATATGGAATAGATTATAATTTCTAACTGAAAAATTATTTCCATAAAAAATGCAATTGACAGTATTGCAAAATTTAATCAATGTTAAAAATTTTAAGTCAATGTATAAGAATTTTCAAGTCACTACAAAGTGTATTAAACTGATATTTGTGAAAAATAATTTATTGAATTCGAAGTGTAGGTCAATAATTTGGCACAGGTGCCGTATAATCCATTGATTCCATTGAATGATTTCAAATTCTGAATTTTTTTGGCGATGAAGAAATGTTGCCAAGATGACGTATCGTGAAGTGCACGATGACGTAAATACTAGGGTTACCTAAATAGAATTTTCTGCATAATTGTAATAGGTCTCCATATGTATGACGTAATGAAAACGAGGTTCCCAGATACTTAAAAAATCCACCAAAAAATCGCCAATCTCAGAATTTGGCATCCTGGATTTACGGCACCTGGGCCAATATTTTTTAAAATGTACTAAAAATATAATTTGCATTACGTATTTTTAAAAGTTAATATTTAAGCTGCTTTGTAGTTATCAGAAATTTAATTTTACATTGCTTAGATAACATATATCTAATTAAGCTCATATTGCTAACTAAATTATAGTTTTAACTAGAAATTGTGTATAAAAGAAAAAAATTAAATGAAACACTAAATGCAGTCTAAAATAACATAATTGTTTTGGTGGTAAACTGTATTAAATTATATTTTCCAAAAAAATTGAAGTTAAGCAATGTTCTGATGATGAAATTAAATGACATAAAATATAATAAATAATTCTTCTCTTTTTTAATTTTCATAAATTGAGAATAATAATTATATAACTATTTCATTAGAACGAATAGCTTACAAGACAAAATGTAGTTATAGTGATGAAGAATTTATTTTATCTCATATTTTTAAGATTAAGTATAGAAAAGTATAATTTTTCATGAGTAGAGAAAATCAGTTATTTGTTGAAATTATTTTTTAGAAAATACCGATTAATTTATTTCATTCCTTACGTAACTTTTCTCATTTAAATAGCCGAATAAATATCAACTATATTATAGTATTAATATTTGATTATTTATGTAACAACATTTAGTATTCTTTTGTCTGTAGGTATTAAAGTTTAATTGGAAACTGTTTGGGAATAAACTGAAATACTGGGTGTCTATTAACTTACAAGTAATATAATATAAAAATACATCAAGACGCTACATATATATTATTGATGGAAAACAACATTAATGACATTTATACAAGGTGATTCTAAATTGTTTTTGGAAATTAAGAGTGGAAATAGTACTCATTCAAATTACCAAAAATTGCAAGAACGTAGGTTCTCACCCCACCCTGAGAATCTGAAAAGAAGAATTAAAATTCCAACCTGAACTTCCAACAGTGTTGGGTAAGCAATGAAAGATAAGAAAAATTACACAGGATTTACACATTAGTAAGTCTGCTAGGCAGGAATTATGATTTGTGAGTAAAGATCAATCTTTTTGCATGTGGTAACGGTGCATGTGTTCATTGTTCGACTAAATAATAATAATGCAGGATTTCATGGACCGTTATTGTTCACCCACAACATCTACAGCAAAGTCTGTTATAGGCAGGGATTATGATTTGTGCACAAAGATCTATCTTTTTGCATGTTGTTGTTGTTACTTATCTCAGGTTGTCTAGCTAGGCTCGACAACCCCCATAAAACCAAAAATATCTGAAATGTCTAAAAAATGTGATGGGTCCCGAAGGACATCATCTTTTTTAAAATTTAGGAAGGTTAAGATATGTCCAGGGAGGGCCATATCTCTCTACGGAACACCAAGGACAGTCTGGAAATGTCCTTTGACCCTGCTGAAAGGTGATTTTTCTCTTGTACTCACTCAGATAGCGGGAAAAGGCAGTTTGATAAGATCTTGGTCTAAGATTCAAGGTCTCACCCGGTCTTTTGTGTCGTGGTCTGCATGTGGTAGAGGTTAATGCGTTCCTTATGTAAAATACACCCCACTACTAGTTGAGAAATACTCATTTCATTTTTCTTTAAATAATAAATAGGATTATGCATCTTTGGATATCATTCTTTCACTTTACTACACTGTTGAAAGTTCAGGTTGGATATCTGATTAATCTTTTCTCTTTCTGAGAGTGAAATGCAACCTGTGTGTGCAGTATGTGAATTTATATGTCCCTTCATAGCACTTGTATTACATTGTTTATTGAATTTTACTGCAGAGGTATTTGCAATACAATAAAAAATATCAAATTGTATCTTCATGTGACTGATATTACTAACATTATTTACCAATTATATGTATTTTATCAGAAAATGTTACTATTTGTTAATGCTCAACTGACTGCATATACATTTAAAAAAAAAAAACATTACCTTTCTAATGTAAGCTTTTAAAGAAAAGAATGTAATTTTTATCATCCATCTAATTTATTTTGCCGTACACAGTAAAATTGCCTCGGTTGCTTTTCATAGAAATTTATTAGAATATATCTGTCAAGGGAAATTCTTTGCTTGTGACATTCTCATCCAATTTTCCCATCGCCAACCTCGGCAACTTAGATTTGGGCTTCATTCTTCTTTATTTCAACGACGGTGATAAAACCTTAGCGGAATCTTCTGCTTCATAATAAATTGCGTTAATTAAGAATTTCCAGCGTCATCAAAGGAAAGAGTATCAGGCCTTCAGCAATGAACTTTAGACCCTTCGTTTATGGAATTATGGGATAGAGTTTTTCATTGATTAATTTAATAATTTAAGCATAGAAAAGCTTAATATTTTGATATTTACTAATGTAAGAAAGTAATGTGAGTATGTGTTATTAGAAAGTATTTTTCGAATTACTTTTCGCAACTTGTAGTTATAAATAAAAGCAACTATTTTCGATATTATTAATGATTTTCACATTCGTGTAAGTATGTTTGAAATTTTAAAGTTTGATTTTTCTGAAGGCTTAAGATTTTATTAAAAATTTCATGCAAAACTCTATTCGTTTCATTGACTTAAAATTATCATGTTCTTATCACAATAATAATAAAAGATTACATTTTTTAAAGTTTATGATTGAATCGCTGTTTTGGTATAAACAGTTATTAAAAATTCTGTTATGTAATACATTTTATTGAATATTCGGAAATTTTAGAGTTTCTGTTATACTTCTTTTAACTTTTATCTTCGTTTAACCATTTTTTAAAAATCAAATTTATCAATAAATGCCTAAAAAGTTATCAAATGAATAGAATATTGTAATCAGTTTTAAATTTTTTGCTATGATATAAAATAGTTTTCTATGATTATTTTAAAAGTATGGAAAATTTGCTGGTGATATGTGAAACAAGAAAAAAATGATGTTTTTCTCAAGAAATTAGAGAATTGTTCAATAAATAAAACAATAAATAAGTTAAATTCCTTATTTTTATTAGTATAAATAATATTTATTTTACTGGCATTCTTTTGGCTGTAAATTATTTAAATTCCGGCAAATAATATAAATTTGATTTTTATTGTTTTCCTTATTCTAATTTATCCTTATTAAAATTTATCTTTTTTGAATAAATATAATCTTCAAAAATTATAACTTAATATCTTTTGTTGAATAAAACTGCAACATTTTTGAAAGTTTCAACCTTCTTAAAAATACTTCTATTAAAATTTCACATAAAGTTAATATTATTTTCAATATCATTATTATAAAAAATTCTTAGTACTATTAAACAATTCTCAACAAGTTTTATTTCATACATTAAAGGAATAAGTGATTCATAAAAATAAGTGATAGAATAAAGATCAGATTTTCTTAAAATATGAGCACAAGGATAATCAAAAGGAAGGCAAAGGTATAAATGTATAAAGCATACAAAAATGTATGATTTACACAGAAATGGTCAAGTTAAATTTGTAGTGGTGAAAATTACTTTATGAAAGTTTCAGATTTTTAGAATATATTTTTATTTATATGTTAATAGATTAATTAAAGCTTTCATTCAACTGTGTCAGTAGATAAAATATAAATTTAATAAATATTTATTTGAGACACGCACTCATTTTAAAATTAATTTAAAAATTTCATCACAATAATTTGCTTGACATTTATAACTGTCAAGTAATAATTATTAAGAAAATTATTGTTACACAGTTTTTACTATAGCAGAAGAATTATCAACAATAAAGCAATTGTTATAATCTGGCCAAAATTAAGAATTTTGGTTAGATTGTGGCCCTATGATCCATACATATAATCTATTCAGTAAAGCCTTTAGAAAACTTCGATCACTTTAGAAAACTTGAAAGTATTTTTAGGAAAAAAACTAGACGATATTAAACTTTATTTTTAATGGATAATTTAAGCATATTTATTTAAGAATATCTCTTTATAATATCATGCATTAATATTCATTAATATTATTACCCATAATTCATAATATTAAAAGTGGCTATACATAAAAAATCAAATTCAATCGAAAAAGCTTTGATTATTATATGTGATTATAACTGTGTCACATTGTATGTGTCAGTGTATTTATTTTTATACTGTATATTATAATTGCTACTTTTTATCCAAGAATTGGCTTGGATAAGTAATAACAAAGAAATTAAGTGCTTAATTTTCATCAAAAAATATCAATTTACTTTAGATGATTTTCAATAAAGAAACATTTTTAATAGCTTACGTTTACGAAATCGGTCATGGTTTTAACAAATACAGTGTATTTTTTAAATGAGTCAAAAATTCATGTTAAGCGTATTTTTCGGTAAATTCACTCGCATTTAATACTTTAATTCTTCCAAAATAATTATTAACTTTTTATTTTCAGTATTTGTTTGAATACATCATCGCATTAACAACGTCATTTGCCATGAAGGAAATATGTTTCGTAACTTAAATAAGATGATGCCTCAAAGTCTACCACAATTACCGCAAATTAGCTTAACCACAAAATTATGATCATATGATATTTATTCATCATGAATCAAATTTTTTTTAACTCGATGAGTGGAAGGAAAGTAAAATATTATTTTAAAACAAGTAATGCTTTATTTATAAATTTGGAAGGTCAAAAGTTTCTATGTTTTTGTTGTTTCAAATGAAAAATGTATATTGATGTTATATTTAAAAATAAATGAAGATATATCTTTAAAATTTGAATAAAACTTAAGCAAAAATGTGAGGTGACAAGAAAAATTACTTCTGTTTGTCTGTCGCTATTAGAGCGTAGAGTCCTTATACATACATATATATATATATATATATATATATATATATATATATATATATATATATATATATATATATATATATATATATATATATATATATATATATATATATATATATATATATATATATATATATATATATTGTTTTTAGTGTAGAGTAATTTTAAATTATAAGAGAGCGTTTTTAGTTTACAAAAAAATTTAGCTGAATTATTTATCAATTAAAATGATATGTATGTAAAATGATATAAATATTAAGAAAATTGTTCAAACTTTTGTTTACTTAGTAACATATAAAACCACCTTCATGTATTACCTCTTAGAAAGCTGTGATGCAAAACTAATTTAGATTTTTTTAATACTGAGTTGTGTAAAGTTATAGATGTTGTATAGTTTTTGACTTTTTCATTTATAAAGAAACATAGAATTCTATAGAAAATCTAAATTAATTCCCATTCATGTTACAGTTTCTGCTCTAAATGATTATATATATATACATATATATATATATATATATATATATATATATATATATATATATATATATATATATATATATATATAGAAGTATGTTTCTGCTATTACTTTTCTTTTAAATATTTTGATTGAATTTCGGATTTAATTTCATATAAATTGGAAAAGAAAGTTTAATAAGAGAAAATATTTCATAAAGTCCTCAAAAATAGAAACCTGTTTAACCTGTTGACGAATTTGATCCATAAAGCATTTTTATGTCAGAATATTAGGTTATGGAAATACTATCGATATATAACATTATTTCCAATGTTATTTTTTCATTAAATCAAAAAGCCAGCTATTTTTCTTTCTAATTCTCACCAATTAGATAATTTCACCCATCTTGATGTTTATTGGGTTTACAACATTGCAAGTGGCAGAATTCTGGGAAAATTACATTCCTAATGGTCGCGCCACCATTGATCCCAAGGAGATTGAGTCATCGTAACTTAGCAGCAAAGGACAAGCAGAAGAACCTCGGAATTATAGCCCCTATAGGTATCATTTGGTATGAAATACACATTGACACCAAGTCCTGTTTTACATGCCCCAGCCTTCATTTTTGTGCACGAGAAATCTTCAGTTACATCGGGAATATAATTCACAATCAATCGATAATGAAAATGACCCCTTTCCAACCAAAACATTACGGTGCTTATAGGATATAAGTTATTATACTGTATTTTAATGAAACTGCGGAATCATTTTTAAGTTATTTTTTATAATAAAAAATTATTTGAACTCTTTTCTTTTAACTTGTTTGACTTCGAATGAAAAGAAAAATGTGTACTTTAGTTTGATTCTGATGTGGTTGTTTAATTTAATTAGACTTGGACAATAATTGAAAATCATATAATGTATATATTCTCTTTATGAATCTTTGAGGAGTAAATTTATTTCGAATTGTTTCGCTATCTATTTTCTATAAACTTTATATTTCGAATCACAAAATATTAAAATGACGTAAATACAATAATCACCAGAAGCCATATTATGTAATAATATTGTGATTACTACACTACTGATTATTTGTAAAATGAGAAACTAATGATATTTTATTATCATAAAAGGATAAGTTAAATTAAACAGGGAGTTGAATTATTTTATTAATATATATATATATATATATATATATATATATATATATATATATATATATATATATATATATATATATATATATATATATATATATATATATATATATATATATATATATATATATATATATATATATATATATATATATATATATATATATATATATATATATATATATATATATATATATATATATATATATATATATATACATATATATATATATATATATATATATATATATATATATATATATATATATATATATATATATATATATATATATATATATATATATATATATATATATATATATATATATATATATATATATATATATATATATATATATATATATATATATATATATATACATATATATATATATATATATATATATATATATATATATATATATATATATATATATATATATATATATATATATATATATATATATATATATATATATATATATATATAACATTGATTTCTCTGCTACTTTTATGTCGTGTGCAAAAATGTTTGAAACAATTTTAAAAATACACATCAGGGAACACTTGTTGAAAATGACGCGCAGTAAAAGAAAGCATTACATTTTAAACTTAAATAATAGCAGTCAAATGGCATGTGTGTTTTTTGATAATGAATAAAATATATAAGTACATAAAAAGGGTTGAGTGTATTTTTCTCCATGCAAGCTCTTTCTTTATTGAAAGTATTCTAATTATGGTAAAATCATAATTTTAAAAATTTGAGTTATTTCCATACATTTAATTCTAACATTTCTTTTTTGATTTTTACAAGGGTATTTACTTGCTTAAGAACTAAAATATTCAAAGAAATACACAAAAATAATTTCGAAATAATTATTTAAGTAAATAATGATTTTTCTTATATAAAATGACATGAATAACAAGAAAAAATGAAATGTAAAGAAATATACAGATGATCTCTGAAATTTAATGTTATTTAATGCTTGCTTTGAAATTCTTTTGAACATTTAAGTTTTTAACTTAAAGAAACATTGAATCCTTATGTGATTTAAGTCTCATATGATATAAAACATACAAAAGTATATCGTTAATAGGAATCTTGGAAATCTATTTTTTTATGTAGGAAAAAGATTAAAACAATTTTAAATAAATAATATTTTTTCTTATAAATATAGATAAATTCGTACTAATCAGATTATATATTTTATTATGAAATTTCTTCATTAATAAATTCAATTAATAAATCTTTTAAATAAATTAAATAATGTTTATTCGTTTTGTGATTTTGAAGATCAGAATTAATTTACTTACCCATGCAAACAGTTTATTTTCCGAAATCCGTTTATAATTGCAAATTGATTAGTAAATATTGCAATTATTATATTTTATAGGAAGAAATAATATATATATTTTATATGTTTGTTCAAAATTAAAATTACACAATGTGTTCTTGTGGGTAAAGACAGGGTAAAGAAATTCGTGTCTCTCAAAATGAATGCGAAGTTTTCTATAGCAGCTCATTTAATTATATATTTTAAAATTTTTTTCTGTATATTTTTAAATTTACTGTTGTAAAGATTAACTTTTTATAAAGGTAAAATTACCTGAATGTAAATACATTAGGAATTTGAAAAGTTATTTCTCGTTTAGTGTTATTTATTCTATACTACTAAATTTTACGAAATAAAAGAGGAAGAAATCGAAATTATTATTTTTCGCATTTGTTCTAGCCTGATAAATTATAATTTAATGTGAATTATCAGGAAATAATACATATTTTAAGTCTTAGAAAACAATTTTCTCACTGTAAACTTCAGGTAATAAGGTACTAGTTTGACTTTTCAAAGTTAACACTTGGCTTGTATAGGAGCAAGGTAACTTAATAAAGCACTTTAACATAGCTGATTTAGGAAGACAGTTTCGACTTGTAAAAGAATCGCCTTTATCAAGTGGGCTAAATTTTGACATTTATGTAATGGGGAATAATTTAAGAAACAAAATCTGTACAATTATGTAATTTTATAATTAGGCATTAAATCACTAGCTCAATTCTCGCT
Organism: Latrodectus hesperus; assembly: GCA_037975125.1. NCBI lineage: Eukaryota > Metazoa > Arthropoda > Arachnida > Araneae > Theridiidae > Latrodectus > Latrodectus hesperus. Next base: position 5,290,968 of record JAJQOW010000014.1, read on the forward strand.
GAAGCATAATTTTAAAAGTAGAAGCTATAGAATATAAACGAGCTTTCTTCTGGAAAAAAATCACCGTTTGCTTTTACTTTGAACGAAAAAAAAATTAACATGCAATGCATTGTGAGGCATTAGCCGGTCGAATCAGGTTTCTATTAGCAAATGCATATAACAAGCGCCCTCTACTTTGAGCAATTAATTATCGAAGAATCATGGTCAACAATATAAATAAAACAACACGAAAGTCGTTCGAAGAAGAGTAAATGGAACATTCTCATTTTTACCTTGATGGCGATTGCTTCAGAATCCATCACAATTGAATTAGGATTTCGTAAGTGTGAAAGAAAGCGTTCTTCTTTAATGCTTTAACAATAGATTGTGGACTTCAGCGATAACAATAAATGTGTAGTGAAAGAAAGCTTAATGAATCTAATTAACATAGAATTTATGATAAAAGTTATAGTGTGTAATGTAAAATATAAATTGAATTTAACCTTAAATCAATACCTAATCTAAGATTTAATTCAATATTTAATAATAATATAATTTTATTTTTGTTATTCGAGATTTATTTTTTTATTCAAATCACTATTTAATCTTATAGCAAACAAGCATAAGGTATTTATAAGAGTTCCTCAAATTTTCATAAGGAACTATCGTTCATATTGTCAACGACTGTTTGTTAAATCCATATGCCTAGAGAAGAATTTAGAAAATTCTGAAAAACTTAAATCATCAAAAGAATATTCAGCGAATAAAATCACATTCTTTTTAAGGAATAGATGGATCATATTTTTATTTTTCCTTCAGCGAATGGAATTTAAGTTATAGATTTTGACACTGTTGTTTGTCATATTGAATCATTCAAAAATAAGTTTATCATCAGAAATAATGTCTGAATGAATGAAAAGAAAAAATATTTTAATTACTTGCAATATTTATACTTAAAGAAAGAAATTTTTTCCTGCAAAATACGAATACAGGTTATAATAATAAATTTAATTGTAATTTATATAATTTATTAACAAATGTTTAAATCTATTTATGGTATAATAATATATATATATATATATTCATCTGTCAATATGTTTATAATCTTTTAGCAATCAAAATAAAATTCTTTGATTAATAATGCAAGTTTCTATTTTAAATGTTACTAAAATGATAAACTAGCTTAGTCGACAAACTTTTAATGTTATTTCAATAAGCTTAAAATGACATAAAATTATTTTGCTAGCCATGTTTACAAAAGTATCTTGAGGGTGCTGTTGACGATGCAGTATTTTCTTGTGACAATCAAAAACATCTCTTATTTCGTAAAAATATTTTCATTTCATACTTTAGATTGACAGTTATTAATAAGGTTGACACCAACTTGACTCTCTCTCTAGAGAAATGGGTATATTTATTTCATAAATGTCAGGAAAATAAACTCATGAAGTACTAAATAAAATGTTTCTCTTTAAATTCTTTAAATTTAACATTTTAATTTGATATATGACTTATTTCTTCATTAAAAAGTTAGTTTTAAGTATTTGTGAGAGGTTAATCATAAATTTTAATAATTTTAATTAGAGTACACACAAAACATTTTTAAAAAATATGTATTTTGTATGTTTCCTTTACGTAAAATGGAAATATTTTATATTTTTAGGTATTTATTCTTTTGTTATTGCAAACTTAGAGATCTAGATGTTAAAGGAAATTTGTATTTTATTTTAAAATGATATGAATATGATAAGATTAGTATTATTTAATATTTTGTACTCGGGTAAAATATTTTGGTAAACATTGTAACTATTCTAAAATAAAAGCAATATAAAATTTTAAGTTAATGAGCTTTATATAAATTTATTTTAGTAAAATTACCTAAAATACAATATTCCAAAAGGAATGATGCATTTTTATTGTAATTTAAAGCTAATATCTATAATAAATTATTATTTGTTTAAATAATTCTATTTGTCTATTTAATACTTTAATAAAGAATTGAATTTCTTCATAAGATTATTGTTATAAGATAGTAACTTTTTTATATGTATTTGATTTTTATAAAAATTCTTATCAGGAGAAATTAATTAAAATTATTTATTTTATTGATTATATGCATGCATTTTTATTTTATTGAACTATTTATAACAATTGAGGAATGCATGCCATTTATAAAAGAAGTATGATAAGTTTTTCGAAAATTATTACGAATATTATTAGGTAACCATGTAATGAAAATGACATTTTTTAAATTATAATTGCTTAAAGTTCTATTAATTTTATAATAATTAAATTCAAATTCAAATTGACATATTATACACAAACGTTTTAATTAACTATATTAAATATACTTAGAAGGAATATTATTTCTTATTTACTATCATTTTTTATTTAAAAATAAATTATATTCGTATGAAATATATTTTCAATGAACGTATCATTTCTACTATAAAAACGAGAAGAAAAAATAAAGAAATTTAAATAGAGTTTCTTCCTTCTCTATCTCAAAATGAATTGTTCAAATATTAATATTTCGCCAAGAAAGAGCTTGGCAGCAAAATACAAAAAGCACAGATCTCAGTGGAAAGTTAATAGAAATTGCACGAAATCTGATATTATGCTATTACTTAAGGAGCCCCTTGAGGTTAGATAGTAACAAGGAACTTTTTCTTTATGTAGAAATTACAGACGGAGGACATAAATGATCGTATTTAAGTAGTGAGTAAAAACTTAAAAAGCCTTTGTAAAAGATTATAAGAGTTTGGTATACTTTCTCAGTAATATAATTTATATACATGCTTCACGCAAATAAGAGTAGGCTAAACTTTTGATATTATTAAATTTTGTAAACAAAAAATTATATCTCTTGTACTTAGAATATATTTATTGGGAATATGACGTATAAATATAGAATAATTTTAATATAATGATTTAATAGAAGGTATTTTTCTATTAAACACGATGTGGCACATATGCATAAACCAGGATGCCTAATTCTGACTTTGTGTCCGAGCTGGCAGCCGAATGGTTAGCGCTCTTGCCTTCGGTTCAACAGTTCGTGGGTTCGAATCCCACCTTGGGTATGGATGTTTGCAGTGGTTCGGAATCCACTTTAAGCCGTAAGTCCCGGTCTAATTAGTCCTCGTGTGCAAAAAATGACCGTTGAGCGACAAACAAACCAACCAACCAACCAACTGACTTTGTGATTTTTTGGTGCATTTTCATATGGAAACCTATGAGAATTATGCAGAAAATTCTATTTTGGCAACCCTAGTATTTTCCCCATTGCTCACGTTCCATACGTCATCATGGTAACATCTTATTATCACCAAAAAAATAATGATATAATAGGAGGTATTTTTCGACTAAACACGATTTGGCGAGGGATGCTAAATTTTGATTTTGGAGATATTTTTGGTGGATTTTCTTATGTATCTGACAAATTTATTTTTATTACGTCATAGATATGGAAACCTATGAGAAGTATGCAGAAAATTCTATTTTGGCAACCCTAGTATTCACGCCACCGCACACGTTACAATACTTCATCATGGCAACATTTCTTTATCGCCAAAAAATTCAGAATTTAACATCCTGGATTATACAGCTGGTTAGTTGGTTTGGATTTCTGGCGCCAGGCTGGATTATACGGCATCTGTGCCCACGATTTGACTCTGCAAAAATTTACGTATTATATTAATTGATTTAAATAATTTAAAGAAAAATTTATTCTTTTAGTAAATGCGATACAAAGATCTTGAATTTTATCAACTAAGGTTAAATTATCGAGTTTTTTTATGAGATTTATTTGCTTAATTTCATTGCTAATTTAATGTGTGTAATGTCATTATTAATTTGTAACTTAATAATCCATTTCAAAATAAGTCATATTATCCCTCAAAAAAGTCACAAATTGATTGATATGCAGGTAAATTCGAGTAACAATAATTTCATGTGTTATGTAACAATGTAACATAGCTTTTTACTATGTAAACACAAGAAAATCTCAACTATTTAAGTGAATACCAAAATTTCCTATCGAAGCCAATAAATAAAAGAAAATATTGAAGTTTAAGAAATTCTTAAATTAAAAGCTTAATTCAAAGTTATTATTATTGAATTTCGCTAGTTATTTTGTCAATTTCTTTGAAATGTTCAATAAAATCATTAAAATATTTTTTCACCTTTTACTAGTTTTCAATACTGATATTTTATCATTCATTAAATTTACTAAAAATAAGTTTAATTTTAGGAAAAACTTTAAGTTTTAACTTACAATATATAGTGAAACTCAAATGTAGTTGGAAATAAGTCTTAAATCCTGGGAAAATCAAATAAAAAAAGTTAACTTTCAGTCTAGACCAAAAGTTAAATATTACAATGTAAGAAGTTATTATCTCAAAACTTGTGGGTAGATGTTTGTTTGTTTAAAAAGTAGTAAGAACATTCTGATAATTAAATACACTTAAGTCTCATCTCTATAACATAACTTTATGAAGTTTCTCAAAAACTTTAAACTGATAAATTATGAATTTGCATGAGGTGTAGTGAATATAGTTCTGGCAATAATTTAGAGAATATCTTTCATATTCACAATTATTAATTTTAATAGTGCAAACTAGTTAAACTTTTACAGTAAATTTTATTGATTCTGTTTGTTCGCAATTTTGTAAAAAACTACATATAGAATGCTGTTTTTGTCATTTAATAAATTGTTTTTAAAAATTGTCTTTTAGCACAAAGTTATTAGTTATTTCCCTTTAGTTATTCCTAGGTCTATAAGGTAATTAAAAAAAACTTCACTTACCCGTAAGTAAATTGTCAACTGCAGTAAATACACTTATGAAGTATTTTAATAAAATAAATGATGAATACATCATACACTTCTGTTCGAATAATGTATCTTTCTTAATATTTCTTAATAACGGAATCTGATATCTCCTATAAGACAGGAATTTATATGAGATAATGTGAGATTGATGTATAAAAAATAATTTATCATAAAAAGCGTTTTATGGTAAAATTGATTATAATTAAAATATAATGATGTTTTTATAAATATATAAATCTCCATATTTTCATGTCTTTTATGGATAAATAAAGCTTAATGCATATTTATAATAGTAAAGAAGATTTTACAAAATGTGGTATCGACTTTTAAAAATAGAGAAAAATATATCAGTATCAAATTTTGCTTGAAAATTAGTTTCAAATTTTTATTAGAAATATGAATATATTTTTAATAAATATATATATTATGAAATTAATAAAAATCTTGTAATAACAAAAATAATTAATATTTTATAAAATTTAATGGTATTTCTTATATATCATACAAAATTATAAAATCATTTACATAAATTTTTAATTACATACATTGTTTTTGAAATTGATGGTTAATTGAAGACATTTTTTTTATTTTTACATGAAATTTAAGTAATTGATTGAAATAAAATTACCAGTTAATTAATGTTGAGAATCATAAAATAATCAATGACAAGAGAATTTTATATGAGTTTCCAACAAATATAAATAATTTACTTCGCTATGTATTTCTAAAAAAACTATTTACTTCCATTTTAATGTCTTAAATTTATGAAAATTAATTAAAATTATGCGATTAATTTTTTTCAAATTCTCTATTTGTATTAATATTTTATTAGAACTATTTAATGACAATTGATTAACTTAATGACAAATGTTAGATAAAAAACTCTTTTCCGGAAGTAAATGTTTCAAATCCATTGAAATGAATTTTTGAAAATTATAACTATTTAAGGTTTAAGACACTGCAAAATTGTATAAAATTCTTGGATATTCAAGTGAGAAAAAAAAGTGAGTTGATGCGATAAAACATGCACAGGGAATTGGTCCATTTCTCTTTTTACGATTGCTTTTTACTTAGGAGCCAATTTGAAATAATTTGAAATTATTTTGAAATTATTTATTATAATTATAAGTAAATTGAGTTTGAAATTATTGCAAGCACTCACTTTGCTGGATATATAGCAACTAACTATCCAAACTGTTAAAACGAAGGAAAAAATACTGATCATTAAAATCCAAACTGTGTGATAAGGAAATATATTGTAATAATCAGGATATATAAAAATTTATTGTAGATGGCTATAATTAATGAAAATAATAGAAATATGATTTAAAAAAGAAAAATTTTATTGCACATAAATTGGTGATGGTAAGATATTTTTTTTCAGTTGAAATAAATGTTCCATTAGATGTTGCTTTCGTAACAATAATTTCCAGAATAATTTCATTTGTGTATTCGATATTATTCTTAGAGTAAATTACATGGCATTTAATTTTTCATGATGTTTATACCTTAATACACTTTTAAAAGAAAAGATAAATGATTCATAAAAATATTTTAGATATTAAAAACATTCAGATTTTTCAGTAAATATTATGAAAGTTATAGGATATGATATTGCTATTCATTTAAAAGTTTTCTGCCAGTTTTCGGTGAAAACTCTAAGACAAGTATAATTACACAGTAATTATATCTTTTACTATTTTATTTATCTATATGTTTATATTATAATGCTCCAACGCGTTAATTTTAAAATCTGTCTTGTCTTGAAAGTGTCCTGAACCCTTTTGAAAAGTGATGTTTTAATAAATTAAGGTGTGTGATTTAAAAGAAAAACTCATCTTAAAAAGTTTTTAATTTTATAAAAGTTTATAAATATTTATAAAGTTTAAAAAATCTAATAAAGTTATATAATTTATAAAAGTCTGATTTAACATTTCTTTCTTCCAAGGAATATACTATATGGTAATTGGTAGAAGGAAATCATTAAACCCCGTTTTGGTATGTGTGCTGTTTAATAATTTATTTTTGCGTAATTTCAGTGCTACTAATTCGTTTTGGCACAAATTTGGCTGGGGCAACGTTAATACGTAAATACATTTTTATTAATTAAATATAAATTTAGCATTTGCGTCATTTCTTATATCATCATTAGTTAGTTGTATAGTTATCTTCTGCCTATAACTATCATTTTTTTAATGTTAATTTCAATAATACATATTAATCATTAATGACTTAATTTAATTTGTTCTATAAGCAAGAATAATGCATTTAATCATATAATTGCTGCTTAATTTTTTATATCTGTTTTAATTTTATAAAAGCAGTTAAATGAAATTCAAAAATGTTTTTCTTTTATATGCACATTTGTCGTTATTTAATAGATAATCATCAAGTCAAAACATTATCGAACAAATGTTAGGCATTTGCAGAATTTTCAGGAATAAAAGTTTTCAGAATAATAAATGTACAGCAACATCTGTTGATAAAGGGCCTAGAAAATGATGCAGTTATTTAGTAATATTTTTTCCGAGGAAGTAATTTATTTTTCCCTGATGCTTAAAAGGTGAATTTCGCTTAACTGTCAGAAGAGAAACGTAGCATAAAATTCAATCTCAGAAAAAAGCAGAGAAGCAATTTTTCGATTTGACCTAAATCTAAGATTCATGCTAAGTATATTGACTTTAGCAAAGAGTTCTTCATCATCTGTAGCTCTCGAGGAAAAGAAGAAATATAATCCTTACATCTTCCGATGAAATCAAAACTATTACTTACTTTTGTCACTGTATCAATTCTTCTATAAATGGGCAAATACTTTTACAGTTATAAGAAATAATATGCTCACAATATTCAAAAAATCAATAAGGTTCAAATGATATTTTAGCTAATGAACTGTTAAGGACAGTGATATTTCCAGATCTTCGGAAAGATTATTGATTAAATTTAATACACATATTAAATATTTTTATCATTTCATATAAGAATGATTGTTTACTGCATCACTCACAAATGAGATTAAAACAGAAATTTTAAAATTATGTGAATTACTTATAAAAATATTTTGAGTGTAGTAATTGAGGGTAAAAAGTTGTGATATATTGTTCCTGCTTATATATATTTACATGTTGAGGTCCAATGATAGTGTAACGCTCTTTGTAGTGAAACGATTTAGTTCTAGTTTCTGTTATACAAAATGGAAATTAGGAATTAAATTTACACATGCAAAGTTTTTAATGAGTGCCAAATTTCCTCCTAATTTGAATGTGGCCCACTATTATTAAAAGAAATTATGTTGTGAATATAAAAATGTCTTAAAAAGAATTTTAGTAAGTTTGATTGTTTGCATCGCTGCGTTAAGATTTATATCTTTGAATTTTAGATTAAAAACATAGTTGTATATTTTTTTTATCTGAAAGTCTCATAATTTTGATTTATATAAAATAATTGATATTTAATTTACTTGCTTTGAAAATTGACAACAAATAATATAGATCCCTCTTTCAAGATATTTTAAGTTCTACGTATGTGATAATACATATATAAAATTTGTATCATGCATTTTTTAACTATGAAATACATGAAAAATTTTTTTTATGTTTTCTATTTGCTTTTAAATTTTTTAAAAATGTTACATTATAAAAATGAAACAAATTGAAATATGAGATAAATAAAATCATGCATTAAAATTGATTGAAAAATTAAAAATTTGAAGGGTGAAAATATTATTAATGAATGATGTACCTGGTAAAAATATTAAAACATAATATTTTTTGTCCAATTTTTAATAATAAACGAAATTTTTTTAAACAACTAAAAGGGTAATTTGTAAACTTACTCATTCTACATCTTGGACAACCAGTGATATGTATCAAGATCTTTAATTTAAAAAGTTTAAAACAGGTGTTTTAAAACGCTGCGAATTTATTTTTTAACTTTTGACATAAATATAAAGGATTTTGTCATAAACAAAACTTCTTTACAAAGTCAAAAATTAAAAATGTATTATATTTTTATCAGCTTCAATAATGAATAAAAAATTTTTGTCCACTTATCTTTAGACTATTAATTCTGAAAAATTTAAATTCGCATTATATTATTCCCAGACAGTTTTCAATTCAAGATATCATTTGTAGATTACATGGTAAAAAATAGTAAAATAGTTCGTTGTCTTTCATAATCGGGAGTCTAGATGATGAGTTAATTGTAAAGAAGTCGTCGTTAACACAAACAAGAATGTTGTTTAAAAATAAAAGGAACTGGCTTCAGGACATGAATTTTTAATGAATAAAGACATAATAAGAGGTCATATTCTACTGTATTGTGTTCATGAATAACTTCAAAAATCTTTCATGCGGGACATGAATATGAAAATACAGTTGACATTTGAGCAAAAGGTGTTGAGAACTAAAGATATGAATAAATTCCTTTTGTGTGATTCTTAATTCAATATGTTTAAAAACAATGGCTAACTTTATATTTGTCCTCTAAAAGGATGCATGATGGACAGATAGTGCCTGTGATCAACGGGAAAGCATTAGAAATGATTTGAGAACTTTCCATTCTAATAGTAACGCTTCACTCTTAATCATTGATAGAATTATGAATAAAACTGTTTATATATATTTTAGGAAATTATTTGTCTCTTCATATTCATAAAAATGTTCCTGAAATGTTGTGTTGCTTATGACACTTTGATACTCGAAGCTTGCTTTGCGTTGGCTATGCCAATTTAATTCAGTAAGGTGCGTCTTTCATTTAACCATAGCACCACGAAGGTGAAAGTACGACTTTCTCTCTAAGATTCTTCCGATAGATGTCACAACTAGAGGATCCACTCTCCCAATTTTGACATTGATATCGAGGGGAAGGAAATTTTCTCCAGACTATTACACCCATGGTAACTGCTCAACGACCGACCACAGGATTTTCAATTCTACAGATATAACGAGCACGTATAGCATATATATATATATATATATATATATACATATATCATATATATATATATATATATATATATATATATATATATATATATATATATATATATATATATATATATATATATATATATATATATATATATATATATATATATATATATATATACGGAAGTGAAATTTCGCAATTTTCTGTACACTTCATTAAACTTGATATCGTTTTCGAAGATGATGAAAATTTTTAAATTGAAACAAATTTAAAGTTCAATAGTTAACGTTATTAATGTAAAATATTTTTATAAAGACTTTTTTTTTAAATTAAAATTATAAAAGGAAATAATGTCTTATGTTGTCTTCATTTTATAATTAGGTTAATTTAATACATCATTATTTAATGTATAAAAGATCAACAACAAAAAACTAAAATATGCTTAAAAATAAAAATATTCTTGTAATCCTTAAAGGAAAAGATATTTAACAAAAGAGTGATGCAACAATACTCCCCTTTGAACTAAAATTTTGCTTTTCCTCATTGAAATTTGAAACCGAATTTACACATTGAGCTTAACAAAAGTAATCCTATAAGGAGAGAAATTTAAGAACGAAAAGTACGGATTAATTAATGACATAATATTTAACATATAAAAAACATCTATATTTTGTTTATAAAGTTATATTATTACTTCCTTATAAAAAAAGATGTACTGCATATATAATTAAGTATTTTTTGTAATTCAATTTTATCAAGCATATTTGAGACTCATTTAGTAAATTGCTCAAGTAATTGACTTATAAAAAGCTACGAACTTTCTTAAAAATGAAAAAAAATTTTTTTAAATAATTTATAGAAGTTTTATTTGTAAGCTGATACAGGAAACAGTAAGGTTAGGATTAAATAATGAAAATTAAACCAGTTGCAATCAATTTTCCTTTATTATTAGAAAAAGAGAAACGAAATAGTTCTCTTCTTCTGAAGTCCGCGCCCCAAGATTTTTCTTGCCACCCTGTATGAAACGGGGCAGGGGCAGCAACTGGTTGTAGGGGCGCAGGAATCGCCGCAAAGAGTGTGATATCTCTGTGCACTCCTCCTTCACTTCTACTAAATCAATCGTCGACTCCATTCTGCGCACATCTGAGTTTTGTTTCAACCCGCTTGGGTCTTCTGAGAAAACTTTGACAGGTATGAAGATTGAAAAATTCTAACATTTCATTTTTACAAACTTTAATTTTGTTTTCATAATGTTAAATTCTTTTATTCGAAATATGACTGCAATTAAATTAAAAGAACTACTGATTTATATTTTAAATATTCAAGTTACAAAATGATATGAAATTTTAATCCTTATTATATAATATCTGTTTTATCTGATTTGCGTGATATATATTCATTTGTGCCTATTTTTAATTATTTTATATAATCATTTACAGGCTCGAAAATAAAATTGATTACTTAAAAGCAGTATATTTCTCAAAAACGTCCTCTGAGAGATTTGTATTAAGCAACATAATTATTAGTTTAAAATTTTAAATAATTTTATATATGTTAAATGTATTTGAACATGAATTTTTTAATGAATTTTTATTTAATTTTAAATCCCCAAAAATTTTAATCAAATATTAAGAGCTTAGAAAAATAATTCCATTTATAATTAAATAAAATTTTTGGTTTAAGATTTTATTTGCATAAATTATTTTATTTTCAAAATAAATATAATTCTTTAAATAAAGTTATACTTTTCTTCACATGTAAGGAGAATTATTTAGTTTTATTCGATAAATACCCTTACATATATTTTATCCATAATTTTAAATATACTGGTTTCAAAATTGAGTAGAGTTGCTTTTAAAGAGGAAACTTCGTTCTGAATAAATACTGTTAATGTATGACTAGTATTGTTAGTGAGTTTGATTTGCTTTGTCCTCAACGCTCATTTTTTGCACAGAAGAGCTAATTAATCCGGAACCTACAATTTAAAGCAGATTCCGAACTATTATAAACACCTAAACCAAAGTTGGGAATCAAACTCACGAGCTTTTGAACCGAAGGTCTATATATATATATATATATATATATATATATATATATATATATATATATATATATATATATATATATATATATATATATATATATATATATTCTTACTCTATGATAAATATTATAAATTGTTTCTTCAGATTAATTATTTAATATATGGAAGCTTTTAATATTTTATTATTATTTTTCCATGCTTTTCTTTTAGCCTAATTAAAATGCATTTCTTACTTTTAGAAAATTAAAGTTATTCAATTTTTAAGATTATAAAGATTCATTAGGTATTCTATTTACTTATTCAAACACTTTTGCACTATAAATCTAGTTTCTTTAACTATAAATTCAAGTAGTTTTAAAAAAATACAAAAGATACATTCTTTTTTGATATTTCACTTCCCTTTTTTGAATAAATGAATTATTTTCTCTTATCATTTCCTATTTAAGTTTATTTTATAATGTTTTGCTTAATAAGTAGAATATTTCTTTAACAAGTTTAAAAGAATAAGTAAGAATATCTACTTGGGGTATTTTTTTAAATTTAAAAACAATTTCTTGGTACATATAAAATATTTTTATGTAAAATAAATGGATAGTAAATAAGAAAATATAAAATTGTATCTGAAGAACATTTGAGATATTTTTGAATTTACATCACTATCGAAAAATCATCATTTATATTTTACCTTATTCAAACTCAAAAAATATATTGTAAAACACATTAATCAGATAATAATAAAATATAAAATTAAATTCTAATTAATTGTATTGGTAGAAAATTAATCTTCTTAATTTGAAGAGTTGTGAAGGAAACATTGAATTTCATTAGTGTTTGAAAAAAAATTCAAGTAGCTGATTCATAAAATGCTAAAAAATTTGAATAAAAATGTCACCTAACATAACGGCAAAAGAATTTATTTACGAATAGTTTAATTTAAGGTTAAAAAAACTAAATTTCGTAACATTAAGAATTTTAATTTTTCAGTATATAACTAATATTTTGATAATTTTTTTCTTCAGGAGGAATAAAGATTTATTTGAAACCTGATATTCAAGCATTAGAAGTATTAGAGTTAGAACTTTGTACATTATCCATTTATTTAATTTAAAAATAAAACTTTAAAATTTGTTACACTTTCTAAATCAATGTATATATGATAAATTTCAATTAATAATGCAGAATTCTCAAATTTTAAACGTAAATCGGCTTCTAACAGGACTCTTCATAATATTTTTATCAGTCTTGTTACATTATATTTATATAATCCCAAAGGCTAAGCTTAAAATTCCCAAACCCCTTTTTATCAGGTATTTGCTAAAAAAGCATAACTTTTTTTTTAACAAGACAAGATCATCCTTTTACCTACTGCTCTAAGGAGAATTGTTTTAAGCTGTAGGTTGCTTTCAATTTATAAGATCCTAAATAATAAAAGATCATTTAGGAAAGAAATTTAAGAATACCTACAAAAAAGAATATTTGGAGATACTGTTAAGCATTGAACTTTTGATATTGGTAAATATTTCTAAACATTAATGACTGTTTGTTAGTTTTAAGGAAACATACACACTCTTATGTACCAAAAATGCAACACCCTAAAGGAATAATGCAAATCATTTGAAATTTATATCAAGCATTTTTGACGATGAGATATAAAAATTAGTACCATTGCAGGTTACACACGCATATAACAAGTGCCCCCTTGCAAAAGTTATATAAAGGGAGAAGAGATAGCAGATTTAAAAAATACAATTGTTTCTCCGTTTTTTCTTTTTTTCCCTGTTGTTGTTGTCCTGTGCCAGCAAGGTGGTCATTGTAAGGTGCGCTGCTCCACTTTCCTAAATGAACCATATTTTGGTGTGGAGTCCAACTTCTTCAGTACACACATGCCACAGGAAAACACGTTCTTTTCTACTAAGTTCTTTAATTATGTTTCTTAGTAAAAATGGAGCGCTTTTCGAGCATGTATCTCAGTTAAACCGAGGAAGAATAATTTACAGTGGGTGAGAGCTATCCTTTGAATGATAGCTCTCACCACTCTGTAAACGTGTCACGTGTTCTCACCCACGTGAGAGAAATCGATGATCGTGTGCTTAATGAAATCAAGTAACTGTGATGCAGATTTGTAGTATCTGGATCTAGGAGGGATCAGAACCAACAGGATCGAGGGCATATACTTCGTTGCACCACTCCACGTGATGACAGGTATATTATACGCATGGCAGTGACGGATCGCTCAGTCACATTATGAACTAAGATACAGCTGATTCAGTCTGTTAATCAACCTTCGATAAACGCTTGTATCCTTCGATATCGTTTTTAACTTTGTGGAACGTCAGACATTCTTATTTAACGTAAGACGTTTTTATTTCTTTACCCTTTGACTCGAAGCGTAGGTGCTTACTTCACGAATAATGCGATGTACGACGGAGATGGACAACAGAATTAAGCGACGTTATTTTCGCTGACGAATCTTGCTTATACCAGCAACACCGCGATTGTCGGGTTCAATTCAGTGCGATATCGTGCTGAAAAACTACTGACGTTACCCATTATTCACTACCACATTGGTCCTGTACCCGTTATCGTAGTTTTAGGTGTGGTATTGGATATCACTCCGTCATCTCTCTTGTAAATATTCACAGTACATCGAAGAATATGAACCCGTGGTCCTAGCATATTGGTAGTGCTTCCTATCAGGTAGCATGCAGTGTTCTTGTGAACTCTTTACCCATCAGATTGAGTTGCGTACTTGGCCTCTAGATCTATCTCATGTTGAACATATATGTTCCATATTTAAACAACTCAATGAATTGTGTTGGACCACGAGTTCAGTATACACCATCTACGGCTGCAGTAGACCAACTTTGGCAGTATAAGGTAGCAGCATGAACTTCTATAAATTAAGAATTGCCCAGAGCCTTTTTTGATTCTATGTCAATGGATGTGAAAGTGGTTCTTCTTCTTCTTCTTAAAATTGAGTTTGTATGTCATTGGGCACCTCTGCTTTTATCAGCATTTTGTACTATTAACTCCAAACCCAATGTTTCCTAGTTCCAGTTGCTCGGGTCACCCACTTTACTAATAAAGTCCAATAACCCTTTAATGGAGTCTAGGTGTAACTCTCTAGTATGGATGAAGCCTAAAGAAGTTAATTTAGGGAGGGCAAGAGCCTCACATTCATAAATGACATGCTCTGCCGTTTCCTCTTGCATATGACATTTCCAGCAGATAAGGTCTTGCTGAAACAGTCCCATCTGGTCAGAAAGTCAGTCATGCTAGGAATAGCTTCCCGACTTTCACCAGAAGAAGATGGTTTAGAGGTAATTTCTACCTCAAGTGAAGGATTCATTGCTGCCCCTTTACAAGATTGCCTCTGAGTTCCCTTGGCTTTTTCAGCAAAGAGAAAGTGGTTGCGGCAAACAGTGGGTACTACACTAGCAACTGGTTTTTTAAAACAACCACATTATGCACACATTTCTATTTTTGTAGAAAAATTGTTGGAAACTTGTTTTCTTAGCAAATAAATATATAATCTTCAAACATTCCATTAATTATAATTGGAGCGTTATTTTGAGACAACATTATACGAAAATTTAAGCGGGAAAAGTTATTTCAAATTAAATACATTTTTAGGGGCTGCTATATACTGAGAAAGGGGTTTAATATATAATTTCACCACTTTCTCAGTCCCTTAACCCCTTGGAAATAAATGTTTTATTTCCAACAGAGTTTCGAAAAAATTTACATAATAAATCATATGTAATTTTGTGTGCTTTTCTTCTTCGAATGATTTATTTTACGCGAAAATCTTAAAGTAATAAAAGTGACATATCCAGAAATACTAAACTTTATTTTTAAAACGATCGAATTGCTTTCTTCTTGTTCTTTAGGAATCATAAATTTTAGAAAATATTTCTTTTTAGAATAAGTTGCTTTGAATAAATAAAAAGAGTTTGTAATTAATATTTCTTTTATTATTTTGCAATTTTATGGTTGTTATTTCAAAAAGTAATCATAAATTATTGTGCTACTAGGCATAAAAATTGTTGCAATAAAAACTTTCTGAAATAAGAAACCAAAATAAAATGTTGAACTTTCCAACAAATGATATTGTATTTTTATTTATAAAAGTAATCTTCTTGCAATATTTAAATCGAAACAATATTTTTCGTTGATTATTAAATTCTTTTTCATTGAATAATTATTAAATAGTTTTGAACATTTGTCAGTAAAAAATTAAGGAATAATGAGTTTTTTAAATGAATATTTTAGCATTTTTAAACAAAATCAATTGTATTGAATATAGTAACAATTGCGAGACAAAATATTTCTGCTTTTTTTTATTTCTATATAATTTATTTATCTTCATCTAAAGAGTATTTTAAATTCGTAAAATATACATAAATTAATGAAACCACAAATTGATTTTTCAGAATGTTTTAAATTCAGTGGTTCTCTAAAATTAATCTTTTTTTCCAACGGCGGGCACTTGAGGGTTGAACCTTATGCCACATCAAGGCCAGAAACTGCTACTCATTGTCGTTACCCAGCGGGCACCTGTGAACCAAGTCACGGAGGTGAGTAGCGTTGCCCGAGCCATACCACTACAAACTAGTATATAGGGTGGGCCACATTCATACATCATCACGGAAGAAAGGATGGAGAAACACAGAGAGAACAAAGAAAGAAAGTAACACCCATGCCCACACCGGGATTCGAACCCAGGACCCACAGCTCAGGAGTCAGGAGCGCTAACCACTCACATACACACACAGCCATCGGTCGGCAAAATTAATCTAAAAAGGACAAATCTTTCTTAAAATGTTAAATGGCTATTCCCTGATTCCAAACTTTGAAATAAATCCATCTTTTCAATTGAATTTCTATTTTAGCTATTTGGATTAAATATATAACAGAAAATATTAATTTGATTTCATTGTATGTGATTTTTTTGATATCAGAGCTCGGCAGTTTTTCTATGACTCTTACAAAATTGCAAAGGCTTATAAGATTTGATCAATTCTTCATTTTCACAAAATATAATTTTTCAAATCATTTTATCAGTAATCAAAGTGTCTATTATTTATTCAAAAGTATACCGAAATTTTCATGGGTATAGTCATTAAATCATATCTTGAATTCGGCTTTAATTTTACGGAAATTTACAACAAAGTTATTATTTTTCCTTTTTTTCCATGAGAATATAATGCTTATTAATTCACAAAAAATGAGATTTATTATGAATTATTTAAAAATTGTAAATTAAAGGTATTAAGAGTGCTAGTTCATTTATTTCAATTATTAAATAAATGAAGTAATTCCTAATTTTATCAATTATGGAATGTGATAAATATTTATCAATGAATATTTCTTAAATTGCTTTTAATACTATAGAAGCTTACAAAACGAGGAAGTTGTTTAAAATGTTAGAAATTTATTTAGTTTTGTAGACATAAGCAGCCGTTTAAAGTCTATATATTTCAGCTATTTAAACTAACGAATTTTTAAACAAGAAATCTATTTTTAGCAAGAATGTAATGGGGTTTTACCTTTTCAACTGAGCAAGAATTAAATTAATTGTTAAATTTTAGATTTCACTTTCTTATAAAAGAGCATTTTATTCCGCGCGTTAAAATATTTTCAAATCAAACACATCTTTTTTTGCTCAATATGAACTTAAAAAATAAAATAAAATTTAAATTTCAAATTTTAATATCGTTACTGAATTTAAAATAATGCATGATAAAATAAAAATAAAAAATATATTTTATTTTTATTTTATCATGCATTATTATAAAATCTTCTATCCTGAAAACTGTAATATCACACAAAAATCAATTGTGCTCATTATATAAGTATACTCATATTGACTGACGTATGTTTAAAATTTAAAATACCTTAATCATGAAAAGAATGAAATTGTTAAAATAATCTGTTTGAAAACAACTTACCAGTGTTTGCTATATTATTTTTTAATAAAATTTTTGCCTGATTGCTAATACTCTCTCCCTTTATATATATATATATATATATATATATATATATATATATATATATATATATATATATATATATATATATTCGTTTTCGAATGTTAAACAAAAATTGAAAAATATAAGCAACTGGCAATTTGAAAATATTTTAAGAAGTAACGGTTTGTTTATTCAAAAGGCAAAAGAAAGAATCCCAAACAGACTGCTAAATTTTCTTAAGATATATTAAACAAATTCCCTTAATTAAATTTTCTTAAGGTATATTAAATATTATGTTCTTAAGTAAACCGTAGAGCATGGTATTAAAATTTGGAATGTAAGCCAGAACGAAGAACATGATTAATTAAGTTCTGAGGTAAATTGTTTATGTTTAAACCCTCCAAATTTTTACGCGTTGTTAAAATCGCAAATTTTACTCATTCCTGATCACTCTTTCTCTTATTTAAATACAGTTTATCTTTCTTGAAAGACACAACTTTAATCAAATTGTTGGAAAGAACGAGGAACACACATTTTATACACAAGAATTTAATTTTAGAACTGTTGACCAATGATCGTTTCTTGTAAATGCAGACAAATTAAACTATGCCGTGCAGTTCAAAATCGATTTAGAATCATCGCAAACCTCCATAGTTGGTCTACCAGTAAAACCCTTAACTATTTTTCTGTTTCAAGATAATCGGAAAGTTGGAATATAACTATTCAATTCCCAGCTTTTTCGCATTACCCAAGCACATAATTTATTGCTGTCAAACTTACATACTAAGTATAAGAAAATATCGTCTTTCCAATATTCGTTTAACTACAAATGTCGCAAAAGATTCTCTGCAGCACAAAATAACTCTTTTCGTTTGTTATGAAAAAAGTTTATGGTATTTTTGTGGGTTTGTGTAATCCCTTGGGGACTGAAAACATTTTTCTGAAAACTACAGCTGATTAATAGTTCCTAACATAAGTTTGATATGACAAAATGATAAATGCCGAAAAATCAACTATGTGTAGTTTATTTGGAACTAGTAGATATCTCCCCATTGGCGATCATTACGAATTTTTTGTCACCAAGTTAAGCGCATGTTTTTTAACGCTGGAATTTTCCCTAAGTTCTAGAAATACGCATTTTAGAAAAGTTTATAAATATCATAATAATATACAAAATCTTAAAAAGTATTACTAAAAAATGAATAAAAACGTTTTTGGTTGGGTTTGCCTTCTCTTCAAAATAACCGGTAAAATATATAAGTAAATAATGACTAACTTGGTATGACGTCAAGCTCACACGCCGAATATGCTCGGTGGTATTATGGAAAAATATATAAGAAAAATATAATAATAAATTAACAAAATTATATAAGAAAGATAATAATAAATAAACAAAAATAAATTGCAGAAAATGAAGAACAGTTTATGACGTTGAAAATATGAAAGGAAACTATAAAAATAAATTTAAAAAATATCTAAAGTAAAATTTATAATAAATAAACAAAATAAAAAAAAGATATAAATAATAAATAAACAAAATGAAATGGGAAAAAGAACAATTTTCGATGTTTGGATGCTGTCGACAACGAAACACAACAGCAAACGTAGAACAAAAAGTTCGAATTAAAAAGTAAAACGAAAACTTCAAATGCTGTTGCCACTGAAATGAACCAGATATATGACTTTAAAATGATGTAAAACTCGAGCAAAACTAGCAAAAAAAAATCCGAAAAATAACAAAAACCAACATGATAAATTAAACAAAAGACGCTAGATTTGGCGAGAAATCACTTGGGGGATATCAGACTTACACCAAAGCTTAAATGTAAAGAATTGCATAAAAATTAATTTTTAGGAAAGTTTAAATAAAAAAATATTGAAAATGAAGTTTTAGCACTTATTTGTGCTGCTAATTTAACCAGACGCATAAAGTATGAGAAGCTCAAGCAATAATGTATTATTTTATGTAATCAGACATAAGGTATCGTACAATGCAACAATTATTACAAAAAAAAAAAAAAACTAAATAGTCAAATATTCAGATAAATATGTTGCAACGAGATAATCAAAACAAAGGACGCTAGATTTGGAAAGAAATCACTTGGGGGATATCATACTTACACCGTTTGTTTTCCATTGAGCTACTATGCATCTGTGACAACACACCAGCGATTCAGAATTTTTCATTCATCTTCAAGAAGCCACAGAAACATTTTTGCCCTAAAAACAATTCATAAGAGTTCTAAGCTTTTTTTTTTTATCTGGACTTGCACTTAACTACTGGAAATATTATTTTTATTATTTTACTACAAGAAACTGATTTGATGTTATGAAAATTACTTACATATTCAATCTACGCCAGCAGTGAATCATAATTTCTACAATTCGTAATAGATTGCCAAAGTTAAAATTTTTTTGTTGGTGTGTAAATTTTTGAAGTGGATGTATTATCCCCAAATACAAATGTGTCACAAATGACTGATTAAAAGAAGTTCATAATCACTGAATAACTAACGAATGCTTTGTCTTTCATATGGTTTGATTTGAATTCTCTGAGTTTGTGCTTGAGTTTTTGTAAAAATACAGGGAGTTATATTTAATAATTTTGGCGCCTGTGCCTCCGGTAGCTTTTTAACTGCTGCATGTTAAAAAATTTCATATTTACTAACGCATAGCTGATTTAATAAATAATTTTCAAAAGTGCCGCTTAATTTTCTCGTACATTTTATGAATATTTTCGTAATTATCAATATAAATGAACTAAAAAGTAATTGAGAATAAAGAACTGCCTTTTTTTGAAATTTGTAAAATTAAATAATATCACTTTTCTTAATCTGAATGTGTATAACTTAACACGTTTATGAGATTTCCTGAATATAATTGGAAACTATATAAAAATGACGTATATATGAAAAATATATATTCATGTTATGGGATTTGAATGACGTTTCCCAAAATAGTTTTATTGTTCAATTATACATCAGATTTAAGTTTACTTAGTAATTTGGAAATATCATATCATATTAATTAAAAATAACACGCTAATACATCATTAAAATGATTAATGAAATACTTAAAAATCAAAATAACAAAAGAACGGCAATTTTCTTTTCTTGTAATAATTCAGTAGTATTAAGGGCATAATCAGCCTAGTTCATGAAAAAAATGTGTCGAATGTTTCATTTAACATTCCAATCACATGCAGCCTCTCTATGAAGTTATCATTTAATCTCCTCTCTTTCTCAGTGCCTAAAGCAGAGCAGCATTTTTGTTAATTAAATTTTTATGATTAGATAATATTTTGAATGAGAATGAGAAATTGTGTCAAAATACTTCTGCGTCTTTCATGGTTGCTCTAAATAACTTTGAAATGCTTGTTCCATATTTTTTACATAGACATTAAGACATAAAATGTAAGCGCATACAATATTTAATTAATTAAGGTAGCATTGTATATATATATATGCATAGTTATATATATTTATATATATATATATATATATATATATATTTATATATATATATATATATATATATATATATATATATATATATATATATATATATATATATATATATATATATATATATATATATATATATATATATATATATATATATATATATATATATATATATATATATATATATATATATATATATATATATATATATTGTTAACACAAGCATTTTTGTTCAAGAATTCTTTTTTATTAATAGAAAAGTAGAATAGAAATAGAGATATTAATGAATTTTGGAAATATGTGCACATTTAATTATTATTAGAATTGGATTTTAAAATATTAAAATTGTTTTCATTTCCTCAAACTGTTTTTAGTTTTCAATTATTAATTTTATAAAGCAACTTGGATATAACTTTATAATAAGTAGCTTCAAAATAATTAATACTGTAAATGGTTTTCCTACATTTTCCATCTATATATAACAATTTAATAACGCCTTTTATCATTTTAAATCCTAATTAAGTAACAGCTTTACTTTTCTTCATTATGATGACTTGATTGAAAATCGTAAGAAAAATTCTGACATTCCTTCTTAGAGAGAGAATGATGTAGAATTAATGATAACTTACAATCAGACACATATTACTCAGATAAACAGATTATCATTAATCTTTTTAACAAATCAGCTTTCTTTATCAATTTAGAGAAAACATTTTATTCTATTCAATAATATCACAAATAAATATAAATTCTCTTCAATAATGCATGTGAGATCTTTCTGCCAAGTGTAGTGCCAGTATTAAAATATATATTAAGAACTCTTAAGGCACTTTAACTTTTAAGGCCATAAGTTTAAACTTAAGAACTATTTGCATGTAACGGAATTTATTTTTATTTTCCTTTTTTTAATTTTTTCGACTAAAATTTTCATAATATTTATATTTTGCATAACCTTAAACATTAATACACTCACAAGAGACTATAACTTTGAAGAAACCATAAATGGCATTTCATTTTTCCTTGATATGGAATCCAACTATATTGAAATTTGGTCCTTGAGCCATTACAAGATTCATCGATAAAAATTGGTATTATTAATTTAAGATTTGTGGAAATAGAACTATCAACAAAAGAAACTACAAAACATTTATCAATAAGTATTGTATTATAAGTATTGCTTTTTAATCATAATGAGAATATTAATTAAGAAAAGAAATACATCAATAAAGGAAAAAAATGTTCTAGATTCTGAAGTTGAAAAGATGGATGAATGATATTTAACCACATATACTTATCAATAGTTATATGAAAAACTTTGCTTACATATATTGTTTTCTGAGGTTTATTCCTATCCTGTTTCTAAATAAAAATAACTATTAATTGTCAGAATTA
This sequence comes from Latrodectus hesperus, assembly GCA_037975125.1. NCBI lineage: Eukaryota > Metazoa > Arthropoda > Arachnida > Araneae > Theridiidae > Latrodectus > Latrodectus hesperus. The sequence continues at coordinate 5,313,576 of JAJQOW010000014.1, forward strand.
TTCTACACCATTCAATCAAATTGCATTTTATTTCTAAAATTGTTATAAAGGCATAGGTAAATTTTAAAATAATGGAAAAAATATTGTACAAAGTTTTTTTTTATTAAGGTATTCTTTATATGCTCTTGTACTAATTTTGAATGATTTGAAATTTGGGCCTCAAATATGCATACAAATCTTGTTTGTATATGTATCAAGGAAATGAGGTGTTGAGGTGATGTCCGATAACTTTTGTTAAATTCTTGGTGATGTCACCTATCATTTCAAAAATATAAAACTTAGTTTCTGTTATATAATAAATAAAATATAACTTAATTTCTTTTATTATAAAGATAAAATAAATTTTTTCTGTTATTATAAAATTTCTCTAGAAAAACTTAATTTCTGTTATTATAAAGATAAAATAAAATTTTGTAGAGCAAAAACGTTTATACTAAATATTCTTCAATGCATGCATGTTTATCGAGAAATATACAAAACATATTTTATATAATACATATAGTTTTTGCAAACATTGTTTTCTAATTAAATGTTTCTTCTTTTTCTGCCAGTAGACATAGATGAGATTTAGAATTTTCTTATAAATTAATTTAAGAATTTAAATACTAAGCAGAGTTATCAAATTATATGCTCCTCATCCCAATAAGTTGTTCCTCATATCAAGTATTTAACATGGATTTATTAAGCATTAACATTAATCGGACATTAAATATTGCATTAAACATGCATTAAACATTAGACAAAATTTATTTGAATTTAATGAATATATTTATTACTGATGGAGAGAAAGTTAATAATTTAAGCGCAAATTGAGAAAATCGTCGTTATAAAATTCTGCAGCTGAAATGTCACCCTCTGGCGCCTCCGTATTTTCTGACATTTTTTTTCAACGACACCTTTCATGGTAAAAAACCGAAACTCTGCTGGCGAATTCCCGCTGTTCGAAAGAAGATTCCTCATAAATAATTCCCGCTTTGTGTAGATCGCGGAGTTGGAAATTGGCTGACTAGAGTGTTTGTTAATTCACTATTCCTAGCAGGGTGTCACTGGAACAAAATGCGAAGGCGGAAATAAGGCTCGTTGTGGAGCCGATGGTCTTCGAATTGTTTTTCCTTACAAGGTGATTTTTCAATTTTTAATGATTTAAGGAATGAGTCATACTTTTTCAAAGCCAAGGAGGATCTTGTTTACGATGTTCCCAATTTAACTTTTCCAAGTCTTTTTGTGATCTGATCTCTTGTCTTACATCCATATCTGAACAAATCTTAAATTTCGTATTTTTCCGAAATGATCAAATTTATGAATAAGCCTAAGAATTTTAATGCAATCCATTAAAGAAACTAAAACTTATATCGTAATAGTGATGAAAAGTTTTGACTTTCAGAATGTGAAAAAAATCTTTTACGTCGAAATTTATAATAAAAATAAACATGTGTGTGAATTTGGGTGTCTGCAGAATATACATTTATGATGAATGTGCACCGAACTATTGTTGGTCCATGTAAGCTTATAAAAATCAAGATTCTTTTTGATTGCTAATATATTCAGAATATTCTATTTACAAAAAAAAAAAAAAAAAAAAAAAAAACACTCTGTTCATAGTGAGCCATAAGATTTTATCAAACTGCGAGAAATTAAAGAAAAGAATGCTCATTTATAAATTTATAGTAACTTAAGGATTTTTTTCCCAACGGCGGGCACTTGGGTGACGAACCCTATGCCACAACAAGGCCAGAAACTGCTACTCATTTGTAGTTACCCAGCGATCACCTGCGAACCAAGTCACGGAGGGAAGTAGGATTGCCCGTGCAATACCACCATAAACCCATTTATAGGGTGGGCTGCATTCACATATCATCACAGAAGATGGGACAGAGAAACACAAAGAGAACAGAGCATGAAAGTTACACCCATGCCCGAACCGGGATTTGAGCCGGGGATTCACAGCTCAGGAGTCAGGAGTGCAAACCACTCAGTCATCAGCTGGCAGTAACTTAAGGATAAGATCAATCATATTTTTCCTTTTGGGGAATACTTTTGAGAATGGAGTCGAGGGATTTCAGTATGAATGGTTCTAATCTGATTATTTTTGAGAGATTAAAACTAGATGCTGTACTTATGATTTTACTGGCCCATTTATTGAAATGAGATGCTTGGTAAATATACTAGATTTGCCAATTGCTTATAAATAAATATATTATTTCAAAATTATCTAGTAAAAATTTATTCAAAAAAAGTCCTTTAAGTAAATATCTATAAATTAACAGTTTTTAATTACTTTATTGTCACCTAAGAAGATCAAAAAAGCCTTTCTTCAAATGTTTATATAAAAATTAGTTTATAATTCCCTAAAACAAATTTATAAAAATGCCACTTAAATAATAACATTTATTAGAAAATTTATTTGTGTTATTATTGTTTTTTATATATATTTATTATTAATATATTTATTTTAATTATATTAATTTTAAATATAAAATTTTATATTAATGGTTTGCAGTAAAAAGCTTGAACTGTTATAAAAAATTCAAAAGAATATTTTTTCAATTGGTGACAACACAGTCACGTTTTAAAGAAAAAAGATTGCAAAATTATTAAGCATCTCAAACTGAAGTGGAAGTACAACGTGCTTCTAAATCTCTCCAACGGTATTGAAATTGTAAAACAGTATTGAATATTATAGTTTTTCACATAGTTCATTTATTATAGAAAACATTTTTCAACCTATTATTTTATTCAGATGCTTTCGATTGATAAAGCATTGTCCCCAAGAGCTCTTTGTGAAATCTTTTCTAATTTGTTTTGAGGAAATATCTCATTTTATTATTAAATTATGTATTTCTTATTGTTTTTTTTATTCTATGAAACAATCTAAATGAAAATTTGAGACTCATTGGTAGAATAAAAATGATTTCTGCTTTAAGATTTCACTAAATATTCAATGAAATATTCAGTGAACCAAAAACATTAATATTTTTCAATCGGTATATTTAAATAGCTTGTAAGAAAAATAAAATTTTTGAAAACTCATACATAATAATTATCTACAATGATTTCAGATATATATATATATATATATATATATATATATATATATATATATATATATATATATATATATATATATATATATATATATATATATATATATATATATATATATATTAAATTAATTGTAATAATCATTTGGAACTTATTTAGGTACATTGGTATGGGATTAAAACTTTTAACGATAGTGAGGACGAATGAATGAATTTTTATTCCAAATAATTACGTCAGATTTAATATACATTATAGTATTTAAAACTCATCTGTAATTTATTTTTAAAGTAAATAAAATATGGGGGTTTGATTACACATATCCTCATCTACGAATAATAAACTTTACAAAGTTAATTATGATAAATTAAAGTCTCAACTCTATATTTAAAGTAAGTATATCTTACTTTAAATATAGAGTTGAGATATTTTAACAAGTCAGCAAGACAATTTTAACAATTCAATTCATAATTGGATATTTCAACAAGTCAACACTTTAACTCCAGTTTAAATAGTTTAATTTAGATAAAATCATAAAAATATTCTGATGATTTAAACAAGGATTTCTAAATATTCAGAAATATTCTCATATAAAACAAAAAATTTTATATAAAATAAATATGAAAAATATTCTAGATCAAATAAATTGTATCTATGCCTAATTATTATCAAGTTTAATTGTAGCATATTATAAAGGGATAATTTACAAATGAAATCGCAATTTTAATTTTCGAAATTAAAGAAATACATTTCACATTACATAAGTATCAGAAACTGGATGCATCAACATATATTAATATTCATTACTTTGAAAACTTGCAATAAAGCATTAAATGAAATTAAGGATGATGCCCAACTTTTTGTGTGTAACTGAAATTCAATTCTCTAAGATGTTCTATAAAAGGTTAGAGTCTAAACAAATGTCACTGATTGCGTGAGTAAATTCAAGCCCATAATGACCACAAATTTCACAGCTGGTATCATCGCCTATACGTTATTTTTTAATGTCTTTTAAATGATTTTCTACATTTACACTGATAACAAGAATATAAACAAATCTATGTTTTTATTATCATGCATTTCTATTTCAAAGTAACTACAGGACAAAAACTGATAATTCTTGGTAGAGTTAATTATCATTTAAGATTATAAAATGCTCGTATAGAATCTCTTACAAATATGTGCTCAATTTTTAAAAAGATTCTGAGAATTTTAGAGACATACACAGACACAGACAGACGCACACAGAGACGCAGACACACAGGTACGCACACATGGACACAGACACACACATGCACATACATACACAGAGACAGACTGACACACACACGCACATACAGTCACAGATACACTGACAGACACACACACGCACATACAGTCACAGATACACTGACAGACACACAGACGCACATACAGTCACAGATACACTGACAGACACACAGACGCACATACAGTCACAGATACACTGACAGACACATACACGCACATACAGTCACAGATACACTGACAGACACACACACGCACATACAGTCACATACAGACACATGCACACACAGACAGACACACACACGCACAGACAGACACAGGCACACTCACACACACACAAAGTCACACACCCTCTCAGACAGACACACACACGCACGCGCACACTCACACACAAACGCACGGATTCACGATCACATATATATTTGTAGACAGAATCAATTTTAAATCAATATAGTCCTACATAAATTTCTGTTCTATAAAAGAATTTATCTAACGTTCACATTGATTAACTTGTTATTATTCATTCTTTTAGCATAATCTTTGATAGTGACTAATTTTAAATGACTATAAAACTATTTTTAGGTAAAAGGGGGCGCCTTATAAAATATGAAATATCGTGGAGTATTTATGATTTGTGTGGTGTCTGAATTGAGACCTATTATCGATTTACGTTTTTGTTTAGCGTATGCTTAGAGAAAGTGATACGCAACATATAATAAAATAGAAATATAATTTTCAATAAAATGCCACAAGATTTGGCATTTGTAGTTGATGTTATTTTGAAAGCTAGAAACAAGAATACCTTCAATGAATTATTTAATAAGTTAATTAGAGAGGTTATTGATATTGGATTAGAAGCCAACTCAAAATGGGATAAATATATGATGATGCAATGTAAAGAAACAGACACAGATACTGAACTTAAGATTGATGAAGAAACTCAGTTTGAAAGAGTTTAAGTATTTGGGTTCAATTGTCATAAAACTAATAATATAATGCCAGAAATCAAAAAAAGGATTAGTAATCTCAGCTTTTTTGCATTACAGAAATTAATAAGATTTAAAGCGAGAACGTGGAAGGCGAGACTACAGGTATATAAAACCAGTTGTTGTTTTTATGGATAAAAGACTTGGATTTTAACTCAAGAACATAAAAAGATGTTAATATTCTTCGAGAGGAAGATTTTAAAATCCATATTTATAGATCACAGTCAAAGATGGTGATGTTTGAAGGAAATGATATAACTGCGAAATTCAAAAAATAAAGGATCAAATAAGAAAACACTACATTTCATGTTTGAACATTATATCAAAGCAATAGTGTTGCTCTTGGAATACAATATCCTATTAATAGGGTATTTATAAATGCACAATAACATCAACGAATAAAAATTCATGCCCTTCTGAGATTTGGTTACTTATAAACACACAAACTAACTAGGCAAACAAAGCTGGTTTTTAACTTTTCATTGGATGAGTTGATTAAACTTTTCTACCATGTCAAAGTAATTTGATCACGTATTTCCAAATCTTAATAGTAAATTTCCAAACTGTTAATGCATTCAATATTTTCCTTATTTTTTTCCAATTAAATCTGCACAAAACATTGATTAGCAAATATTTAACAGAACATATTTTGTAAAATTATTTAATTTCATCTTATCTATATATCTCATGGACATTTAATATGATAAAAATCAGCTCATCTGTTTAAGCAACAGGATAATAAATATATATATATATATGTGTGTGTGTGTGTGTAGTTAGCGCTCCTGACTACTGAGCTGTGGGTCCCGGGTTCGGGCATAGATGTTATTTTATCTCTGTGTTTCTCTTTCCTTTCTTCTGAGATGATGAATGAATACGGTTCACCCTATAAACGGGTTTGTGGTGGCCACAGTGACTTGGTTCACAGGTGCCCGCTGGGTAACGACAAATGAGAGCAGTTATTGGCCTTGTTGTGGCATAGAGTTCGTCACCTAAGTGCCGGCCGTTGGAAATATATATATATATATATATATATATATATATATATATATATATGTGTGTGTGTGTGTGTGTGTGTGTGTGTGTATTTAGTAAACTCCTAAATTTTTAATAATTTACAGATTTTCCTGTATTGAGGGTAGTTCTTGTGAGTCTTCAGCTTCGCTTAGTATAGAAAAGATTATGTGATTTGAACAAGTATCTCCTAATATAGTATCCTTGTAATGAAATACTTCCTTCAATTTTTTGATAATGTTTTCTCACGAATTTATGATAATATTTCATTTAGTATTTACAGTTAGAAATTTTTAAAATTAAAATGCTTTGACAGTTAATTTGTATTTAGTCTGGCTTCAAATTAGAACAACAAAATTTGTTAATAAACCCAGCTCACTATCAATGAATTTTTTTAAGTTGAATATGATTGAAGTATCCTGTACAATAAAATTATAATATTTTAAAAATAGAAATCTTAAACCAAATTTTACTAAAATTTTAATAAAACTTGTTTTTAAAATTTTAAATAGTTTCTAATGGTTAGAAGTGTTACTGTATTTTAAGAGAAGAATCGTAATTTGGCTTTAGTTCCTTTTTTCACGCTGATACTTAATCCATCTTGATGCAAATGAGCAAAGAGGCAGTCTTCAAGAAAACGTCAAAATTGAAGGTTAAAGATGATTATTTCCTTTCTCTCCTTTAAGGAGTCACTGTGACATCCTCAACAGCTCATTTTCTAGAGCACGCAATAATTTATATGAAAGAGCTTTCATTGTGCTATATCTTTTTTGGAATTGTATATAAATATAAGAGAGCACTTGACATTGAAAACATAATGTGAAAGTAAGTAGATTGTTTCTGTTCTTTTGAAAGCTGACAAATTTTGAAAGGTGCTTGCATGTTGTTAAGGATAACAATGTCACGATTTAGTTTTATTTTTATACTGTTACATTTTAGATACACTTTCATCACAGTTAATTATGAACTTCATTCATAATTTCCTATTGGACAGGTACTTAACTCAAAAGTTTTAAGTTTCTTATAATACTATATAAAACTTATTATTTATTATAAAGTTATATTGAGATAAATTTCATATTGAAACTGTGCAAATAATGTAAATTAAATTAGTCATGTTTCTATATATGTGAAATTTTATATGACGTGTCATATTAACTCTCACTTTTGTTAGAAATATTAAATTAGAAATAGGCATTAAACTAGAAACTATTTCAAATAGATATAATTTCAAATGAAAGATAAAACACAAATATATTTAAAAACTTTTTTAAATAATTGTATGTTAATTAAATGTTATCAACAATATTAATATTTAGGAAGCATAAACTAATCTGATAGAGAAAAAACAAAAAGAAAACTAGAAAATATTTTTAAAATTTATTATAATCAGAAATTTGTAAATTAAAGGAATATCTTTTCAGACAATTTATGTTATAACACATATAAATAAATTGTTATATCTGAATTTGCTACACAAAACATTTTAATGCTCTTATAAAACGTTTTTATTCTGGTTTAAAAATAAAGTAGAAATTGTGTATACTAAAAATAACGAAATGGATATTTCTTATATTACACAAATTATTAAACCTTTTTGAAACTTCATAAGTATTTCAAACAAATTTTGTGCTTTGCGATAACATCGTGACAACTGAACGCTTTTGAAGAAAATTATGACTAATTTCCTTCTGAATTAAAATTTTTGAGGGAAATACTGAATTATTTTTCTCCAAAAATACATTATCTAATTTATTTATGAATGAAAACATGAATTTGCGTATGACTTCAAAATTAATAAATGCACATTTATATTCCAAAAATGATAAAATAACATTTCTGATTAAGAACTCCCTCTTTCCTTTATCGACATGGACAACTGTCAAGTCCTTATCGTGTTCATCTTAGTTTACATAAAGCAACTGTCTCGAATGGAGATTTACTTGCGCAGTCTCTCTTCTCCAAAAGATAATACTTAAGAGACATGTTATCTCTAGTCCATGGTAAAAAAAAATCCCACGAAGAGAAAAGAGCGTATCATTTCCTCAGATATTGAAAACAAGTTATTAGAATTTTGATAAAATCGTATGATGGATTTATTTTTAATTATACTTGACACTTGCAGTTATCAGTTTATATTTAGATAAAAAAAGGTTTTTCTTGGATTATTAAATTAATATGATTTATGAATCGTGTAGAATGAAACGTATTAAAAAGTGTTGAAGTTCACAAATTTTTCGAAAATAAAATTTTAAACAAGTTGTAGTTTTCTAAATAAATTCTAAAGCTATGTTAAATAAAATATTTCAAAGCATTGGATAAAGTGTTTGTTTGCTTAAGTTACCCCGTTAATGTGAATAATATTTAATTTTTAACTGCTGAATAGCTGCTAATGTTATTGAAACATATTTTTCAATAAAGTTAAACATTTAAAAATCAATGAACAACATACAGGAATATCATTGCTTTCAAGAAATTACTGCATAGAAATTATTTGCATAGATGCTTGAATAATAAAATTGTATTTAATTTAATTATGTTAATTTATAACTACATTCCTGAACAGATAAGTAAATGAAATTTATATACTATTGCTCTCAAACTTTCAGAAGTTTAATATTTTTCTCATGGTTCGCTGAGAATATTTTTGGAAAACTGTTCAAAAATCAGACAATTCGTTCTATTTTATTTTGGAATAAAATCATGAAGTGTAAGCAATTATCCAGTGGAATAGGATTTCAGAAACTCATTAATATTTCTGTGTATGAATTAATATTTCTGATTATTTTCACATGGATTGTTCAAGCATGATATATATATATATATATATATATATATATATATATATATATATATATATATATATATATATATATATATATATATTACTACATCGAAATAAATTACGTTTATAGTAAATAGCCATAAAGTTTCTCATATAAGATATTTTTTCTTAATTTTTATATCTAACAAGCTTTCTTATTTTCAATTTATATCATACATATTTAAGGAAGTTAAAGGAAGAAATCTAATTGTTGCGATATAATATAAGAGGTTACTTCCTATAAATTAAGCTATCAAATTTTAAGATAGAAAAATAAATTTAGATCTGAGAAAATCAAAAGGAACGTTCGAAAAATGATATGTGGGATTGTAACACAACTTCGTATATAAATACATTTTAAAGAGTAATGCGGATGATATTAAAATTTGATATCCAACAAATAAGAATCTAAACTTTTAACTCATCGGAAATCTTTATGCGAAGCAATTATTACAGCAATTTTCAAGTTAAAAATCAAAGTTTCCATTAATTTCGGCTGCGGTTTTTCTACATTAACTGCATAATACTTCGAGGTTATGGTTCAGATTGAAAACGTCTTTCAACGAGATCTACAATCGCTCGATATGTGGGTCACACCTATTTGGTAATTAAATTGTTCTGGAATGATTAGGTTAATAATTGCAGTGAAAGGAAAGGAAAAGGCTATACTACAGAGAACTGAATACTAAACTTATCAACTTCCATTATAAACTATTAAATACTTGATCATGAAGCATATGTCCAACATTACAATTTGTAGGTGAATGAGATATTAGATTTAAGCTTACAACAATGTTACATTGCGTTTCTTTTACGCTAAAAGCTATTAATTTCGATTAAAATGATGACCGTCTTGATCATCACGGAAACATGCTTATAATATTTAATGATGAATTTCGTTCTTATGATGTCTTGATGACAACTGCAGACAAGTTTGAAGATACTTAGGATAATCTTTATGTTGTGAGCAACAACACAAGGAATATATAACACTATAAAAACATCTCGTTTCTGTTGTGGGAATAAAGAACATAGTATAGTATGATCCTATTCAATCTACCGTACTATTTTATGCCCATAACAAGAGTTATGATCAAAGTTGCCATTTCCTTTGACTACCAAACATCTTAGAAATCCTTTCTGGTATATATAATTTTTACACTTCATTAATACGTTTAACGTTGTCTTATAGATATCAAAGAAAATATTTTGCAGGTCTGGTAAAATATTTTGCAAAACTCTACCCATTACTTCATCATTCTTTGCGATACTAGATTTGGTTGCATTCATACCACAAAAAAACCAACGTTATATTCAACACCTCCATTTGTAATCACCAAATTTTGAAGTAAATCATTCGAAAGTTTTAATCCTTTCAGTGAATGCCCCCCATATTCACTAATTCTTCAAGCCGTGGTAGCGTACTGATTAGGGCAACGGCCTTCCGTCCAAAAGGGCGGGATTTGATTCCAATGCCGCAAAAGATCCACCGCATACATGCGATATACGTGCTTGTTAAATCTGAAGAATGAAAAGTCCTGTGGTCGGTCTTTGAGCAATTACCATAGGTGTAATAGTGTGGAGAGAATTTCCTCCCCTTCAGGTCAAAATTGAGGGACTGGATCCTCTGGTGGTGCCATCTATCGGTGGAGTTTAGACCAAAGTCGTACTTTAATCTTCGTGGAATGACGCATCCTAATGACTTAAATTCGCATAGATAACGGCTTTGAGAGCTTGGCTTGTCCAAGTATCATAAGTAACAATAACGTTAATTCCTCTTATTATGAAATACTTTCCTCTCGCTTTGACAATTTTTAAAATTATTTTTTGCTTTATATCAGTTTATTTATTAGTTTAAATTATTAATAGCCTAACACAATATAAATCATTTTTAGCTACTATTATTAGTTTTTATTATAGTTAAAGCAAAATTTTTAAACGGAATCAAAAATATAATTTCAAAGAAAAGATACAATGTCTATCATAAATAGTAATTAAAAGATAAAATAAGCAGAAACTATGGTAAAATTAATGAATTCTTTTTTATTTTTAGTAAACACACACACACACACACACACACACACACACACACACACACACACACACACACACACACACACACACACACACACACACACACACACACACACACACACACACACACACACACACACACACACACACACACACACACACACACACACACACACACACACACAAATGAAAATCTCTTTTAAAATAATGAAAAACATATATAAGTATTAAAAAAAATAGACGTATTTATAGTTGATTTTAGAAGATTTCTAAATTTAGTAAACGTTTTAATTGCTTAAGAAAACTTTCAGTTGTAGTAAGCCGTCTCCAAACATTCAATGAGTGACATTTATTGCTCTAGAGATTTCTTCTGAGAAATTCAAGACTTTGAATTTGGATAATTAACGATGGATTTCTCCAAATCTAACTATACAATGTTTGTTTTCTTGCTAATTGTGTTGTTGGTAGTTTAAAATAAAAACATTTCTACTTTGAACCGTCTTAAGCTCGTTATTTATAAAATAGTTAATAACCCATTAATACAGTTATTTTCAGAATTGAATCTCTGATCAAATAGAAATTTGTGTGTTTCAAATTATTGCCACTTCGAAAGTTCATTAAAACTGCAGTGTAAAGAGGTATTTCTATATCTCATTTCTAATATCAAAAGGTATCAAAATATTTACAAAAGATTTGCGTGTTTGATTATTTTACCAAAATTCTTGATAGCATTTTTGTTTGATAAATTTAAAGACACAATATATAGGCCTTCAATTTCTTAAAAAAGTATTCCGTCTTTCAGTTAAATGATAAAACTTATACATTCCTTATTTAAATGATAACTATTGTAAAAATACATTTGATTAATAAAATGTAATATTGAATACATAAAAATTTCATAATCTTTATCGCGCGTTATTAAAATACACTATGTAATAAATAAAAAGACTATTGTAAAACTATATCTATTGTAAAACTATAAAACTATTGTAAAATTATATCTGCAAAATAAACGTAATTGATAGAATAACAATCCTTAAGTGAAACCATTAGTTGGATTTCTGATTGTGTGAGATGATAAAAATAGAGTCATTATAATAATAACATTGAACCCCATAAAGAATTCTTGTCAACCAAATAATTCACAGAGTACATTTACATAGTTTAACAGCAGTTTTAAACTTTTAAGGATTGTCACTTGAAAAGAGACTCATTCATAATATTATGCTGACGAGTATTTATTTAGAAGTTTTGCTTAAATTGTTTTCGTGATAAGATTCCTGTATATTTTGTGAAGCTCTTCTAAATAAACACAATTCACATCTTCTTAGAATCCATATGAAGCTTTCATATATTAAAAAACATATACAGCCATAGATTAGATGTCAAGCCATTGATTTATTAAATATATATATATATATATATATATATATATATATATATATATATATATATATATATTTTTTTTTTTCCTAATGATTTTAAAATTGTTTGTTGTTGGGATGAGTTACAATTAATATGTGTGGATAGATTTACTATTTAATTAATAAAAAAATGTATTAAACTTTAAGCCAGAAATAGAACGGTAGAACGTATTGATTAGCATGCACAGGCACTGAAACAGTATGAAAGATTTACTAATGAAATCAATATTTAATAAATCCACAGCTATGACATTCCTTCCACGCTTGATTTTTCGTAGACAGCTTAACAAAACATAAAAAAATACGTTTTATTTTTTTAAAAAAACGGATAAAAATAAATGTCAAAATATCTCTTTAATCTATGAAGTACAAAAAAAAATAGTGATGATGTGTTATTGTGACATTAATTTTGACAAGATACGAGAATTACCGAATGCTTTAAGCAACTTTTCCACTATTCATCATTCACGACGTTTTAGAGGTACCTTTAAATAGAATTATTTCAATGATACATAATGGCGTTGAAAACCATTCCAGTTCCTCTCCGTTCCAGCCAAACCTTTCATCACATAAACATGCTAGAAAATAAGTTCCTGGTCTGAAAATCGATGCAGACATGAATACCGGAAAAGACTCTCGCTGGGGAGGAGTTCTTGGTTGAAGCCTTTCTGCTGACCTAGACCTAATTTTGCATCAAGTAAGTCTGGGTTAGCCGTGATGTATGGATATGCAAAAAGATTGACACCCAAAACACTCGTTCAGCTGGCTTCACTTCCGTTCGCCATGTGGTGTTTGGAAGTATTAGGGTTTGATGATTCCGACTTCCTTTTGAAGTGTTTTTATTTTTGAGCAAAAAAATTTTTTTACTTAACGAAATCAATGTGCTTGCATTAACATATAAATATGCCAAATATTTAGTTAAGTAAAATCAATGTCTTCAAAATTCCGTTAAATTATTTATCTTATTATCTGTTATTTTTATCTGTAAATTATTATCTGTTAAATTATTTATCTTATGGTTTTAAAAATATCAGTTATTTCTGCTCCGAGAAAAATATTTGAATCTAAAAATTTTTCTTTGATATTTTAAACACATTTTTTACTATCGAAGTACTTCCTGTAAGATTTTTCTATTTCACATAAAAACATGAATTACATAAACATATTCTTTGATGATGGAATTATATATGTGAGAGTATGTTTTTTTCCAGTTAAATGAGGATGCATTAAATAATATATGATATAACCTCTTAAGCAATTGCAATAATATAAACTTTTTTTTATCTCTCTCACAATTAGAAAACCAATTACTTTATCCCTAATCATTATTTGCTTCTGATTCCGGATACATTACTTACAAATAAAATATTTTCGTTATTGTATTGAAATAACCTTATATATTGAAATAATTTTGAAATTTTGCTATTACGTATATTCCCTAAATACTTAGTAATGTAACAATGGGCAGAGAAAATATGCGTAATATAAAAAATATCTTAATTTAGAATACAATGATCCAATATATCTTGCTTTAAATTATAAGTAACCGTTAGTAGGAAAAAATATAGTATACAATTTTGAAAGATTTATTTTATACTTTTAAAACTACTTATTAATATAATTCAATTAAAAATTGTAAACATTATATGTTTACTTCATAAATTGTTTTCAACTCTTATTTACTTTTCACATCAATTTCACCTGCTGTGAATCTACATTACTTAAACTTACTTAGCAGTTCTCACTTTCTTTATACTTATTTTTAATTCCTATTGAATTCTTATTATAATTTTATAATTATAAAAATGGCCTATGATGGTCTAAAAATGACTACAAAATTGATTGTAATTATTTATCAAAGCAAAATATTTTGAGAGATAGAGTACCAATGATATAATATTATATTTTTAGACTAGTTATTTCCTTTCTCAAAGTGTTTATGAAGCTTATCAATTTATTTTGTCATTGAAGATAAAAGTATGACGTATATGTCAAAGATATGACGTTAGATTTAGAGAAGACGTTCATATTTATACTCGTGAATTGTTTAATTTCAATGAAACAAACATTACGTGAAATGATATGTGAGAGGCATGTCTTAAAAATAATTTTAATTATATACTTGATTATAGAATCTGACCTTCTTTATTTTGATTAAAGGAAATATTCTCTTGTTTTATGATCTCCCGAGTTGAAGTTATTTTACAATTTATGATTAAAACATTGTATTCAATATTGTTTAATATACAGCAGTTCAATATGTTTTCAGATAAATGAATCCGCTGTAATTTCAGTATTTATAACTATTCGTTTTATTTATTCTTCTTATTAGATAGCTTAATAAATATTATAGCTAAAAAATTATCATTTTAACTGCTCTTAACTTCTACTTATTAGATAGTTTAACTAATGTTATCTATAAATAAATTATCATTATTACTGCATTAGAAAACAGTCTTATTTAGGGGGTAATAAATGTTTCTCATATCCTAAAATATTTCCAAATAGTTTTAATGTCTTATATAAAAATAATAAGGGTAATTTTATTTCATTTAAATTAAACTCTGCAAATATTATATTTTTAAATAAAAAAAGATTAATTAATTATTTATTGAATCCGATAATATTCTTATCGTAATATCTGGGATTACTTTTAAGAAACATAGTGTGAAACATATTTTGCTGTGTCTGTCAAAATTATTACCTAAATATAATTTTAAAAATTGCCAAAAGAACGTATAATTGAGTTTCATTTATATGATTTAATCTTCAGATTTCAACATAAAACATTGAGAAATTTGTTATAATTTAAAGTTTAAACTGATTTCCTTCATTGACATTTTAAAAATTCATCCTATGTCAGTAATTAATAACTTTTCAAAAAGCGATTGTCCTAAATAATTAATTAATCGTAATAGATTTATATGCAAATATTATAGTAATACCACGGAAGCTAAATTTCTTCAAACTAAATTAATAATAAAATATTTTCTGATAAATCATATTCAAAATTATTAAAGAAATTTTTGATTGAATATTCAAAAGCATCGACATAGATTAAAAATTTATCATTATTCGAGTTTTTATATTTCAAATCGTAATTCGGATTCATAGTTTACGAATGCTTATTCATTCGTATGTCTTATTTGCATATCAAATGTATTCTTTCAGAAATCTAAATACAATTGAGAAGTATTTTGCTTAAACTCTGCACTACATTATGCTCTAACAAAAAATGTTTGTGTAATTACGTAAAATTATAAAAGGAGTCTATATTCTTTTTCCATGTTTGTTATTTAAAACTTTCGGTAAATATTGGTGTAAAGACATTTTATATGGTTACTTTCGAGAAAACATCAAATATTTCGATTGCAAGGAATTAGCAACAACAGTTTTGTAAGAGTGACTAATAAGGAGCACTATAACTCGATTGCTCGAAATTATATTAAAAAACCCTAACATAAAAGGAATCATATTTCAATAATAAAATGAAAATAAAGCAAGAAAAATGAAAAATTAATTTGTGCAGAATTGGTACTTATTGGTACTTTTTTCAATGTCGGGATTTTCAAATACATAACATTACAGTATATCTAGACATCATTACAGTATTACAGTACATGCTATCATTTTGTGAATATTTCAGAGTATATTACATTTAATTTTATTTTATTCTGAAAAATCTCATATTTTTATAGACTTACCTTAGGATACTCAATACATTGCTATGGATTTCATCATTTAATTTAGTGAATATCAATATCACGGTTTTCACAATCTATTGATAAAAGAACTATCTGTTATGAAATATATCGCGTTCTCTGTTTGGGAAGTCACAGTAAATATACTTCTGAAGTAAGATATGAATCAGAAGAAGAAAAGGGCATTGTTGAAAACTCTGAGAGTAAAAAAAAGTATCTTTATGTGCAATATTTCGTACTTGTTATGTTTCAAAATATGTTTCAAAACATGTTTTGCAGGATATGGATATTCGATAAATGTTTTTGAATTTTATTTACTATTGAACAGTTTTTGCAAGAGAACATTTTAATATGATATTGATGTATAAATGTATAATATTATACACAAAAAATTAATGTAGTAAAAGTATTTTTAATGCAATATATATATATATATATATATATATATATATATATATATATATATATATATATATATATATATATATATATATATACACACACATATACAGGCAGTCCTTAAGTTATGGACATATCTTTAAATGTATTATGAATCCTTTATAATTATGGTATGAGATCGCCTTTGGCATGTAATATAGCTTGGCTTGCCTAGAAATATATTGCTATAAGTGCTGAATAATGTTTAGAGGAATATTGTGACCATTCTTTCGGGAGATTTCGTGAATATTATGGGAGAGAGATGATAGTAGAGGATATCGATTCTGTATTGAACATTCTAATATAGACCATAACGGTTCAACTACATGGAGGTTGAACCGTTATGGTCTGTTTTAGGTCGTAGTGTCATTGTTATTATGGTCGGGTGAAAGTGTGGGCTAAGGTAGATGAAATTCTTGATCATGGTAGATCATGACCTTCAGCTTTGTGTTCATCTAGACATGACCGGACATGTCTCTCTGTATTGATGATACAAGAAACTTTCATATCCTGATGGAAAGTAAGTTTGCGTCATTATATGGACCTGGTCAGATAAACTTTTTCTATACTTCTCTTCAATGACCGTACCAGTCAGAGTTATGACTAGTTCAACAGAAAGCTATAACATGATGTCCGTATCATGATATATTCCTCTCTATTCTTAATAGTTGGAAGGAAACAATCGTGGTCATGTACTTGTGTTAATATCTTCCAAACGTTAGATTCGTCTTGTTGTAAGAGAAAGTCTGGACGATGATTTATCAGACCATATTACTTTCTTCCATTTATAAATTGACGTAGCTTTATGAGTGTGGCAGCACTGCATATGAGGTTGTACATGTGGCAAGTGGTGACATAAAAAACATCAACGTTGTCTGCGTGTCTACATTGGGACAAGTTACTATGACAAGTGGCTTGGAAGTTGCTTCTCTGATGCAAATGTTTTGCTTATGAAGGCGCTTTCTAACTATAATGATGATTACTGGAGAATCCAGATGGTGTTTGATCCCTGCAGTGTTAATAATTTTTGTTGAAGTTGCTCAGTTTTTTAAACATTATTCGGTTTTAGACAGTTTTCTAACACTAGCTTCAGATGAAATTAAAAAAACCAAAATTAGCTGAAAAATTTTCTAAGATATATATTTAAGAGATGGGAAAATAATAGTTTAATAATTTTGAAATAAATAGTGCTTACAGAAATTAAATATTCATATTTTAAAAAAATTAGGATTAAATTAAGAAAAAAAGATAATAAATAAAATTTTTGAAAATAAGCAAATCAATCAAAATATGGAAATCTCATTTTGATAATATGGAATTCATATAAAACAGAATATAACTAGCACACCATTTCATCTTATGTTGAGGTAATCTACTTCGAAACAAAATATGATAGAAAAATATTTTCTGCTTTGTAGTTTAAATGAACAAAATATTTATACTTTGCAATTTAAAATGTATGTAAAAATACTGAACAAAAAATCAGATTATTATTGACATTGTTTAATTCATATACAGTGATATATAACTTTTTAAGCTTCCTTAAATTTCGAAAAATATGTCACAGATGTATTTCTCACTAAATATATTTCAAAAGCACAATTGTTGCATTTTAACACTAAATAACAGTAGAAATATTGTAAGTGCAAATCTGCAGTAAATAATATGAGTAACCTAAAAAAAACTATTCGCAATTTTAACAATTTTAATTAAATATTTGAGATGAGATTCAAAAATTTTAGTCTCACTTTCTTAAAGTTTACAAATTTAACAACAAATAGCTATATTCTTAATTTTATTATATAGATTTGCATGAATTATTAACATGAATATAATTTAGAAAAGCAGCTACTTTCATGCAAAATATAAGCATGATTTAGATATTAAATAATTTCAAATATTAATGTAATACATCGAAGTTTAATTAAATGTTTTTTGAAATTTGCTTAAATGTTTGTTTAATAAGCTCAGTTTTCTTTTAGATTTCAGTCGTGCTGAAAAAACCTAAGATTCTAATAGAAATGATTATACTTCATAGGAAATGCTTTATAATGGATATTGAGAGAGAGGAGAGAAAGAGAGAGAGAGAGAGAGTTATATTCAAAAATGCTCAAACTTATTTTAAATGTTATTGAAATTAAGAAACACAGCTTAAAAATACGAAATTTCTCTTAAAAGAAATATTTATTTTTATTTTTTAACATATGTAGAAGTAAATATATTATTGCGTGACCTAAAGTGCTAGCTGCTTAAACAATTAAGGCAATAAACATTCATATTACTTTTATTAAATTAGGCAGCAATATCAATGCATCATTTTCAAGAAAATAAATTTAAAATCACGAAGTAAACGCAAAAATATCAATTTGTTCTAAGAATAGAAGTTACATTATTTTAAGGGAAGTTTAATGTATCCCTTAAACTTCAATTTAATCTAGATAAAATAGTTTTCAGAAGAACTAAAAATCTTCGTCCATCTAAACCAATTTAAAATCTAAATATACAATGCTAAAAACGACGACAAGTCTGGATTTATGTCAAATGATTTCTTTAGTTCTGCACAGCAATAAAAAAAAGAAATATTATTTAAATTTAAATTATAGAACCTAAAATCAGTCCAACAAAACTTTAGAAGAATAATATATATTTCAAGACGTATTTTTCTAGTAGATAGATTAATATATATTCATTAGAAAATAATGCGACTGGTGATTACGGCAATGTTTTAATTAAAACTGTAATTCTACCACTTTTTAATTAAATATTCCCAATAAAAACTAAGAAATAGCCATTGTTTGTGTCACAGAAACTATGCAGGCTATGTTCACTTAAATATGCAATGGTAATTGAGTGTTTTCTCTGTTTATAAAAGCAGTTATAGTTTTTGCTAAAAATAATTACTCTTCTAAATTATCTTATAAGTAAACGTATTTATTTCTTAAATATTATGTGGGTGACTTCACATGATAAAAATGTTTACTTTTAAAAATAATTAGATAAATAGAGTTTTGAATAAAGTTTATTTCAAATGTAAGCAAAAACTTTTCTGGAAAGGACTTTGTTTCTGAAGTCAAATGATTAATTATAATATTAAGTTGTATCAGTAATATTTCTTCATTTAATTTTTCTGAATATTTATCACATGAACATCATTTTAACTGCAATTAATAAATTTTAAGTTTTGTAGCATATTTGCCGAAATACTTGCCACCCTTTTCTTCCAAAATTTTGACTTAAGAAGGTATAGTCTGGCTTGCAATTAAAGTCTCCTCCATATAATTAATTGTTAATTAGAAAATGACATACATATGCACTTTGGGAGTTGAAATAATGCAAGTTGTTGCACCTACTATTAAAAGTCAACAAAGATTAATAAACGAAAATACTGTTATTACTCGTTTTTATGAATTTGTAGGGATCGATATAATTGTGCTACAATCGAAAGTCTATAAAATGGTAAAAGGAAAATTTAGATTTTAGAAATATTTTTTCGTACCACACAAACTGTTCTCTTTGTGTAAATCAATACCTAAAAACAATATTTATTTTCATTTTACTGATGAAAAATCAGAAATTTTTAAAAATACGTTTTCCCTGTTTTTCAATGTAGGAAAGTTATGTTTGTTTTCCTCAAAAAGTAGCTCATTATTATCAGCCATTCATTTGTTTGTTTTGCAAGAGGTTACAGTGTAGCTTAATATTTTCTTATTTGTTATCTGAAATTTCTTTTTATTTTCTTTATTTATGTTCTCCCTGATTTAATTATTTGATATATATCCTGTGCAAATGGCATTTGAATTCAGAAGGATTTGAAAGGAAATTAAAATTTGGGTAAAAAATTCGGTAAACATTTGAGTAAAATTTCAAAAGGAAATTAAAATTTGGTTAGCTATCTATTTTTATCGAATTTCATGTATAAGTAAATTGTCTTTGCTCAGGCTGTCAGATAATTGTTCCTGGCTTTGTTCAGTTATGGTTTGTGATCTAGATAATGTTTTTTCAGCAACATCACATTCCAAGTATATATTGACAACTGCATTGCATCTAAAATATTCAATATTATCAGGATGTTCTAAGCCATAGTCTCTCCTTGAAAAAATACCTATGATATTTGAATTGGGAGTAATTTATTACACTTTGATAAAGATAATTATATTGGGAAAGAGTGATTCAACACGTATTGCAACACGAATGAATTATTACTTGACCAAAGTTTTCTTCGGTTTTTGTTTCACTCGATCATTAACGAAAACTATCCAACAGAATCATGGGTTTTTAATAAAGAAGAACTAAATACTTATTAAGTACTATTTAAATCCAATCTATGATCAATGCTTCTATCAACTACTCACTGTAATTGGAATACCAAATGAAAATTGTTTTCTGATTAAAGAAAAAATGATTTAAATTTTCATCAATCAATTACAATTCCAAGCATCATTTTTCACCGTTACTTTTCAGCACAATATGAATATATTTTACCACTGTGATTTCATATGAAAATATGTGGACGTTTGGTTTGCTTTCTATTATTAGAAATGAAATATTTTTGTTTCAAAATTGGATCGAACAACATTAATAAAAAATCAAATTCTATTCATAAACTAAAAGAAGATTTTGTGTAGCATTTCTGTGAACGAGAACAAATCGATAAATATTTTGATAAATCGTTGAATTCACTCATTTCAAAATTTAAGTATCATTGATGAAATGTTTATTTTACCTGATATTTTACTAACTTCAATTTGAATCATTTCAATTGCAAAGGAATATTCACATTTACTTCTAAACTGGAAAACCAGGCAAGTATATTTTACATTCGGATACTTCCAATTTTGTTCTTGGAATAAATACTGACTTTTGATATTATGTAAAAGTTTCTTTTTTGGCATTTGGATAACGCCGACAAACGTTTTTCATATTGTAAGGGAATTTATTTCTGGAAGAATTATTTTTTTGATAATTTATGAAAATATCTCTTTGAAATGTATTAAGTAATAATATCTTATATAAAATCTGAATATATATATAGGCATATGTGTTTAGATATTAAGATGGCACTCATACTAATACACATATAAATGAAAGATAATAATGTGATACTTTAATAATAAAATTGTTCTCATATATTTTTTAAATTCATCTTGATTTCGCCAATGCTAATATAATATAAGTAGGGTTATTTCTTAATATTTAGGAAGCCAAAAATCCAAAACCAAATTTGGTTTACATTTGATGCTGTTACATTTGATGGTAACTTTTCTTCTTATTGTGTTGTCTGCTTGTCAAAAGTGCTCTAATATGTTGCATTTTAATCTATCACTCCAGTTACTTTTTGATTAAAAGTAATTTAATTGTTAATGAAGTAAGAATTATATAAATGCGCGCGTGCACACACAATTTGAATGCAATATCCTATTACAGTTAAATTATAATAATATAATTTATAATAAATTGAAAAACAATTTAATTAAAAAAATCTATATTATGTAAAATCCAAAATGCTGTTCAATAAAGAATGTTGTGTTTTAAAATTTTTTGAATTTTAATATTATCAAGTAGTTGTAGCATATAACTTAATAATTTTTTATAGTACTTTGTACATATTATGTATACATTTATATTTTTTCATTAATTTACAATACAAAATAATCTATTATGTAAACTTTTTATTACTCATAAATTTAGAAATTAAATTGATTATTAATATATTTACTATGAACGTGAAATTTGATACTTTAATTTTTAATATGAAAACTCTTTTCTATTAATTTTTCTTCTAAGTTTCATAATTTCTTCATTTAAATTTTACTTTCTTCTTTGTTTGTAAATATTTGTTTTTATTTGCAACCACATGCATGAAAATTATCCCGAAGCTTTCCATACAAGAAATATGTAAAATTAACTTATTATATCTTGTAAATACAAACATCCAACTCAAGTTCATTTATACTTTATGTTATCTATAGATCATAAATCTCTATTTCGCTTATTTTTCCTTTAGCATAATAGACGCTTCACAAATATTATGAATTGTTTACATTCTTTTGTTCGAATGCATTATTTATAAATGTGATATACATTTATAAAAGAGCAGAGATATTTTTGACAAGTGTGTATTCATACATTATTCATAAACCAATGAAATAAAAAGGATTTTGATTATTTTGGTTTATTTTTTGCATAACAGGATTTTTTTTTGAAAATTTCACATTTTATAATTTAAAAAAAAATTTAGATTTCACATTTGGATTTATTTTTACATTTATTCAAGCAAAAAGGGCATATTTTAATTGTATCTCAGCTTGTTTTCCATTTTAAATTTACTTTATGAGTAAATATAACCCTTAAAGAATATAGTTACTAAACATTTGACACAACTTTATATATATATATATATATATATATATATATATATATATATATATATATATATATATATATATATATATATATATATATATATATATATATATATATATATATATATATATATATATATATATATATATATATATATATATATATATATATATATATATATATATATATATATATATATATATATATATATATATATATATATATATATATATATATATATACATACAAGCTGACCCAGCCACGCGTTGCAGTAGCTGAGTTTTTAAAATACATTGAATCAACTTTTTACTAATTCTTGAGTTCAATCAAATTAATATTTTCTAAAAAAATTTAAAATAGGTTCATTCATATGAGATGAAAAATAAAACATTTCGCAAAAATTTAAAAGTAATAGGTAAGGTATCGAAATTTTGAAATTAAGCACAAACCAACATAAACTTTCTGAATTTACATTTTATTCATCTTATATTAAATTAAAGTTTGTAATCAGTGACTTAGTATATTATATAAATTAAAGACATCTAAAAATAAATTGTTGTAAATGAGGTAGATAACATTGACATCGAACTATTATTATTTTAATTTTAAATTATATTGTAATCAATGACTTAGTATATTATATAAATTAAAGACATCTAAAAATAAATTGCTATAAATGAGGTAGATAACATTGATATCGAACTATTATTATTTTAATTTTAAATTATATTAAAACTAAAAATTTTTTCCGCGGCATTATACTGAAATAAAAAAATTAAAAGAATTTATCATTTAAATAAATAAATTAGATCAAAATGTACTGCTGAATAAATTAACAATTATCAAATTATAAAATAAAAGTAAAAAATAATAAAAGGCTATCAAGAAATACTTACATATTTTCGAGGTGGTATGAAAATTAGTAGAGAAAAACAGTAATAAATAAAATTTTATTTTACTATTTATAATATTAAAAATATTCAAACTGAATACTGCACAATAATAACACAATACAAAGTATAATTATGAAAATGATTCACGAAAAATTGTTATAGTATCACTATACATCATGAAAATATATGTAAATTCTATATTTAACCACGCGCTTGCGCGCGCACGATAATTTTCTCGAAGATGGTATAATCTAGAAAAATAAACACGTCGCCATCTGCCGAATACCTGTGCAACTTAGATGCTAAACCGCCATCTATTAGGAACTTACAGAACTAACCAATAAATAAACACTAATGTCGTATAATAAATATTGAGATCAATAATTAAGAGATAAAAATTATTCTATCTTTTAAGTTGGACCATATTATAAATGGTTACAAAATTTTATCAAAATCCGTTCAGTAGTTTCGGAGTTTATCGGGAACATACATCGTGACACGAAATTTTTATATATATAGAATATATATATATATATATATATATATATATATATATATATATATATATATATATATATATATATATATATATATATATATATATATATATATATATATATATATACAGACAAAGAGAGAGTGTCTAAAATCCATTATTTGAAAAAAAAATTTTCGAGATTTGTAAGTTACATAATTTATGAATGAAACTCTGTTAATAGATTATATTTATAAATGTTAAAATTAATTTATCTCTGTCAGGTTTTTGGTAGACAATGGAACTGAAATCATTGAAGCAAAGGCTGCTGCTTTGCTGAAAATTATGATGAAAAATAAATTATGCAAGTAACTTTGGAGGTAGAAAAAGAGAATTAATTTGGACTTTCATTCAAAATAATAACAAAAAATTTCTTCGCAATTTCTATTTCGCAATTTCTGAGATAAAATGCCTTATTTTTTAGCGCAGAAGCTCTTAAAAAGGAAAAAATATTTTTATAGCATTAATGTTGAAGTTAGAGGGAATATATTTTACTTTACTTCTAAAACAATAGAAAGTAAGAAATTTTAAACTAATTTTTAAACTTAGATGAATTTCAATATTTTATACGATTGTTTGTAATAATATTTTTCATTAACTGTTTATTTGACATATTGTTATTGATTTCAAACAAAATAAATATTTAATAAAATATTTATCAGATATTTTAAATAACGTTTTCTTATTATTTTTATTATAATCCTGCATTGGTGTTTATTGAAAGAATTATTTAAATCAAATTATTAATAATAGTTATTTTTCACAAAGTTTCACTGTATTACGATACATACATGAAGTTTCTTCACTAAGGATTTAGTGATATCATTGTTGTTTTCAAAAAGGTACAGTTAAAAGATCTTTTTAATGTGCATTTTCTTCTTAATATTTAAATATTTATTTATTAGAAGTAAGTGTACATTTTTTTGTAATTTGTTTCAAATAAAATTTATCTTGTCAAAAATATTAAATCCTGATTTTATTAAATATTTTAAAGATTGAGTTCGATTTGAAGCATCACATTCTGAAAATTGTGAGGATAATATTTTTGTTTATATTTAATTTTGTATTATCAACAGATTTGTAGAAGTTAATTGTGTTAGAAATTTGATTTTAAATATATTATTTATGTTTATAATTTGAAAATTTTTACTAAAAACAGAAAAGTTTATGATAACAAATGAAGACAACTGATGATATAAATAAAGGCTTCTTATTTATTTATTTTAATACAAAGAACAAAATAATTTTAAAACTATGCTAAAATATGAAGTTCTGTAATTTCTTCCACTATAAATCTTCTATTTAGTATAAACTGATTACATAAATTAAATAATTTTTATTTACATTATAAATGTAACTAAATATCAAAAAAACATATTTAATGTTTCTTAGTGCTAAATTTAAATAATTATGTTTCATGTTAGTATTTTGTAAAAAAACTAAACTGTTAAATATATCATTCTAATCGATAAATTCAATAGTATTATTTAAGTAAAATCGTAATTCTAGGAATTAATTTAAAATAAAAATGTATAAATTATGACTAAAAATGAGAAATCAATTGATGCAATGATCGCACAGTCAATGCATTTTGAACAAACATCTAATCAATTCTTTTAATAAAGAAAAATTCAATCATTTAAATTTTAAAATGAGTCTGGAAGAAATTTTTTAAAAAAAATGTTAAACATTATAGTATTTTGATATCGCGATCATTTTTAAGTGAGAAACATGTATGTAAAGCATAATTGAAATATTTTTTCCCCTGTAAATGTAAAATTTTATATTACATTACGTATTATTTTAGTTTATTAGTTTTTAAATGAACTTAAATTTTATATTGTACAATAATTAGTCAAAATAAGGAATGATATTAATATTCTAATTAAATTCTATTGCATTTTTTTCACACATCTATTAACATGCTCCAATGAACATTTTTTCTGAATGAAATATTAAGCTGTTGTTTTAAGAAAATTTTGTTCCTTGAATATTCATTATTGAATGTATCAACCATTAATCCGAAATTCCTCGAATGAAGTTATTTTTTAGGAGTTAATTCCCATTAAATAAAACGAAATTTTAATTTTCATTTTAATTTTAAAAACTTTCATTTGATTTAATCCATTAAATCAAGTGAAAATTGAGCTATTAATTTTGTAAATATTTCCTATATTTTATTTCTGAAATTTAAACCAGAATAATTTATTTTAAATTAATTTAATATAAAAATACTGTCTACATACAATAACCAATTATCAAGTACTTAGAGCAGAATTCTGAATTATTTACCTTTTCAATAATAAAGAAATTACAAAATATAATATTTCAGAAAAACTTTAAAAAATATTTGTTCATATAAAATAATAGGTATAATATGTGAATAAATGAAAATTCTGTAAGCATTTATAATAAAAAAATTATAAAATGTCGATTTATTTCTCAAAAATTTCTTTTACAATTATAAGTAATCATTTTCCTTTTCTGTGTCACAATAAGTAATTACAATGAGAATTTATTGTTTTCTGAGAAGTTATATGTTTTCTTGCCAGGGAAATTGCCGTATTTAAAAAAAAAGTAGATAGAGGCTATATTTTTCGAAAAAACAATTTCGTTAGCTTCGTGGATGGGGTGTAATGTAATTTATGTCAATGTGACTGGTTTAATTTTAAACTTAACGAATTCGGCTTAGAATATGTTTGAAATATTAAATATTAAAACCATTATTTTCATTTAAAAACTGACTTGGTATATTTCTTGAATATATATATATATATATATATATATATATATATATATATATATATATATATATATATATATATATATATATATATATATATATATATATATATATATATATATATATATATATATATATATATATAATTTATGGGTGGTCATATATGAAATATAAACCATGGATATATTGACTTTTGATTTAAGATGAAATTAATTCTCCTAGCGATTTTTTATGTATTCCATTAAGATTAGATTTTTCTTTTTTATAGTACTTTTAATATTATACGTAAATAAATATTCAAATACCAAATTTATAAATTCAAACACAAATAGACATGCACAATTTTTATCACTTTTTTAGGCATTAACTTTTAAACATTGTGCAAACTGAAAAAAATGAATAAAACTAATAAAAATTTTTAAAATTAACTAGGCATGATTTAAATTTTTTTCCGTCATAGGACAAAACAAGTTTTGCTTACTTCCCTGAATTTAGAATTTTAGTACTATTTCATATAAATAAATAAATAAATATAAATATATATACATATAAGATAAAATAATTTATATTTGCATAAAATCCAAGATTAATCCTTATAAAATTTTTGTAAAGCCAATAATTATGAATAGCAATAAGTGGCTTGACTGAAAACTAAATTGAAGAAAATGAGTTCTGAATATTCTAAAGAAAAATATTTGGAGCTGTTAAAAAAATAATGTATAGAGAATTCTGTTATAATAAAATGAAATTTACTTCTAACACGTAGAACCAAATAACAGGAAAATTATCAAGATTAATCAATTAAGCTGTTTGAGACAATGATTTAAACCCTTCAAAAAAGCCACATTTCAAAAAATTGAAGGGAAAGTAATAAAGGTAGAACAAACATTAGACGGATTTTTACATTTTAAAAAACGGTACAAAAAATCGAAGTTATTCTAGAGAAATCTATAGCGGCAGATAGTTCCGATGGTGGAAAGTTTTAGTGACAGCTTTGGCCTATAGAACAACTAAAGAAGAATTTTTCTAATTTTCTGTATATTTTGCAAATTAATCTGAGAAATTCACTAAAAATAAACTGTTTTTCAAACTAATTGGAGAAATTCTCTATTACCCATATAACATACATATATAAGGTAATTTCTTGCAAAGCTTTCAATTAGATATTAATGATTCAATTTATGTAATATATAACTTCAAATATGTCAGATGTTTGCAAATTACATGTTTTTAAAGATTTATTTTCCCAGTTATGATTTTTAAATAAAATTCGGTGAATACGAGTTTGTAACAGAATTTACTAAAATAAAGTAAAATTTTAAAAGGGTTATCATTTGTTAATTTATAAATAAACTTCTACCTAAATTGGAAAATAAATATTTTACCAACTATTGTCATATTATAGCAAAATGATAATATTTATAATTTTTGTTACAATAGATTACGATTTCTCAAGTGAGTAAAAGCAACAAATTTTATCATAATAATATTTAAAACAGTTTATAGCTTTGAATGAAAATCACAGAAATAACATTACATTCAAAATTTATTGCTTTAAATAATTCAACATGTACCTTTCACAACAATTTAAACACATAATGGAATATTTTATGTTGTGTGAAAATGAATGCTTTTAGATTTAAAGATTAAATCAACATTTTTCTCTATCATTTAAATGGATTTTTGTTATAATATAGTATGTTCATTAATCCTTTTATATTTTCAGTTTCCCATAAGAAAATATTTTTTTTAAAGTTTTCAGCACTATTTGGCTTGTGTATAACATAAGCTTTCTTTTATTTAGTATTGATTTTCTTTACTCCTGACAAACTGTTGTTGTTGCTATTGTCGTGTGCCAGATAGGCTGGCATTATGGGGTGCGCTGTTCCACTTTTCCAACTGAACCATATTTTGGTGTGGAGTCCGACTTCTTCAGTACACACATGTCATAGGTACCCGTTTACAGGGTAAGCACAACCATTCACAACCAATTCATACAAAGAGAGTACAAAGACAGAATAGACAGAGAGTAAGAGTACATCCATGCTCGAACTGGAATTCGAACCCAGGACCTCCCTATGCGCAATCAGGCACGCTGACCACTAGACAAGTTGGGCGGCTGATAAACTGTTAAAACAATCATAAAGAATTAGGACTAGTATTTACGTAAATGAGTTCAATCAAAAACACAAGTTTTTAGAAATTCAAAACTAATTTTCAATATTATGAAATTGTAAGTGCATTATACTTAGATTTCAATAACTCATAAGACGATATAGAAAATAAAACTTCTCCTACTTAAATTATTATTCATGGTGTGTATAAAAATTCAATTTAATTTTAATCGAAAAAACATGAAACTAATTGTCATTATGTTAATTAGAGAACAATAATATTTTTAGTAGTTAAAATTACTTGCAACTGTCGTTTTTATTTAAAATACATTTTAATTATGTAATTAAAAAGTAATATTATATTCATTTAATACATGCATATTAAACACTTTTATTACCCGATTCAATTATTACACTATGCCTCTAATTTATATAAGAATCTAAATATGTTTCTGTTAATATTTATTTTTTTAAATGTAGAATTATAACGGCATATTTTAGAATTTCATTTAAGATGTCTTTTAGACTCTTAACATCTCTGGTTTAGCTTCAACAAAATGTTTTTAAATGCTTATCCAAATGTATTGAAGTTAGGATTATAATTTTTCGTTAGTATATAATATATATAACATAACTAAAAGTGAAATTAAATAGTTTTTCAAGCAAGTTATTCTAAATAATGAGAATTGTTTCATAAATTGCTAGAATAATAAGCTTACGTAAGAGACCTGGCAATGTTAATTAGAGGACAACAGAAGCAGTATCAGTTGTCCCTTGATGATGAACTTTATTTTATCAAATAACATGTAAATTTAAACCGAAGATTTCATAAACATGAGCCCTTTGTAACATTACTAAGCATATACATAGGAGACTAGGCATAATATTTACTAACTATAATTAATACAATATATTTATGTAAGTTTATATTTAAGGCTTCGAATAGGCTCTCTGTAAAATTTGTTTGCACTTTAAAATGAAGAAATGTGTTCAAAACAAGTGATAATCACTTTAAGCAACTGAATATATTTCTTGCTTTTCTTATATAGCATATACTATATGCAAGTCTTGAATATAATGCTTAGTTCTTTTTTAAGAAATGAATAGGTATAGTAAAATGTATCCTCGTGGTAGTTGTTATAACTTTTCTCTGTGATAACTGCTTCAATCAAATTTTAATGATCAATATTAAATAGACGATTTAAAAATTATTGGAACTATTTTTGCTTCTTTTGATAACTATAAATAACATCTTTAAAGTAAGGTAATAAACTAAAGTATTATAAAACATTCTCAAAAATACTCTAAATTTTAAAAAGCGAATATATTATTTCCTTCAGTTTAAGTTCGTACTAAGATTCTTTAAAATTTATATTCAGCCACTAAAATCAATTTATGCCGAGTTGAAAATATTTGGTTATAGGATTTATATTACAGCTAATAAATATCATATTATAAGAGAGTCAAACTGGTATTTGAAATGTTAGCATTGTGTGCTTCAGTTCAGCATTTTATGTGCTTCTCTCAAACATTGGACTTAGCTGTTTTTAGGGATATTAAATCTAGTAATAATCATAGGTCCAAATATTGTTTCTATTATAAAAGTTTTTATCTTCTAAAAACAGGTTTAAATTTGATCGACGGTGGACTGGTTACAGTTAAAAATCATTTGAAATTACCTAGAATTGAAAAAAGCATTGAACTCCATAGGAATGATATTGTAAAATATATATCAATAATATAAATATACACAATTGAATCATAGGTTCAAATATTGAGGTCCGTCTCGTGTAAAATGTGTCTGCAGAGCGATTAATTAAATCAATTGTTTCTATTATAAGAGTTTTTATCTTCTAAAACAGGTTTAAATTTGATCTACGGTAGACTAGTTACAGTTAAAGATAATTTGAAAATCATTTGAAATCACCCAGGATTGAAGAAAGCATTGAATTCCATAAGAACGAGATTGAAAAATAGCAATTGAACTTTTTTTCTAAATTTGATACATTTTACTCAACTGGGGAAAAACATATATTGCTTATATGTTTGAATGTGATTAGAATTTTAGAATATCATATCCATTCGTTTATACTGTTTGTTTTCTTCCCTTTTTTAACATCAGATGTTCAAAATAATAAAAAAGTAATGTTCCATCGCTTAGCTATTTTAACGTCACCTTGCTTTATAAAGCAAGATAAGCAGGTGAGTAAGGCCATATAAAGTAAACTCACATTTAAAGCTATTCTGTGGGCAAACACGTGCTTTGAAAAGAAACTCTCGATTATGTGGTTGAAAAGAAATATGGTGGGACCGCGAAATTTAATAGCTGCCTTTATAAAATCGTGAAACGATTGATAATGAGACTCGAAAAATAGGGTTGTGTCTTTAATAGGCATTTACTACAAGTTGGATCATAAACTCTTACACAGGCTCTTCATATTTATCTACAAATTAAATTGTTTTGTTTTCCTCGATTGAGCTTGTTTTTTTTGATTTGCTTGAGACTATATTCGCAAAATCTAGGAGAAAAATAAAAAAAATTGCATTTGATAAAAAAAAGTATAAGAAAATAACATTGGAAACGAAATTATATTTTTACATGGAAAGTATTGATTTAATGCTGTTGTCTTGTGCCAGCTAGGCTGGTATTAATGGGTGCGCCGCTAAACTTTTCCAACTGAACGATATTTTGGTGTGGAATCCGAGACTTCCTAAGTACACACAACCCATAGGAACTAGTTTATAGGTTACGAAACCATTCGCAACCCATTCGTAGAAAGAAATGGACAAAAACCGGATAGACAGAAAGTACAACCATGCCCTAACTAAATTGGATTCGAACCCAGGTGTTCCCTATCCGCAATCAAGCACTCTGACTACTAGAAAGGTTGAGCGGCTGTTGATTTAATGATTAAATTTTATCATTTTTCCACCTTGAATTTTTGATAAAACCAAATATGTTCATTTGATTTAAGATTATTATTTGATATGAATATAGATGTTAGAAATAAATGTAAATTTAATTTATTCAAATAGTGCCAAATGCAGACAATTATTTTATAAAACAAAAAATAATTATGTAAATGTTTAACGAAGACAAATATTTTCAAATATAACGTTAAGGTTTCCTTAACGTAATATTTGAAAATATTTTTTAAATTGCTGTTAAACATAAAATCTTATTAAAAAACCAACATAAAATCTATCTGATCGTAATTGAAACAACTTCGTAGTTTTCATGATATATGTATCCATATTTGAATATTTATTATTATAATATTTCTAAAAAGTATTTATTTTTAATTTTGCAAGATATTTCCAAGTAAAGCTTACTGTGGATGAAATTCGATTTAGATCGGACAATATTAGAAATTTTCGGTTTAACAGTTTCTCAGAAGCTGTTGAGTTCTTAAAGTCAGCGGTGAAAACAAATTCAAAACAACCGACATTGCACTTATCTTCATAAGCTATTTGAGCTAATATTTTACCTGATGCCTAATTGGGCATGAAGTTTATGAGCTCGTCTCCATCATCAACACAGTGCTGAAATTCATTAGGATTAGAGAGTTGAAAGCTCTGAGGGTAGATGTCCTATACATCTTCCTTCTTCATGAGCCTTCTTTGGCATATGTATTTACGACTGCCTTTAATTATAGACTTTTGATGTATATGCCATATTTTTCTTTTTTGTCTCTGAATTAATATATCAATCTCATAGAAGTTAAGGGAATCAAACTGTTAAAATTAGTCCCGTTGTGCCACCCCGATGTAAAAAGGGGATGGATTGAAAAAAGTTATTTAATAAATATTTCCATTTTCAATTCAATAATATTTTTCTGTATGTAATCTAATTTATTATACATATCTTTCTTATACCATGTGTATTATTATTATTATTGATCATTATAATGTATATATATATATATATATATATATATATATATATATATATATATATATATATATATCATAGATATTTCTTTAATTCTATATTTCTATATCATTTTTCATAAAAAAATGACATATCTTATGTTGTATTATAACTCTAATGCATAATATATGATGTCTTGTAACACTTTAATGAGTAATAGACACAGTAAACTTATAAATTACAGTTACTTAAGGAATCAATTACTTATGGAGAAGCTAATCAATTACTTGCAGAATCGTTAACCAATACACAAGGAATCGCTTAGCAGCTAGATACAAAAACACTGTTTCAAGAATAAATAGCAAGATTAAAAACCATATGAAACATCCCTCCAGAGCACCAATGTTATCAGTGTTCTTGTCCGGGTAGTTCACTGACTCACAGTTTAAAAGACTAGAACAAACTAATCTAGCCTGCTTTCGAAGTGGTCACCTCAGATCATTAAAAATTTGTGGGGGTGCCAAGATTTTCGAGACCTGTACTAAGTGTTTCACTGAACAAGCTATTCCAGAACACATCTTTAAGTGCCTGGGGCTATCTAAGCATGATTTATATAACGATCCTTTGAGGGTGCTAGATATTTTGGGGGTATTCAACGTTGTGGACTTTTTTCTAGTGCTGCTGGCTAAAGGAGGCATGCAACAACAACACAATGTTTCTGCTACTTGCTAGGTTTTCTTGTATATGGGGGAATGATATGGACTATGATCTAGAGTGTATGGAAGTGCTTAAATAAAGGACATGTTCTTAACCAAGAATAAGAAAAAATTTACTAGTTATCTTTTATATTACAATAGATTTCTAATCCAGTGAACTGGCAAAAGATTTCACAATTGTCGGTTAATTCAAAAGAGAACAGGGGAAGAAATTAATTTTTTTCAATAATAAGACTTAGTTTTGATTTCAATTTAATTTTCTTGTATGATAAGACTTAGTTTTGATCCTTGGTAA
Organism: Latrodectus hesperus; assembly: GCA_037975125.1. Taxonomy (NCBI): domain Eukaryota; kingdom Metazoa; phylum Arthropoda; class Arachnida; order Araneae; family Theridiidae; genus Latrodectus; species Latrodectus hesperus. Next base: position 5,347,832 of record JAJQOW010000014.1, read on the forward strand.
AATAAAGTATGACAGAGTTTCCCTTTCTGCTGTGATGCGGCCATGGACAGGTAAGGGAAAAATCTACTTGATGGGAACAGCAAAATCACTGTCTTCTTACCACGAGCTGTTGGTGTTGCTTGTTTCCGGGTGACAACTGGACATGACTATCTACAAAGGCATCTGCATCGAATAGGTGTAATGGACTCTGCTCGTTGTCCATTGTGCAATCATGGTGATATGGATGCTGCTCACCTCAAGAACTGCCCTGAGGTTTTACAGTTTATGACTGACAACTTTTTTGAGGCTACTAAAGGATTTTATTCTAGTTTTTATCTGGTTCATCTTTTTATTGGGATGCTTGTTGATTAATGGCGGAGATGCCGAGGACGGGCGTATGATAAAAAGTTTTGATTTCAGCATCGTAAATAATATGAAATAAATTTTGTAACCCCTCTTTCTACATGGGCATAGGCTATATGAGTGCTATATCTTTCAATTTTCCTGGACCTCTTCCCTTTGAATAAGCTAATATGGCATGTTATCTATAATATTTCTTTCTGTAGTAAGAAGTATATAATCAAGTACTAATACAAATCTAATCAGATTCTGAAAACAAAGCCACTGGCTTAATTATTTGGACAGAAAAATTGCATCTGAAAAGTTTTGTTTTTCTATAATTTCAGGATATAATATGAAACTTGTTACGAGATTATATACGGAAATGAAAAGCATTTTCAAAGGAATAAGATTTAACAAAATTCACGATAAGTTCTGGATTAATAAAATACAATCTATGTCTTATAATTATATCTAATCTATAACTTAATCTAATATTTAGTAAATGTTTTTCTATCATGTTAGCTTACATAATGTAAACGTGTCATTGTTGAAATGAATAGATTGCGCTCTTGATTTCTCGATTTTTTCTTTCATTTTGAGTACATCCATTTCTGCGTGTAAAAGTATGTAATTTGACCTTCATTTGTAAGAGTATATTTGAGGAAACCAAACTAATTTTCGTAAATTATGACGTTCTAGGATCAATCATGTGAAAACATTTACAACTGAGATAATTCCTGAAACGATATTCATATATTAAATTTAATAACTAATTTTGTTCCATGTATTCCTAGCAAAAGGAATATAGTTTAAAAATTTACTTATATTTTTGAAACAGTTTGTAATTTAACATTTTTTGGGCTTTGTAATCTAATTTTTAATGTACGAAAATAGGTATATGAAATATTTAAACAAATATTTAGTAGTTAGTAGTATTCTATTTTATTACCAATGACATTTCTTTACACTATTATATGTGTGAACAGAAACCATAATGTTCTTTCGGAGAAAATTTACTATTCACGAGACATACATTTAAAATTTATTCAGTTATCCAGACAGTTTAATACTTTATATTAGGTATTTTATTATCATTTGTTAACGTTTAATCTTTTTTAGTTTGATACCTATTTAAACCCTGATATAAAAAGATTTGTACAAGAAAACTATTGTAAAAACTTTTTTGTTAATAAGAAATTAATTTCCTTAAAAAACTAATCAAATTTTCTTACTAAATAATTTGACAAATAAATAATATAATATAATGATTTAATCTTGTGTTTAAAATTTTATGATTTTAACATGTTTGCTAAAAATTATATATGAAAAATTTGCATTGTCCTCTTATAAAATTTCTTTATTTATTGCTTTAAAAGTTTTTATTTTACAAGTTTTGGAATTTAATAATTGTAAAAATTATTTCTTGGCAAACGAATATAAAAAAATCATTTCATTCCTATATTATTTTCATGAACTTTGATATATATCAATTGAAAGTCTATTGAAATGAACTCAGATTTAACGTTCATTCTTTATTCAAGTAAAAAACGCAGCTTCAAAATAAAAAATAATTTGAGTCAGTTAATTCCTTTTTTCTAACACATTATAATTAAATAAAATATCATCCTTTTATTTTTGAAAGATTACATGTATACTAAATTAGTTTTGAATGTTGAACAATATTATTTATTTAGTATAAAAATGCTGCTTCCTTATTTGAAATTTGAAAAAATATTAAATTAGTTCATGCACGTAGAACTCTTATAAAATTATTTAGAAATACAATGTTTTTTTAAAAATAAAGAATTCTTGTTATTTACAAAAATTACTATTATTTTAAAAACAATAACTCTTGTATTTTCCTTCAAATATAGAAAATTCAAATATGTATTTCATTTAAATATAAAATCAAAAAGACTTAAAACTGAAGCTGAAAATAAATTCATGAAATTCTTCCATACGTTACAAGAAAACATTTATTGCTCCATTTATTTAGAAAGATTGATGTCAAAATCCTTCTATAAAAATGAATAAACTAACAAAACTTTAATAGAATTTCGGAAGATATTTTTAAAATTGCTCAAATATTGATATACTTGTATGAAATTTAGATGGAACTTATGAAACATTGAAAAATAGTTTTCTCGAATGGTAGAAGAGTGCGCACGACGTTAAATAATTTATTTTGGTTTTGAAACAATGTATTCACTTACATCGCTTTCCTTCTAGGTACAGGTAATGCAATTTTTTTGTTTTAAGGATGATATATATCATCCTTAAATAGTTATATGAAAATAAGTTTTATATATTTATCGATAGATAAACAGGTGTTTATCAAAATAATGGAAATTTTTCTGCATAAAATTGACATTCTTAATGCGCTTGGTAAACATTAAAAATGAATTCTGTGGCACGACAGCCAATGTAGTCCCAGGCCTACAGTGCACATCTCTGTTTTCGTGACCGAGGGGCCCCGAGGTGCGAAGAATATGTCCCGATTAAGTGGTCAGCCTAACCCGAAAATCGCCAATGCTTAGTTGCCAAGCTTGGTACTCAGTTTATCCACCTACTGAAGGATGAAAGGCTGAATCGACCTTTCCCAGCCCGAGGATCGAACCTCCGACATGGGAGCGTGAAACACTGCCACTAAGCCACCGGGCTTCCGCATGGTAAACATTAAAATATAATAATTGCTCCTAGTTTCTTCGTAAATAGAATTGCATAAATTTTGGTAGCTTTATTAAAGTTCTCTAAATCATTTGACTTTTGATATATTGAAGAGACAAAACTGTCAAAGCCCGTCTTGTTAAATCAAGTGTGATCGAAGCAGCCCAGGTGTTTCTAGAGATACAGTGTCAGGATATCATACACCCAGCTCGGCAATGAGCTCGGCGAAGTAAATTAGTGGATGGAAAGAGAAGCTCAGTGAAAGAGACCAACAGGCATGGAAGTGAATTGTAATTTGTAAAAAACAAGCAACGTTGCACCAAAAGTGACCACAGAGCTCAATCCTCATTTGGATTCTCCAGTATAAATGATTACAGTCAGAAGACACCTTCATAAACAGAACATTTACGGAAAAGTATCAATTAAAGCCACCTATGACACAAGTTGATGCCACGTGTCGTCTACTCACAGGTATCACACTCACAAAACCTAGTCAATTTATAAGTACATAAAATAACATGGTATTATTGATCATCATTCGCACTTTTACCTACAACAGTGTGGGAGTACATTTGGAGAACACCCACATAAGCATATGAATGTAATTTTCTCTTTCCGACTATCAAACTTGGTGGTAGATCCATCATGATATGATTTTCAGCTGAACCTATTGTAACTTTGAAAGGAATGATTATTGGTAAGTTTAGAGAAAGTTCAGTGACCAGATCTAATCATATGAAGCAAACTTTATTTTCTGCAGGATACACAATTTTCAGGGGTGATAATGCATCTATCCATTCAGAGAAAGATGTCCCATAATGGTTTTATGAACTCTCTCTGTGATGCAGTTTAACATCTGCCTTTCTCAAACAGTCACTCCAACGCAATAAAATAGAACCCTTAAGATCCATTTAAAGAGTTCATTACGGAATCGTTATCTCCAAGTGGTATCTCTACCAAAACTTTCCGATCCAGATTATCTCTATCACCCTTTTTTATACTACGCCCGTCCTCGGCATCTCTGTCATTAATCGACGAGCAGCCCAATAAAAAGATGAACAAGTTTAAAAAAGAGTAAAGTCCTTTAGTAACCTCAAAAGAGTTGTCAGTCATAAACTTTGAAACTTCAGGGTAGTTCTTGAGGTGAGCAGCATCCATATTACCATGAATGCACAATGGACAACGAGTAGTCCATTACACCTCTTTGATGCCGATGCCTTTATAGATAGTCATGTCCAGTTGTCACCCGGAAGCAAGCGACACCAACAGTTCATTTTTAGGAGCCAAGGATTTTATTGTTCCCATCATGTATCTCCATCAACCTTGTGAAGAAAATGTGGTCACTTTGCCAATCGCTGCTAACATAAAGTGGTAATTTATTTTGTTGATCTTACAGGAAGCGGGTGAAGCATCCGAGAGATATTGATAATCTTAAAATATTTTTTAATATAATTTTGGTTTTTATACTTAAAAGAGAATTGAAATAAAACCCCATTTACAAAACATTAAAGAGTCTGTTTTATATCAACATTACAAATTAATGTGTTATCGTATATTTGAAAAAAGAATAAACAGAGAGAATTTATATCTATAAGCCTTTATACTTAATTTTATTTTATTGCAAGGATTCAAATTTTTAGTACTTAATAGTATTGCTGATGTGATAAAATTAGTTTTTTTGTTGATATAATTTGAATATTTTATTACATTCATTAATTAACTATATGACATCATGAATCAAACACAATAAGGAGCTTGAAATTAAATATTGACATTGCAATTATATTTTTTCTCCGTTAAGTATGTAGTTATTAATTTAAAAAATTTATGTGGTTATTAATTAGTAAATTATTTATGTAGTTATTAATTTAAAAAATATTTTTCAACGTTATGTAGTTATAAATTTATGACTGCAAATTAAGTGAAATAACTCTTTATAAATATAGTAATATCCCAAATAGAGAACTATTTTACTTCAAAACTTAAACCAACTTTGAGTATTTTATTAAAAACAACAAAAACACTTATTATTTAAGGAAGAATCATTTCCAAATTTTAGGAAAGTACCAATACCAATTTTTGGTTTATGGATTTCTTTTTTAAGAAGGTTCAAAAGCGGTAGTTATTACTAAAAACATTATTTCAGATTTTAAATCCCATCACTTAAAATTTTATTCAAAAGAATTTAAAATAATGATAAAAAATCTCTGAGTTGTTATGATGTTATTGAAACAATAGAACGGAATCTATCTAAGCTAGGTATGTTCGCCTTTTGTCTATTAAATAGCTATATTTTTTTAATTTGAAAAAATTAAATCTGATGAATTTAACAGTAAAATATATTTAAGTTTTAATTTTATTATAAATATTACTTTTTTGCATTTTTTGACTTAATTATATATATTTTTATGATTAAATTACTATTGATTTTAATAAGATAAATCTCATTATTTTCTGTCTAACATTTTGTTTTCCATTTTTATATAAATTTAAAATATTCGTTCAAATCCACTATAATCAAAACCAGAAATGATCTTGCTTTCCTTTACTTTCTTGCATCAGATTTAAGACAAAAATATTTCAAGTCAAATACAGCAAAAATAAAATTAGCTGTAATATTTTCAGTAAATTTTTTTCCTTATTGCCATTTTTATTTAAAATAAATTCTAATTAATTCTGAAAATTAATTACTCTGGAAAAACTAAGATAAAATCAGTATCTTGGCTACACGAAGAACACTTTCTGTCCTTGTTAAACCAAAAATTATGATTCGAAAATAACTTTAATCTCTAATACAATGGCTTTTACGCAACAAGCTAAAGGAGACCAAAAGCTAGATTGTTTATTCACACTTTGCCAAAGCCTTGAATTGGATACTGATAACCGGACCAATAAATTGATGCACTTCCTGATTTCTGGCACCGCTCGATCAACTCAAAAATCTGTTCCCTCTGTATTGAGCCCCGCCACTTATCAAGAGCGATATGGCAGTGAAGAAGCCATAAATCATCGTCGTTGCCTCTCAAACTGCTTCCATAAATTACAAGAAGCGTCCTTGAGTATCAAGTGTCTTCTCTAATGGCACAATGTTGGCTTTCTTCGCTCCTGTCAACTTTAAAAGAAGTCATATTTGGGATAAGTTGCAGTTTTAAAGGGGGTTCGAATTTTCAATGACAAGGAAAAGCTCATCACATTTTTCCATCCGCGATCTCCGAAAGATTAAGAAGATCGCCTTTTTCAGCCTTCTGCAGGCAAAGTAGGCACTGCACATGCAATGATGGAAGCGCTGTTTAATTACTCTGAAATTTTATATTACACTCAAAGAAGGAAAATTTGTTGTTGTTATCTTCGAAGCTGACATTGAGCGTAACGAGCAATTTTATTTTTGTGCGCTGAAGGATTAATTGGATTCTTTTCTAAAAGTGTTTTTCTACTGTAAGAAACTTTATTCTTTTAAAAGTGAGAAAAATTCTAAGACAGGTGTTTGATGAATAATTTTTTTATTATGTTAATGAGATGAGTAGAATTCTAGGAGATCAGTAAAAGGAAAGGAGATAATTTGGAATTATAAATAGTGAAATTAAATTTATTGCTTCCTATGGTCTCCGTACGATTTATGGTTATTTTCCGTATTTCAATATACTTATTTCCACATAGATTCGGTATTAGCAATGGATCGGTAAAAATAGCTATTTATTGATCCATTTCAATCTGATACAATATTTATACAATAAATACTAACATTATTATTTAAAACTTGCTCAATAACAAATTGACAATCACACTTTCATGATAAATATCATGTTTTTCTGCACATTTATATCAGGAACATGTGACAGAATGTAATTTATGATTGATGAAAGAAACAATACTCGTATTTTTGATATTGATTTATACTTAACAATATCAGTTAACTTACCAGTTAATTTATTCAAGCTTTAAATAATTCCCTCTTTTCCCAAAACCCGCAATAATATATAAAAAACTGTTCTGATTGTTGTTAATGCTCATATAAGTTTGCTTATATAATACTCATGCTCTTACGTAATTAAATGCCATTTTAGTTTTTTTGCAGTTAAAGGAATGAGCATTTAAATATAGCAGTCTTTTGAATACGTGTAGGTGAATATGGAATAATTTCAATTTTAAACGATCAGTACACACAAAGATGTATTAATCGCTTAAGAAGGTTAAATACTGAGAATATGAAACACCTCATTATTTCTAAATTCGATAATTTATGTGAGCAAAATTCATTTGAAATCTTGATTCGAATCTGGTCTTTCATAAAATACTAGATGAGCACAAATGCCGTATAAACCAGGATGCCAAATTTTGAGTTTGGTGATTTTTTTAGCGGATTTTCTTCTGTATCTGACAACCTGGCTTTTATTACGTTATATTATTACGTCACGTTTTATTATGTCATTTTATTACGAATATCTAAAAGGTAACAGTTCATTTAAATCATAAATATGGAGACCTATAAAAATTATGCAAAAATATTTATTTTGGCGACCCTAGTATTTAAGTCTTTGTGCATATCACAATATGTCATTTTGACAACATTCCTTCATCGCCAAAAAAATTCATAATTTGACATCATGGATTATACATCATCTGTGTCGATGAGGGCTCTACGTGAATAAAATCTTGCAGCTTTGTTTATTTGTTTGATTTTATAAGAGACCAATTCCTACACTAAATGGCGTCTCGAGTAATGTAAATAGGGAACAGATGGTCCTCTTCCCTTAAAAGGTGCTTAATATTTAGAGTTCTGCATTTTTACGGCATCAAGTCATTATATCACTCATTAATCCATGTGCTTCATGACAAAATAAAAATAATTAATCATATTGCAAAATAATAATAAAAAATAAAACTTAGAAAATTTTCAGAAACTGGATATAAGTTTTGTTCTGTCCTTATCAAAACTCTATAAAGTTGAAAGAAATAGATAATGAGTTTAACTATTCAAATCAATGAAAAACAAAGAATGAGAAGTTATGATATTTTGAAATTTCAAATTCTGTAACAATTATTTTCCAGATAATATTAACTTTTTATAAGCTGCATATGTAACATACCTAAATAGTTTTTAAATAGGCCATTATTTGTTTATATATTATGAACACAATTCAATTTTGAACATTTTGGGTATGTAAAATAATTATGTATAAAAATTATATAAACATAATAAAATTATATTTATACTTAAATTAAATTAATGTTAAAATTTAAAATATTCTAAACTCAAGCATTGGTATTAATAAAATAATTTTTTTTTCAAATTTGCTACTATGAAAATCAATTAACTTCAAAAGGAATTTATTTAGGAGTATCTAAAGGTAACAGTTCTTTAAAGGAATTAGTTTGAAAGGTTAAATAAAAAAACAAAGTAAACTAACAATAGATGAAAATAGAAAGATTGTGACCTACTTTTGTGAAAGAAGTCTTAGAATGATTTTGAATCAGTTTGATTTGTGTGTAAGTTTTGTTGATTTTTCTCTTGTACTGAGATCAAATGATCTTTATGATATTCTTTTGTCTAAAATGATTTCCTTTAGATTTTTTACTATCATTTTTTTAAATTAAAACTATAAAGAAAGAGCAGGGTCGGTTTTATTTTTGTAAAGTTTAGTAAAAATTGAAGCCTAATGTATTTATCTGATCTATTGAAGTGCGATAGCTGTTATTGAAAATTTATTTAGTGCGCCAATAAAAAAATCAGAATATTTTTATATTTTCAGGCATTAAATATTTTTAATTTAAGTTTTTTATTTATGTTATAATTTTGAAAATCATTGAATAATTTTCTAGAAAATCTGCAATTTAATTTTCAGTTATCTTTTTCATTATTAACGTAAAAATATTTTATTTTATATTTACAAGCTTGTTTAATATTTATAGCAATGAAATGTATAAAAGAAAATTAGGGTTAGGAATGAAATTTTGATAAGAAAATAGCAATTACTACTATTCTCAATATTCATTTAAAAAAACTTTACTTAAAAATAGTTTATTATTTTTATTGATTTTTTTATCGAAAACTATCATATAAATTTTATGAATAATACAAATCAGAATCAGGAAACATAACTCTTCTTACATAAATCAGATTTACGCTATGCAGCGATTTCGCCTCAGATATTCCTAGTAGTTAGTCTTCCAGCCGTCACAATTACAGTTAACATATTACAAATACTTGATTTCTGCTTAGGTCTGCATCATAAAATATTAGGTCAACGATCGGACAAGGATACAATCGTGACAAATCCTCACATTATCATAGCAATAACATTCATTTCATTGCGTCTTCCTTGAAATGACTGTCCTCGAATAAATATAAAGCGTGGGATGAAATTATTGTCGCTTTGGCATCATGTACGATATTTTTATTGGAAATTAAAGAAAAATAGATCTCAGATATTAATTTTACATTTCTTTAGATTTAATATCCCCTGTTTTTGTTACCTAATATTTTTAACAAATTCGTAAAATATACTACATTTAAAAAAATATTATGTTCTCCATTTAATAAAAATTTAATTTTTGTTCAAAATATCGTGCAAATAATAATTTTTTTCTGAAATTAATTCATTTTCAAAAGAATTATTTTAATACATTTATTTCAAGAAAATATTAATGATGTTAAATTAAGGAAATTTTCTAAGAATTAAATATCACATTCGCTTACACAGAGAATTGACTTTGCTTGATACATTCAAAATATATTTTTTACAGATTTGAAACAGCTTAAATATTTATGATATACGGTAAATTTTTATGATGAAAAGTAACTGATATATGATAGTAAAATTCTTTATGAAAGATGCATTTTATTTGTTACAAGTGTTATGATGATCATGAAAAGGTCTTCAAATGAACAAAACAAACTATGCGTTAAAAAAAGAGGATTTATAGATGAAATAGTACTTTTATGATTGAAAACATTTCTAATATATTTTCAAATAAGACGGTTTAGCTTTGAACTTAATGAAATATCATGCAAAATATTTATACTTTCATGCAAATATTATTCACGCAAAATATCATGCAAAATATTCATTTCTCAGAAAAAAATTATAATAAATAAATCATGATGCTTAACAAGAGATGATTTTATGAGAAATCATGTATATCAAACAAATATTCCTAACCTAAAATTTTGTATTTAGTAGTTTTCTTATCTATTGCATACATATTTGTTATAACGAAAACTGTTATGAAAGAATTAAAATTTGAAATGTATAATTTCATACAATATTGGAACTATATTTTCTACACTAATCCAATATATTCTTACAGCTATTTATGTCCTATTATTTGTGCATTACATATAAGTAAGCGTAAATCAAAAATACAATTTTTTTCTTGAGTATTAAACTAATTTGTTCACTTATTAAAGATTAAATAGAATGAAGAAACAACTTAATATTTCAAAGATGTTGTGAAGTATTCTTTTGTTTTGCTACATATTAATATATTTGGATTAAAATACTAATATTTTAATGTATTTACATTAAGTTTTTATCGGAAGAAAATACACCAAAATCAGCTTTTTACATCATAAATTAAGCTTAGATATTAAAAGTATATTTAAATAATCCTCTATTATTTGAGAAAACGGTCTTCAATCAGTTGCTATATTTAGTGTAATGAGTAAAAAGAAACAATGAGTGAGATTAAAATACCCGATTCCTTTCACTTGAACACTTGTTTGAATATTTTTTTAATGTACCTTTACTGATATTTTTATTCTGTCATAATTAGCATATTATCAAATACAATAGTTGCTTTTTCTTTAATTCTCACACTACTTAAGCACTTACAATATTAAAATTTGATATATAAGGGTTATTATATAAATATAAAATATTTATTTTCAATAAAATTAAAACTTAATGAATGTTTTTTAAAAATATTTTTAGTAATTATCGCTAATTGAAATCTCATATTATTATTTTTATCACTAGTCTCAGAATTTATTATTTTTGATATTTAGAACAAAACTTCAAATGATTTTCATATTGCTCATCAGATTAAGAAAGAAATTTCAGAAATGATGTTTGTCTTGTAATTTTTTGCAATTTGTATAAATTATTCTTATTACTCTTTTATGCATCATGCTAACTTAAAAATTAACTAAATGATACATTATGTTGTTATTGATTACAATAGCGTTAATTTTGTGCAACTAGTAATAATATCATCGATAAATAATTGATTGAAGTCAAAGTATAATTTATTTGTAAGTATTTCATCTTTGGATAAATTACAATTAATATTTAGAGAAATTGACTTAATTAAATTATTTAGAAATCTCATTAACAGTTAATATTTAGATTGATGGACAATTAATATTTAGAGATCTGATTATTAATGTTCTATAATCATTATAAAATTTGATTCAAATTATTAATTTTTCTAGAACATTAATAACTTAATTTTAAATCATGGTCACTTACATTTTTAACAAATTTTATAATTTTTTAGATTGAATAATAATAGCCACTTAATATTTATAAAAACTGAAAATAGATTATTTATGAACAAATAAACCTAATAAAAGAAAATTAGTACATCTACTACGAAATGTTATTTGGCTCTATAATAATAATCAATAACTATTTATGAAAAATCTATATTTTTAATAAACATTTATTGTAAGATAATAATTTTATTTACAAATCTTATAAAATTTACTGAAAGCTTTTTATTTTGGATTGCAGGAAAATAAAAGAAAAATATTTCACTTTCTATACTTACAAATCTAAATGCCAAATTGATTTTCTTGTGGTGTTTCTCAAGTTTACTTCTGCATTCAAGAACTTATAATTTATTTCAACAGTGGTAAGTATTTTGATTTTAACATAATTTCTTATAGTTATTTCCAAAACAATTCCTATTTCTTGTTAGATGATACAGATTTACACAATATTTTATAAATGGTGAGATTTATTTAAATGTCAATTATAATTTAACACATGAAAATAAGATACTTCAATTTTATAAATAATAATTAAGAATTCTTTTTATATTTCACTTAATGGTACAATTATTTTTTTATATTAACTAAAGATTGGTTTATTTTCAAAAGTTTGTGTAAAATTTAAAATTTGCTTATTTACAATATTTATGTTGTAAATAAAATTGTAAAAAATATTGATAAATAAAATTCCGCATCTACATTATAAATATAAATACTTATAGACAAGATTTAATATACCTTAAAACTGACTTAATTAAGAAAATAATTGAAGTTAATTAATTTTGTTTGAAATCAATGAGTTTTAGTAATTATTTGTAAAATATGCATGGCATCTATTAAATCAAAATGTCATCATTAATATCAAAAATTCTATTGCACCTGAGCTATATTGATAAAATCTGTCATTACTGAAATGGAAATTTATTTCAAATAAAATTTTTGATGTGATTGAAAGTTAATATTATTCGAAACAAAATTTTCATTTTCAGTATCGATAATCTTTAGCTGCTCGTCAAATCAATTAGTTAATTTAATACTAAAATTGGTGACAAATTATCAAAGAATAAAGAATACATGTGTAACGTTAATATAGAATAAAGCCACAATTTGACACTTAATAGACGAGAGTCAATAATCTTTATTTGTATTTTTTATCGACTAAATATAATGAACACAAAGAATAATTATGTATGTGGAGATAAATTTCTTATTTTATCAACTGTAACTAATGAGATATGTGTTAGTTTATTGTAGACACAATTTTACGGAAGCAAAAGAATTAAAAATTAAATCATCATCATGTTACCAAGGTTTGTAGTGGAATTCTTTACTTTGACATTTAGTTGGATCGATGCCAGTTCGGAAAATAAAAGTTAAATGTAGCATGGCTGAGTGTAAAGTCTAAAGAATTTGCAGTGTAAATGTATCTAGAATTAGATAACTAGGCATGAAAGAAGTATTAACCGACTATAGTAAATTTACTTTTCTTGCTTTCAATTAAGAAGTTTTGGTTTTCATATGAAACAAAATACATTTCTCAGATTTTAATCCTTTCTTTAGGAAATTTCTGAACTTAGATTACCTTTTATTGTTTGATTTTTATTATTCAGACATATGGATAAAATTTTATACCATGATATTTTGAAACAATTTTTATGATTCTGCAAAATGTTCTCATTAACTTTTTCAACTGAACCAAAATATTTAAAATAAATAATAAAATACAATTTATGTGAAAGTAGGATTAGTTTGAGTTGTGTTGGAGTTACTCAAATATATATTTTGTAAAGAACCAGAAGCTAGATTTAAGTCACACTTTAAATTATGTTTAAGTAATAATATCAATATTCGATTTAAGTCTTAAGATCATTAAGTATTACTTTCTTGAATCTTTCATTTATCTGAATAGAGGCAACAAGCTATGGGTAATTAAGAAAAATATAAATAGTACATAAACTTTATCACTATTATGATTTTCGTGTAGTTAAATTTGTGGTTGTTGAGCAAAGTACTATAAGAGAAACAGTCCCTTCAGCCAAGTGGCTTTCTTTAATCTTGTCGATGACGCAGTGGAACCACATCACATATCACAGTGTCTTAGCCCGGTGGACGATTTAGACGGTGTCTTCTTTCATTTCGAATAAACAGTACATGTGAATAAACAAACAGACCTTCCTGCCTATTTGAGGCAATTGTCCCTTTATATAATTGGAGAGATTCCACTTGATGCTGTTCAAGTCTACACAGACGGCAGTAGAGATGACTTTTTCCGATCTGGCAGTGGTATTTTCGTCAAATCTCAAGACCATGAATTAAAGCTTCAGAGGAGAAATCCCGATCACTGCTCGGTTTTTCGCAGTGAACTGATAGCCATTGATGAAGCCCTTGGGGTTTTTTCATCTCTTTCTTATGGAAAGGAGGTTCGGATTCTGTCTGACAGCAGAAGTGCAATTCAGCACCTGTGCAATTGGTTAAGTGTTAGAGACAATGTTGGAGTAACAATCGTTAACAAGTTAAAACGGCTTTTCATATCTCACCAGATTCATCTGCAGTGGATTCCTTCCCACGTCGATTTTGAGGGAAATGAAATTGCGGATGCTCTGGCGAAAGCTGGTGCTGGCGAGGCCTCCGTTAATTTTGCTCCTCTCACTTTCACGGAGATTCACTCCAGAGAAAAAATTAAGAGCAGGATGACTTGGATTGTCCCTCCGGTACATTACTGGTACCAAATTTCCTGTCCCGGAGGCTCCCTGACCAATGACTTAAGTCGTCAGGAACAAAATATTCTCGCCCGATTTCAAAGTGGACATCTTAAAACCTTAAAATTTTCTGAGGGTTCCCGAACCTTTGAAACCTGTACCAACTGCTCTACCAAGCAGGCTTTGCTTGAACATACACTTGAGTGCCTGGGTCTCTCCAGGCAGGACTTAGTTGACGACCCTCTTCGGGTTTTGGATTATTGTAGAGTGTACAATGTCATGGACCTGGTCTAGCGCTGCTGGCCTTTGGTGCATGCAACAACAACAACAACAGCACTATAGTTATCTTCATTACATCTGACTTGTATACTTTAACCAGCCAGCATTACAAGAATACATCTTATAATGCAATACACATTAGTTGAATTAACTGAATAATCAGAAATGTATCTAATATAAAATATGAAAATATTAACACTGCAAAATAAATTGGCATCACACAGTATGATAATTACGGAAATATTACCAGTGATTGCATTATTCTTTTTAAAATTTAATGCGTTATTATTACAACACTTTCTTGTCTTAAAAAATGCCATATCAAAAAAGAATATATATATATATATATATATATATATATATATATATATATATATATATATATATATATTTTTATATATATATATTTATATATATATATATATATATTTATATATATATATTTATATATATATATATATATATATTTATATTTATATATATATATATATATATATATATATATATATATATATATATATATATATATATATATATATATATATATATATATATATATATATATATATATATATATTTTTATATATATATATTTATATATATATATATATATTTATATATATATATTTATATATATATATATATATATATTTATATTTATATATATATATTTATATATATATATATATATATATATATATATATATATATATATATATATATATATATATATATATATATATATATATATATATATATATATATATATATATTTTTATATATATATATATATATAATCAGATATATATATATATATATATAATATTATGAGAAAACTAAAAATTCATGATTATTTTTGAAATCAGAACATAATTATTTTAACTAAAATAATAAGAGTCAAAAATAAAAATACCTTCTTTCGAACATTGATACAAAAATAATTATAATTTTATAATATTTGTCTATTATTATAATTAAAGATTTATAAATCAGAAAAAATATAACGTTTTGTGTGTATTTTAAAACCATTCAAAAATGATTAAAAAGGTTGCATTTAAAAATAATATTCATCAGCTTAAAATTCATGTAAAATTGAGGAAACAATATTATATACAAATAATGTGAAAGACTCCAAAGTATTAAAAAATTGAAATTAATTAGCCAATGACTTTCTGATAATAGTATTTAAATAGTTGTAAATTTATGAAAAAAAGGTATAATTTTTGTGACTGTTGATGGTAATTAATTACTAAAATTTATATGCGTAAAAATCTTTTTGAATTTTATTGGTCTTTATTTTTCTTTTTTTACTAAAAAATCAAGAATTGTTTACATAAAAATATATTTATTAATTTAAATAAAAATGAAATAAGTAATTTACTCATTATATTTGAAAATGTAACAATAATGATGCTGAATAATTTGATGTATATTACATCTAATCTTTAATTTTTACTTCGAATAAAAGTCAAGAGTTTCTTAATACATTCTGTTGAAAATACATAGAACATAAAATTTTTTACTTAATAGTTTTTGAAAAAACTTATTTGAAGTATTTATCGGAATTTCATTTTATGACAATCAATTATATATTATAATATTTTTAGTGTAGTTTATCCCCACTGAATATTTACCAGCAATTTTTATGCTAATTTTTGTATATTTGTAAAAAAATACTTAATTATTTTGCTCATATTTACGTTTTTAAAATACATTAAAATCTAAATCATAACTCCAAATTACAGAGTCAGTATCTAAATCTTTTGGAAGTAAATCAAAATATATAACTGAATAAGCTGATAAAATTAAACATTTATTATGAATTTAATTCATCTATTAGGAATTGTGTAGCAACATTACACACAGTTGAATCTAGATTATTAAAATATAAATGTTTGCCTCCCCTTTTTGCTTAATTTTATTATAAGATTAAAGGGGGTGATAATATTTGAAGCAGTAATTTCCAAAATAAAGTTTGCCTATATTTACTTGGTCTGTTAATTAATTGCAACCAACATCGACCACGGTAATTTACATTATTTCTACTTTTACAGTTTACTTCATGCGAAAATGATTACACAGTATTCTTAGAATATTTGCAATGAATAGTGCACGGTAAATGTGTGTCCCTTATTATATTCATTATTCATACCTACTGATTTGGAAATTGTTAGGAGTACTGAATTGATAAATGCGTAATGCCAGTTATTAAATTTTGGTATTCTGCTGCTCTAATGCCTTATCTTTACACCTGAAAACATTTATAAAATTACCCTATAAATTTATTAAAACATAAGATTTACTCGAAAATAAGTAGCTTATATACATAAATATTTCACATATTTTGAGTAACTGGAAGATCATGGTTCATTTCCGCTGATATCAAATGAACACTTCATGCAAAAAATTAATTAATTTTTCTTCATCTTTCTTTTAGAAATATAAGCCACAAGAAAATTATAAATTAAGAATAAATTAATTGCTTTCATATCAGCATTGCAATTGAGGACTCAGTTCACGAGACAATTTTTAAGATTATAATTTTAATTAAGAAATTCTATATTGTCTTTATATGCATGTGTTTCTCAATTTTGTATTATGTTGTATCAGTGAATAGGCGTTTATATATAATTTCACAAATGGACATAAATATTCTTACAACCAAGTTATATCTGTTTGGTGTTGATCTTTAATTAGTCAAATTTAACCTTTATTGCAATGAATATTAATGTTCATGAGATCCAATAAAGCCCTCAGTTGGCAAAATTAAATAATAATTCCTAATAATTATGTGAAATGATGAAGAGATTTTTTAATTTCTCTTGTCATAATAGTCATATATTAATTCCTATAGGTTTGAGTTTCTTATGGTATCTAACGAAAATGGTCTATAATATGCTACAGTTAGAGAATTTTACATTGATAATTTCTCACATCTGCAGATTTCAATCTAATTGAATCTCGTGCGAAAAAAGGAACTTTTAAAAGATAACTAAAAAATTTGGTCAAATGCTAACTCAAATAAACAGAAAAATTTTTTAGAATATTGCAAATTATCAGTAAATACTTTGCAGTTTTAGATAATTTTGAAGAAAAATTTGTTATAAGAAATTAGTAGTTTAAGGACTATCTGGTGCAGTTAAGAAAATTACGTGTGTCAATTATGTTTATAAATCAAACAGTATTCTTTTTTCATATGAAAAAATTGGTATTTATTCCTATCTAACAGATGCGTATTTTACTCAACACCATTATATTAAGAATCTTTGCGAACTTTGACTTAATTGTACACAAAAAATATTTATTTTTCATGATAAGTATTCAAATTAAAAAGCTGTATTTGGGGTAAGTATTTTACACTCTATCTATATTTATATTTTCGTTTATTAAAATTTCTTTTCTTTATGCTTAAATAATAATTTTTTTTTATTATTTATAATTATATTGCATTTTTCTCCAATTTCAATTAAAAATATAATTGTTTCACTAGAATTGCTATTTTCATTGAAATTCACTTTAAATTACTTAAGAAAATATGTGTTAATATGATGAAAAGTTTCTTTTTGTTTTGATGTAATAATAATTTAAAAGAAAAAGATAGAAGTGAATTATATAAACATGGATTTAAATTTCAAGTGAAATTTGTTAAAAAGAATAACCTTCCGCCTTTTTTTCTCTGACATAGGATTTATGGTATTATAACAAAATAGAGTTTTTATTTTAATATTTGCGCAATGAAAAGATTTGCCTTTTTTATCCCGAAAGTATAAAATCATTAAATGCTTTAATGCCATTCTTTATAGTTTATAATCTGTCCTAGCAATGATAGAATTTTATAATTAATTTTTTAACAATATTTTTACAATGATCAGATGACATTGAGAAGACAATAATTAAAAAAAAGTACTAAGCTTCTTTAAAAACCGTTTCTTTTTTAAATTGAGAAATCCTTTTTAATGAATGGACTTAGTCACGGCGTGCAATAACTTCCATAGAAAATAATTCTTTTCAGTAATCATAAGCTTAACTTCTTTTTGGAAGAATCTTTTTTTTATGAAAAGTACAAACTAAATAATAAAAGATTTAGCCATAATTTTGAAAAAAATATTTATAATGTATGCATGTTTTATTTAAACATTCAGAATAAAATTTTAAAACTAATAGTACTATTCTAAAAATTATATGATAATTATAATTGTTTGCTCTTATTTCCGTTTCATTTTACTTTAAAATCTAAATTGTCTTTAGTAATTCAAGTTATATAATAGCATGCTGTCGATATATATGTATAATGTTCATTTAATATCATTTAAAGATAAAAAAGGATTAGTATCATTTAAAAGATTAAAGCTTAAACTGAAGTAATTTAAATAGTACAAAATTAATTTGTTATTAAAATGAACAGAAAATCTATGAAGATTTTAGAAATTTAAATTTAGGGTAATATTTTTTAATTCCTATTCTTAAAATGAATATTGTTCGTAATTTAGTAGTGCAAATTATCTACATTCAAAATACGTATACTAATATTATTAATATTTTAGCATTTGTGTCTTAATATTTAATTATTAATTGGAGGTAATTGTAGATTTGAAATGAACAACAAAGAAATGGCACACACTAATAGGGATAAAAGTTGTTCTCAGAATTATGGAAAGTATCATTTAACAAAGAATTTCTGTTGGATGTGTGCATGCAGTTATACTTAAGAGGACTATTTATAATCAGTTATAATGAAGAAAATCAGGTAGAAACTCTTTTGTTACTTTATGATTTCAAGATTGAATTTCACTGATTTAATGATTGAATGATCATCACACTAATCCTTAGTTCTTGGGTTGGAATTTCACACCTAATAGGTGGAAAGTGGTTTGGAATTTATTTTTATCCAAAAGGTTTAATTTAATAATATCCAGTTAAAAATTACCGTCATATTTCAAGTTTAGCGAATCGGTTGAGATTCATAAAAATTCACTTTATAAAGTGTCATAAAAATTCACTCTTTTGAATTATTAATTTACAAGATTTATTAAAAATATTCTATCATTTGATTAACTTATACTTTTCTCAATATGAATCTGTAAAATTCGTTTCGTGAATTTTATGATGTATATATTATTATCAAATATTTTTGAATACAAACTACCATAATCATCTTCAGTACATTTTGAAGATAATATACCATAATATATAAATTATTAATAGCGAAAATACTGACTTTTTTATTTTTGTAGATTAACAAATAGAAAATAATAGTAAAAATGGATAACATAGAACTCATAACTTTTCTGATATATTTTTAATATTTTTACAAATAGAAATAGTGTACATACAATTTATTTTATTGTATTTAAAATTCATTTAGTTGCCATTAAATCTGCCTTAAATTATTTTACTATACGGTTATTGTTTGAATTGATATCTTTTCAATTGTAATTGAAATTAATGACTGTACATTTTAATTACAGTATTTCAATATTTTAAATATGCTGTATTGAATTAACTAAAATATAACTTCATTTTGTGCATCCTGTGAATAATCAACAAAACTCATGTGAATCTTAACAAAATCTTATTCATTTTCTATCCTAGTTCCTTTTTATTTGTGAGATTTCTTGCTCTTTGTAGACTTTTATTTAATTAAAATTTTTGTAACTTGTTTCAGTAAACCAAAATATTTTAATCCTCTTTACATATGACTCTTTTTTATTTTCCTGATTTTTCTTAATCTTTCATCAAAAGTTTCTTTTTTTTTATCAAAGTCCTGTGCGACAGAAACACTTTAAAATTTTTCTCCTACCCTAGAAAGTTAAATTCACGTGTACAACATTTATCAGGTGTTGAATAGTACCAAAGAAGTTCTAAGAAATATCATTTTTCATCGCAGAATTTCTTTCTACATTTTGCTTAAGTGCTTGAGTGTGTTTCGTAACTTTTCAGTTACATCACATACACACACACACATTCATTATAAAATGAGTGATGTCTAAATAAATTTGTTTTTATGTGGTTATTGCTTGTTAATGATTATCTTTAATCTATCCAAATGTTAGTGTATTATTCTTTTTTTCGTATTTTGCTTCTAATATCTGACGTAAGCAGATACACTCGCAAAAAAATAATTTCTCATTTGGCTGCCAAATGCACACGTGCAGCTTGGAAAGAAAACGTAAACTCGCCTAATTCACTGGAAGAAGATTGTTATTTCTTAAGAAACACTTGGGAAGGTTTTCATCTCGGCAGCTTTCTAACTATAGTTCCGTTTTCACTCCATTAAATTAGTCAGTGAATTGAAGTTATGAAGCAATTTTTTATGGTTTTACTTAGTATGTTCTCAACAACTAACATTTCTGATGACTTAAAAAGGCGTTATAAATTGTAGATTATATTGGGAATCGTGAGACATAAGTGACGCTTCTATTTCCTTGTTTATTTTTTTGCAATGTATTTAATGAAATATAAATTTTCTATTTGTGTAAAAGGACTTGATCTGAAAACATAGCACAAATTCCAGTAAACTAATATCAAATCGTTTCATTTTTTTCTCAGTGCATACTTAATGAGAGTTGAAATAATAAGGTGTTTTAAAAATAATGTTGAAATTTATGTCTTAAAACATGCGTCTTAAAACATTCTGCCACAGTTTACTTGCTAAATTACTTACACATATAAAAATAATTATTTTAATTATGAAAAAGATATTTAAGGCTTCTCTAGATCTAGGTGGAGCTTAAATATCTTTTTAAGGCTCCATCTAGTAAAAATGAATAGCTAATATATAGTTTGCCAATATAATAATTCCTAAGATAATTATTAGTCTATATAGCAATTCCTATAAGACAATAATTTTATATATATATATATATATATATATATATATATATATATATATATATATATATATATATATATATATATATATATATATATATATATATATATATATATAATGTTACAAATTTATAAATAATGATTATATTTGTCTTAAAATATCTCAGACAGATCGAAAATTCTCACATTTTGGGCAAAAATTGCGGTATTTAGACGTGTTGTAGTTTAAAAACTGATTTCCTAATAATTTGGCGACAGCTGGCGAGATTCTTGGTGACTTGGTGAGAAATCGATACTTCTGGAAACATCCATCACCTAAGCTCTACGACCAATATTTTTCGAGATAGCCTAGAATCTTCCAGAACCTTGGCGAAATTGGTAGATTTCTCCGCCAAGTCAGGTATAAATACCGCAGCCCGACATGGAAGAGTGGAGTTTTGTGAAGACAGTCATTGAGTGAAGACGATTAGTAGTGACTGCAAGTTGTTCTCTGTCTGAGGTATTTGACACCTGTTATTGGAAGCTGTTTCTTATTATATCTGACGAACTGTAGCTGTATAATTGTAATTGTTACAGCGGGAATTTCGTTTATCTAGTGAAGATTTTACGAATAAAAGTCTTGTGTTCATTAAGTGGTCGCTTTATTCAACTCTCAATCAACACGAACCCGTGGGAGCTCTGTACAATATATATATATATGTATATATATATGTATATATATATATATATATATATATATATATATATATATATATATATATATATATATATATATATATATATATATATATATATATATATATATATATAGTTATATAGTTATATATATATATATATTCTACCAATTGACAATCAGTTTTGCAACCTCTATTCAATCCTTATCAAAATGAAATTTTATGTATTTATTAATGGTTTGTTCTATTTAAAAAAAACTTCTATATATTTAGTTATTATTAAAAATAAACATAATTTTTGTTAACAAAAGAATAAATCAATTAGTCCCTTGATATTGATTTGGGAAACATATAAGTACATCTTTCGTACGTTTATCAGACAGATGAGAAATGCGGAGTGTGCGGTAATGTGACTCAATAAACACTGTTATCGCAAAAAATATAATTATAAAGAAGATTTAACTGCCACAAATATATTATGTGTGCAAAGCACTTTTCTCCTTCAGTTAACCATATGTTTGATATGATATTAAAATGCATTATCGGTGTGTACTTATTTAGATTCAAATAAATAAAACCCGTGTAATTAATTAAAAAAGAAACTACCCAAAATTAAATTTTTGTAGAATCTAAGTGAAGAAATATGACAGTAAATGCATTGTAGATACTTTTTATTAGGAAGTTATGTATGAATAGAAATAGGCTTAAAACATGAAATTGTATTTAGAATGTAATACTTTTTCAATATATTAAAAAGACATGATTTTATGACATGAAATTAAAATGAATGGCATTAAATTTTTACTAATTTTGAAAATACATATTACATAGATATTCCTCTGAAATATGGTAAATTTATTTTACGTTCAAAGGTAATAACTATTAATTTATTTATTTAAAATTTTGCAGAGTAAAGTAAATTGTTGGATGAAGAACCAAATTTATTAATTTAAAAACCTTTTTATTGTTGTTATTAATAATATCTTTTAAATATTTGATTTGGTTATTGCCTCATTATAACCTCTTATATATTAAAAGATAATTATACTTGATTAATTTTTTTACAACAAATCAGGGAGCAATTAAATTTAAATTGTTCAACAGCATTCAATAAGACATAAAATCAAAATAACATTTTTTTAATTATTTTTACCGAATATATTTAGATATTCAACTAATTAAATATTTTTGTTATTGTATAAAAATATATTATTATGCAAATAATAAAGGGTTTTCAATATTCTATATTTAAATTCATATTTTTAAAAACTATTAATTTTCCTTAATATGTTTAAATTAATTGAACCCTTATTTTTTAATATTAAATTCTTTTAATGAATACGTTTTCGTATTTTTGATTTCTTCTCATATTTTAAAAATGATTGCATAACCCAATTTCTTTTGATATTTCTTTTTAAAATGTTAAATTTTCATAAAAAGAACATATATGAAAAAATTAGTATCATGCAAAGATATCAAATTTTAAAAATATGTGTATCAGAGAATTTACTACTTTAAGTTTAAAATATCTTGAGCAACTTTTATTATTCCTTTCTATTTTTTATTATTTCTCTATTTTCTTTTGAAAATATAAAACTCTATAAAGAAAGAAAATGTTTTTTATAAAGAAAATGTAAAAAAAAAATCCAAATGAGCAAAAATAAATATATTTATTCGTAAAAATTATAAAAATTTTGCATTATTGAGATGAAAGTTCCATGTTTTTAATACCGAAAGAAATCTTTTTGCTAGGAGAAAAATGTTATTACTTAAATAAAATAAATACTTGGTAGTGGTGATGGTGTTGGTGGGACTGATCTCCATCTGATCTAATTCCACTAGACCAGATCCATGAGATCATAGATAGCCAAAATTTCCAAAAGCAGATGTGGACTTTTCACAGCCTCTTCACGAGAAAACCCCAAGCACTTCAAGATTTGTTGCGGGCAAAACGGAGCATTGTCGCACTTGGGGCATGATGGGTATTTTCTTTCACCATCCTCAAAGATCATACACTTCAAGTAGCCAGTAGAAAGTCGAGATAGTGTCGTCTGATGTACTCTGTAGCCCTTAAATATTATGGCGGCTCCAGGATATCTTTGAATGTACCAATATATATATATATATATATATATATATACTTTGACTCTAATAATCGACTGATAACCTTATAATCGACTCTGATGGTGTTAGTGCCTTGCGATCTTCCGGGTTAAAGGGATTACTGCCGGCAGCCTTTGCAAGGTCGTCGGCTAATTCATTCCCAGGCAGACCAACATGCGAGGGGACCCACTGGAGGTGGATTGGGTGTTGAACTGAAAGGCTTTTCAACAAGAGTAGAATACTTCTACTAGTACTGTCACCGATGGATTGCCAATTGAAAAGATGCTGGATCGAGGATCGACTGTCTGTAAGGATCCATATCTCCGAGAAATCATTTTGTGTATTGTTATCTAACAAAGAAAGTCCACTCATGATGGCAATGAGTTCCGTTCTGAAGACGGACATGTGGTCAGCAGTTCTTTTTTCAAGCTTGATGGAATAATTGGGAAGTTCAATACACATATTCCGCTGCCAGTTGCGTTGGTCTCCAATTTGCTTCCATTAGTATAAACCCTGGCTGTTCCGATAGGAATCTTGTCAATTGTCTCTAGAGCCAATTGCTTTAGTAAGTATGGGTGGTCCGACTTTTTACTTGCATCGAGAGTTAGGCTGGGATGGAAAGTGACTCTCTGGAGGCCAAACGGAGGGTTAATCGAAGGTATCAAGCAGAAGGGCTGAACACAAGGATACAGCAAGTTCTGTAAGTGTGCTTGAGAGAATGGACTATTACGTTTTAATCTTTGGTTATTGCTCCAATTAATTATTGTGATGTCTCCAAAGCTGGTTAGTTTATTGAAGTACTTGGTTAAGCAATACTTTCTTCTCATATGTAATGGTTGAAGGTCGCACTCGTACAGAGCTAAATTGTTAGGACAACTGTTGCAAAGTCCTCCAATGAACCTAGCAGCGCTCTTACCATGAGTAACAAATAAATACTTAGAACTATTTTAGAAATTTAATGAAAACAATTAGACTCCATCTCTCATTTTAGTATAAGATTCACAAAAAGTAAGGAACTGTCTGACAAAATAGAATGAAATAAATAGTTTCTTGTATTCAAGGAATATAAATTTTCGACAATAAGTTTGAAATTTGATTCTAATTTTGCTTATTCAATTTGAAATTGAAAAGATCCTTATAAGGAAATGTAGCATTTATAAAATGACATTGAAAAATGTTAATATTTGAATTTATGATAAAATAAAGCTTTCTAATCCTGTAATGTAATTGCATATAAAGATTAAGCATATTTTTGTTTTCTTTCCTGAGCAGTTATATCTAAAAGTTTCACTGCACAATGAGTAGTTAGAGATTTTTGAGATACAAACCTGAAAACGTCCAAAAATGTTTTTGATAAAACTAAGGAATATGATTATAAATATTAGAATGTGAAAAGAATTGGGAATATATAGGATGTTTTTTGCAATATAAACTTAATAATTGATCTTTTGAAAAATATAGATAGGTGAATATGCATGTACCTTTCAGCTTGGAACCTCATTGTTATTTAATAAAATTGTTATTTTATTAAATAATAAAAGCGTTAATAATAATAAAATATTTCCATTGAAGTTTGTATTAGCAATTAAAGCATCATTGATAACGGTAATCCTTTTATGAAAAAAACTTTTTAATATAATTTCTATTAATGTGATGATTTTAAAATTGATTATTTAGTAAATACCAGTATGAGATTTTTGATAATAAATGTACATAAAAATAAAAAACATTTTCAGAAATATTGTTAATATTTCATGGATTAAATGTGCCGAACTCATAGAAAGGCTAATGAAACTTACACGAAAATTAACTACTTGATTGCTAACTTTAACTGTTTTCATACTGTCATTTCTGAGAGAAAAAAGTGGTATTCATAATAGCTATTTATGAAAACAAAAGTAAGAAAATAAAAAATAAGTTGGATTTTTAAATAGCATATAGTTTCGCCATTTTTTCTTTTCATTATCACACATATGCATATCACTAAAAAATATTATTATATAAAAATATAGTAAATGAGATTACCAGAAAGCAGAACTTTTAAAAGCTTAATTAAATTTCGCTAAGTTTTTAATTAAATAGCATTACAATGAATATAAGAAAAAAATTAACTTGTAGTAACCATAAAAAGCAATTATTATGCACAATTTTTAAAGACATATTCTTAAATGACTTCTTTTTTA
Organism: Latrodectus hesperus; assembly: GCA_037975125.1. Taxonomy (NCBI): domain Eukaryota; kingdom Metazoa; phylum Arthropoda; class Arachnida; order Araneae; family Theridiidae; genus Latrodectus; species Latrodectus hesperus. The sequence goes on from JAJQOW010000014.1 coordinate 5,374,080, forward strand.
TTTTAGATTACATATGTATTTATTTATAAAAGCATTTAACTTTTACGTTATAGCAAACATTTGTCATCACTGGAAGAAAATTACGTTTCAAAATATCACATTGTTAATGCAAATATATTTTATATCTGTATGACAGTTTTAATCTGATGTGTTTATTCTTCTATTTATTTGAGCCAGCATACCCACATGTAAATAATATCACTTTATAAGGTCAAAAACATTATATTTTATACTTAAAAGGAGAGCAGTGCAATATTACTTTCCTGAAATCTATCGGATGGATTACTTTGTTTCCTGAGTTTTAAAAAATTGATATTTGATTTTTCTTTAAGATGAATTGTTGCTACATTTATGAAAGCCATACTCATTTAGTTTGTTTCATACTATCTCGTATCACTATCAAATTGGTTGACAAACGGTTTGCGATCTGTCCTTCAATTCAAAAATTCGTAGATTTGCATGTTACATTGAACATAGATGTTTGCAATTGTTTCGAATCCACTTTAAACTAAAGGTTCTGATCTAACTAGTATTATTCAAAAAATCAAATATATCGCTTGAAATTGATTGCAATAAATTGATAGACAAACAAATCAAATCTATCCCTTAGCTTGCAAATAAAATAGTTATTGAAAGGTACTATTCTTTTAAACTTTTCCGTAATGAGCTGTCCACATAATGTAAACAGGAAGAGACTAATTTGCATTGGAAGCATCTATCACCAAAATAAAATGGAAAAATAATTTCTTTTCTAAAATGAAAGCAACTGGAGTAAGCATAATCGCTTCTGTCAATATTCCATTACAAATCTTAGAGATACTATGGTTTTTTGAATTTCATTTAGATTTTATGATTTCCATTTCCACTTAATTTAATATTATGAAAGTTAACGTGTATAGACTTATCTTGGTATCATAAGAAACTATAAAATATAAACTAAAAAACTCATTATGTTGAAATGTCATAAGTATTAGGTTGGTGCGTATGAAATGTCGGATTCTTAAGTGATTGTATAAAACTGCATATCTTTCTTCAAAAGCTGTTTATTCAATCAAAGTATGCTCCATTCGCTTCAATACACTTCTCCCAACGAGATTTTAAAGCGTAGATGCCTGTCTTAAAAAATTTTGGTCTTTAGAATTAATAAACTCTGATATCGAGTTTTTTAGACTGTCTTCATTTTCATAGTGTTTGCCCCTTAAAAACAGCTCTAAATGCTTGAAAAAATGAAAATCGGTCGGCGAGAGATCCGGTGAATATGGTGGATGCTGCAATGATGAGCATACGTTTAACCGATCCAGCTTATTTCGCTCTGTCAGTGCGTGCGGTACCCACTTGTCCATCTTCTTAACCTTGCCAATCTCAGAAAGGTGTCTCAATATCGTTGTATGGTCAACTTTCATCCTGATAGCAAGTTCCCTCGTGGATACGGCTGGATCCGCTTCCACTAGAGCCTTCAGGTCATCATTCTTCACAGACGTTTTGGGTCTTCCGCGCGGCTCATTTTGCAGTGAAAAATCGCCATTCCGAAATTTTTCGAACCAACGCTGCACTTTCCGATCGTTAACCGTATTCTCCCCCAAACGCTTGGTTTATGTTGCGTGCAGCTTTTGCAGCACTATTATCAAGTTTGTACTCATATAAGAAAATGACGCGAATGTCGGCAGAATTCATATCGGCAATAAACTCAAAAGAAATAAAAAAGGGAAGACCTTCGAGAAAACCTATTTTGCTGAAATGAGTCTCTAGCAATGGACAATACGAGTATGAATGAGTTTATGCCAAATACAAAAGTATAACGAAAACAGGGAGGAAAACGTCCGCATGTAAAGAGAATCCGACATTTCATACGCACCAACCTAATAAAACTGATTTATTTCATAATAAGACAATTAACTTGGTTAAGTTTTATATTCCATTTTAAGTAGAAAAGATGAAATATCCTTCTAGATATGACTGTATGAGAATAATATATGGTTAATATTTTAATGTGTTGGGATTAATATGAATTTCTTATATAAAATTTTAGAAGTAAAATGCATACATATTTTGAATATAATATATGCTTTAACTGAGTTAGTTTTATAATGCATTGCAAATTAGTAATATAAAGTATACTTGTATTTTTAAACCGAAAAATAAGAAAGAATAGTAAATTCTAAAACAAATGGGTCTTTGCCAAGCATTTCTCAATGAAGTAAAGCAAGGAAAGTAAATGAAATATTTTTGAGAATAATCGTCACAAAACTTTGAAAATAGGCATTCAAATTCATATTATGCTATACAACTCTAAATATCAGCGTAAAAGTTTGAATTCTAACTGCCCACTTTGATTTTAAATACAGTTGAATGATGTGTAATATAATATTTTATTACAAATATATGGTGCAGATTTAAACATTGTTTACTATTTTGATCTATTTTATGTTCGGAGATAATGAAATTAATATAATTGTCCTTCATAATCATAAACAAATTAGTGAAATTTCTAAAAATGTTGCTAGGTAAAATTAAACTCTTTTTAGATGTAATTTCTAGAAAACTAAAATGTATAAACTGTAGTTAATTTGAAATTTCAATAAGCAGAAATCTTTGATGAGGAAAAGATACTTTTTAACTATGCAATTTCAAAATTTTCCTTCTTATTAAAATAAGAGAAGTGATTTTGTTACATTTTTATTTTTGCTTTTATAAAATATAATAACCTCTTGTTCCATAAAAGGATATACTTGACAGAATGAACATGTCTTCTGAATATTCAACTCATGTAAAAAATTGAACTTCTGAAAGATAACGATAAAAGGGATCTCATTTTTATGATCAATACACATGCCTTACGGGATATCCTTCCGGTTATCAATTTTTCTTTCCCAGTTTGGCAACAATGAAACGAGAGAATTACGTGGTCTGGATGGCGCCATTTACGTTTGGTAAAAGTGACACTAAACATACATTTTGGTACCTCAAGCACAAGGCAAAAAAACATTTCTTTACTTTTAGTATCGGTAGCTTTTATCTAAATAAAACTTTACTTAAGGTATCTGTGATTTAATTTCTTATAAACTTTTCATTATATTTAACGTAATTTGTCATGTATAATAGTAATTTTGAATCAGAATGTAATTTTTTATATCCTTAATTCTGAATTTCTTTCATCATTTTGAGTTTCACAAATGAAAATTACATGGAATGTAAAAGCAAATTGCTTATGAAGATTCTTCAATCTGCTATTATTACTGTTATGCAGCTTTAAATGGGACAATTCTTTTACGATTCACAAATATAAACTGTCGTTTTGAAAATATTCAAAATACGATGAAACGTCATATTTAAAATGTTTAAATGTGACATTATTTATTTGAGTTTAAACTATAAGAATCAATTACTTATCGCAGGAAACTATAAACATTAATATCTGACCTTAAACTTTTCTTTTTATGTATTTTTTGCAATTATAATTTCAAATGAATCAAAGTTAACAAAAAAAAATTTAATTTTACTACAAAAGATGAAATAGATATATATATATATATATATATATATATATATATATATATATATATATATATATATATATATATATATATATATATATATATATATATATATATATATATATACACAGGGTGATTCAAAACTTATGGTACAAATTTCGTGGAGAGGTAGGGAATACGTCAGGAAACTGATTTCACGTAAGAAAGCATATCCACAAACGTCATCTACATGAACAAAATTGAGAAGTAAAGAGAACATAAGAAATGAGAACAGTTAAATGGTAAGGAATAAGACTTTTTAGACAGCAAGATAAAGTAGTTCACAGTAGGTGCTCAAAGTTGCGACCATTTACACGAACACAGATTTCACAGCGCCGTTGCATTGACCGCCGAACATTTTCAAAAACGCCCGGCATTTTACGGACAGTGCCTACGGCTGCGGCTAATCGTGCAACAAGGTCAGTTTTATTGTCGATGGGGGTCTCATACGCAAGGTATTTCATTGCTTCCCCCCAAAAAAATGAAATCCATGTGCGTTAAATCAGGTGACCTGGCTGGCCCAGAGATCGGTCCACGTCCATCGAGCTCCGTATGTACGGTTTACGTAATCACGCATTGCAGTTGTGGTGTGGGATGGAGACCCGTCATGTTGAATACCACAAATCTCGGCTGACATGTGCAGGAACAGCGCCCAAAAAAAGTCGGTAACACTGTCTCGAGAAAGGTTAGATATATCTGGCCGTTCAGTCTGTACGGTAGCAAGTATCTATATAATATATAATAATAGTAAATAATAAAATACATTGTTCTACTAATAGAAGTTCTTTTTTTACTCAATTACCAATTTCAGATGTAATGATTTTAAATATAAGGCTAAATAATATTATCAAATTATCTTGGCATAAGATAATGTATTAATTGAATGGTGAAACAAAATGTTAGTCTGTTTGCATGAAGGAGTTAGCATAGTTAATAAAAATTGACTTATGTGATTTTTAATAACTAACAATCATTTCAATGATCATTGTATTTTATTTAAATTATTTAAGGAATACTTAACTAAGCGCTTGATTAAGAGGGAGAATTTATCAAAAAATTTGCTAAAATGTAATTTTTTCATCTCAAAAAAGAATATACTAGAGATGTTTAAAATAAAGCGTAAAAAATAAAATGCAAATATTTCGTTTAATTTTTTCAGAAGTTTTATTCCTTTGATAAATTAAATTTTCCAACTTACATATGTAAATATTAATTAAGTATTTTTAAGTGTTTTTGTTTGCTTAAAAGCAATTTAAAATACCTTGTTCTCGTGTGCAGATCCACATTCAAATAGAAAAATAGATTAAGTTATTAAAAGTATGATAATATTTTCCTTTTTCAATGCTTACATTCTTCCTGTGATTTGCATATAAATTACCAGCATTTGAGTATGAATGCTATTGCACAAAATTAAAAATTGTGATTTTGTTTTGAATGAAGTGTTTCATTAAGAGGCGTTTTTGTCTATCGCTTAAATACAAATGACGTTCTGATTTTAGAATATATTTAATTTCTATATTTTGCACTTTTTTTTAAGAAATGTTGAATGAGAATAAAAGCATTTAAAAGAAGATGAAATTGTCACGTATATAACTGCTTCTATGTTTTGCAGAAACGTTTTTGAAAAAATCGTAATTGAAACTAATTTTATCTTGTAACATTTTGGAAAAATACATGTGAAAATGAATTAAATTTCTTATTATCGGAAAAAATATTTGAACAAATTTTACCCAAAAAAACAATATTTTCATCTCTAAATATTGTAAACAGATTAAAATATTTATGTATCTGAATTTTCGTAGTGTTTATGCAAAATGTTTTAAAGATAACATCTTTAAATATAATGAATTGTTAATATATCTCGCAATTAGAAGCAAGCTTTTGTGACTAATAAATTAGAAGTAATTAAACTTCTCTGCTCTGTGTTGTTTTCAAATATTTCAACATTTTGTTATTACTTATTCAATTTAATTTGAATGTCGCACAATCTATTTTATGCACGGTTCTTTTATTTTACATGTAAAAGATAGTTATGTTTATGTTACTTGGAAACAATTATCCAGTGCTTATGATTCTAAAGTTCATGAAGAATATGTTAAAATCAATGGTAAGTACCAATGTACAGAAGTAATATATAACATTAAAATTGTACAAGATGATATATTTAAAATGGGAGAAAATTTAATCTTGAAGTGAAGAATAACATGAATTAAATTTATTTTCTCGAATTTTTTAAATGTAAGAAAGTATATAACATTCTGGAGTTTACAATAATTCCATAATTTTTTCTAAGTAAATATATATTTACTTAAGATAATAACTCATGTACGCGACATATTGTTATATTTATCAGGATGACTTATGTAATTCAAGTAACCAGCAATCAAAAATAGGACTTCTCTGAAGTCTAGTATTTACGCAATAGGATAAAACCTAATGCCTGGGCGAAAGCTTCAAATAAATCATTTTCATGAAAAACGAAACATTTGGACAGTGAAAGATATTGTTTCATCACACCCATCATACTAAATGCGTGTTTACCGGACGGGGGAAAACGATGACGAAAATAAAACTGGGTTCCACTAGAATGTTACGTAAGAAAGATAGGAAAAAAAAGCGTTTCGTTATATTTATTTCCAATTTTATCGATTATGTGATCATCCTATTGAAAACAAATTTTGTAAATTGATTCATATTTTTTTCCAGAATAACTTCTATACATCAAAACACATTATAAATGATGTTTATTAAACTTCATGAAGAAATGTATAATTGAATACTAAATATTGAACTATTATTAACTGCTATTAAACTATCATTAATATGATAGTAATTGGAAAAATCTCAAACTTCAGATGATTGACTCGTGTATTTTGAAGAACATATTTCAAGATAACATTATGTTTTACTTTTTCATTTGACAATGCAGGGTGAATTCAATATAAAATTGGGGAATAAAGTATCGATGACCTAGGATACATTTACTTTTATAAATGAACTGTTCTTTCAAAACCAAAAATAAGGCTCACAAAATTTTTCGGTATGAAGTAACTGTTTTCTACACTGGTAAATTTTAGACTTTATGTTATTTGATATCTATGTAAATTCCTTTCGATATATTTGCTCCAATTATAACGAAGTTTTCTATGTGGCTCTAAAAAAGAAGCAAACTTTTGTTCCTAATAAATTAATAGTTACTCTACCTAACACTTGTAAATTGCGTAAGACCTGCAGCTATAGCTTTTCCAGAAGACTTCATTCATATTTGATCACATAGTCAAATATCACGAAAATAGAAAACCGAAAAGCTCCCAAAATGCGCATCCCTAAAGACTAGCATGAAGGAGGAAGCACAATAGTCATCTCCAATTGTCCAACAATGACTAGGATATGATATCTATGATCTATCCATATCGAAATATATATACTATCTATATATATAGATCATAGTATAGCTATATATATATTTACAGGGTATCCTGAAAGGCCGTTTGTCAAACTTAAGGTGATTGTCATATACATACTCCATAGTTAAACAAGATCTTATATAGGAACTTGTGAATCCGAAAATGTGAACAGCAACCGCTAGAGTGCAATGTTTGCAGTGCGTAGTTAGGGGAATATATGATATGACTTTCGAAAGACGTTGTCATTATATCTTTTATTAAATATTATGATTCGACATTAAATAATAGGTATCAAAACTATGCATCCAGCGTAATTAAGATGCGTTATCAGTTTACAAGAATCTGCGATGGAAAATCTATCTATGCAATCCGTTTTTTCAAATACCAGCATGCCAATGGAACACGCTGGGAATAATCATCATCGCACAGTCGCTTGTACTTTTGAATGTAGTAAGGCTGTTAACTGTTCTTCTGCAGTATGCGCTGAATGACAGAATCGAGGTACACCTAAGACACGTTCGATAGCTCGAAGGCTTGTTCCGGGTTCCTTTCAAATTCCCGTAAAATAGCTTCCTCTGTGACAGGTGTGCGTGTAGTGCGTTCTCCACCGATGTGGCTACCTGTCTAGAAAGCTGACACTGCGCAATCTGCGAAACAGTTAACCAAACAAAGCACGACTTGGCTGACGTCTGTTTGGGAAGCGCTCAAGGTAGATCCTCCCCGCGGCTCGTCCATTTTCAATCCGCAGCACCATACCCGTAAATCATATCGGCCAATTCTTCATTAGAAAACCAATTCATCGTTCTCCTGCAGTGTCGTCGCCTGAAATAGTCACACTTCCCACTCTCCCATCAGCCTGCGAACATTGCCCTCTAGCGATCGCTATTTGCATTGTAGAACACAAGTTCCTATGTAAATCTTGTTTGCCATGGTATGACAGACCAGCATGTTAATTTTGGCAACGACCTTTCGGGACACCCTGTATATATATATATATATATATATATATATATATATATATATATATATATATATATATATATATATATATATATATATATATATATATATATATATATATATATATATATATATATATATATATATACTCAGTTCCAAAAGTTAAGCACGGAGAGGAAAATGCTGATTTTTGGAAGCCAATCAGAATTGAAGAGGATGCAAATTGCTGCAGAGTTAGGTGGAAGTATGCAAATATGTTAGGTAACAGCCAATCGCGCTTTCATATCGAGAAATATGCAAAAAGAGCAATTTTATAAGATACCAACTTTATGAAGAATTACGGAAGTTGATTTTAAGTGATGATAGAAAAGGTGTTAATAATTTTCGTACAATTTGTTTTCAACACATACGCGTTTCTATGACTTCCAGAAGACGAATGGAAGATTATAAGCGCAGGCGTGCTGTGTGGGGCGGATTGAAGCAGGACAGTCGATCTCAGATGTTGCTTTTTTCTTAGGCATTCATCATTCTGTAATTTCACGTTTATGGAAACAATTCCAAACCACACAGACAGTTGTCCGAAGGCCCGTAGCCGGCTGCTCAAAGGTTATAAACCCCGCGGAAGATCGATAAATTGCGATTTTAGCCAAGCGGAATCACAGAGCGACCTCCACACATGTGACATCTATGGTACAGCGTCCATTGATAAGGTGATATCTGCAGCTACTGTACGCCGAAGATTACATCTGAGTGGACTATACGCCCGTGTACCTCAAGTTTGTATCCATCCAATCAAGAGGGGCATGATTAAAGTTGTGCCGGGAATATGTCAATTGGACTGTGTTTGACTGGGGCAATATCATGTTTACTAATGAGTCAAGATTTGCTCTGGAGCCAGATGACAAGCGTATAAGGATATGGCGCGAACAAGGAACACGCAATAAGCCCCAAAACATCACTGAACATCACGCATTCCGAAGCGGAAGCATTATGGTGTGGGCAGGGATTTCATTAGGATACCGCACCAACCTGCACATCTTCAAACGTGGTTCTGTGGCGGCTGTCTGGTATCGAGATGAAGTTCTAGAACTCATTGTGAGATTGTACGCTGCAGCAGTTGGCACAACTTTTGTTTTAATGGACGATAAGACACGTCTCTATAGAGCCAGCCGACATCGTCGATGACTACCTGGAGAGTGAAGGGATTGTGCGTATGGCTGGTCACCATATTCGCCAGACCTTAATCCCATTGAACATCTTTGGGATGCTCTTGGCCGTGCTGCATCTTCACGTTCCCTACCTCCGGACACTCTTATTGAGCTGGAAACTGCTGTACAAGAAAAATGGCTATTTCTTAATTCTGCGGTGGTTGACCACCTAATTGGAAGCATGGTCACAAGGTGTAAACTTTGTATACAGATGAGGGGGCATCACATACCCTATTAATATCCTTTTTCATTTTATGCTGTTTATTTTCACTTTATACATAATTCTGTTTAAATCTCCAGTATGTCATAATCTGATAATTTACAAAAATTTAATATTGTTTTCATTTCTGTATATAATTATTGATTTTATTTTATGCATAAATATATATACTACTTTCCTGCCGAATTTTGTGTCAATCAAAGCAGTATTTGTTGATTTTATGCATTTTCCATATATTCGTGCTTAACTTTTGGAAGTGAGTGTATATATATCATATATCATACATATATACATACATACATACACACACACATACATACACACATATATATATATATATATATATATATATATATATATATATATAATATATATATAATTTGTATATATGCAAATATAGTTTATATATATATGAAATTTAGAATTCTATGAATTTATTTCTACTTAAATATTTAATAAATATTTTATATTTAAAAAGTAATCAAACAATTTTCCCAAATCATGTATTTATGTATATGATTGTCATCAGGTTATTATTTTACTCAGTTCATTCACATCAGTTCATCAATAATAGTTAAGGAATCCCTTGAAGAATAGAAAGAATTTATTGAAATTCCTTCCCTGTAAACAACACAAAATTGAATGCTATTTACTGAAATTGTTCAGCAGATGTTGTGGAAGGAAAAACAAAAGTCCCAGAATGCCTTGCAAGATCTTTCTTACCCTTCCATTATTATTATTTCTAGTTTCTTCCCATAACTTTCTATTAAGCAACAAATGCTGATTTTATTAGTTCAAGGTATTTGGTGGGATTCGAAATTTTGCTTTATTGCTAACCAGTCTTTAGTAAGTGATAGTCAAAACATAGTTTTATCGACAGGAAATATTTTCGGGATTTCATTGTTAATTATTTCAGCATTTACTGACGTAATACGGTCTTAAATCATTATGATGTAAACAAATCAAAGAAATACATGACATTTTTGTTTTTCTTAGATAATTATCATACTTGACACAAAAGTTTTATAAATTCATTCGTAGTGTGTGTTAATACATACATCATAAATATTATTAGTAATTAATTATTTTCTCAATCTGTAGCTTGAAAATTGAAATTATTTTTTAAAAAGTTGTTTTTATAATGGAAATTTAATTAATTTCTCACTTTATTTTGTTGTGCAATTTTTTATAGTTCAGCAACTAATGAAAGATATGTATCCACTCTTAGCAAACTTTATTAGTTTAATCTTATACCTAGAGATAGGCTCCATACCAATGAAATTGCTTTCCGCTATTAAATCATACTTCTTCATACAGTTATGTTTGCATATGCATGAGGATACAACATGAATTTCCATGAATTCTTCAACTAAAAGGCAAGATCACAAGGGCTTAAGATATCACGGGAACTCCGTCGCATTTTTATCCTGATGGAGAATAAGCAGAAATCTTGACATTCCTTTCTAAATTCCAGTAAAATCAAATTTGATAGCTTTTTTAAAGCCTTATCCTCAAAATATGCATATAACTTTGGTAAAAGAATATCAATTTTCAAATCAACAAGACTTTTATTTAAATAATTAGATTCCCTGGAATCTACTATCATTAAAACATAAGAGATTTTTTTAAATCAAAATTTCAATCTATTCTCTAATTGACATAAGCAATGTTCCTGGCTCTGTAATGATATGGAAAAACTAAAAGGTTTCTCTTAAATATGATTTTATATAGCAAATTATTAACACTTATAAATAATCACGTGAGAAAATAAATGTCGCAAGAAGTAAAATCCGAAAAATAAAAAAAGAATTATATTGAAAACCATACTTGGCAGGCATTTTGTTGATAAGACCAAAACATCCATCTAAAATAAGATTAAAAAGGAGAATCTAGCCTTTAAAAGGAAGTATGTGATTACCTCTAAGTGTTTCATAGGACATTGTCTATTCGTTTTGAAGATCAATTCATAAATTTGCAGTGGTAGAAGTGCGATTAATTATTGCTGTAACATCAATCAAAACTGTGGAATTATATCTAGTAGCTTCAAGCATGCTGTTGAACAGCGAAAGATGGATGTTACATTTTTCTGCATGCACATATGTCTTGGTGTGTGCATGAGAGTTTTCCGGGTTTTCTCCTTTGCAATACCGGAATATGGCCCACTTTCTATGAAAAATCCTGCAGGAAGGCAATTCACACGGTGGACTATCCATCCATGCAATTTGCAAAATTTTGCAAATATTTTGTTGAAAATATTAAACATTATTACATAGCCATCCTTCCATTCAATTTGCTTATTTGTTGAAAATATTAAACATTCTTATGTATCTGTCCATCCATTGATCTATCCATACATCCATCCAATCCATCCATGCATTCATCCATTGATACATAAATCCATCCATTCATTCATCCAATCCATCTGATTCACCCGTCCATCCATCAATGCATCTGTCCAATCCATCCATCCATAAATTTATCCACCATTCCATCCATCCATTCTTTCATTCATCCATCCATCCAATTTTCAAATTTTTTTGCAAATTTTTTGTTGAAAACATTAAACATTCTAACATATCGATCCATCCATCCATTCTTCCAACCATCTATCCATTCATCCTCCCATTCATCCATCCATCCATCCATCCAATCCATTCGTCCATCCACGCATCCAATTTGCAAAATTGTAGTTGCAAATTCGTTCATAACCATCCATTTACCTATCCATCCATTCATCCAATCCTTCCCTCAATAAATCCATCAATCCAATTTGCAAATTTTTTGTTGAAAATATTAAATACTCTTACATATCCATAGATCCATCTATCTATCCATCTATCATATCCATCCATTTACACGTGCCTGCCCTCTATTTGATTTTAAAATGTCCAATCTTATCCAACCATAATATATCTTCAAAACACCCTTTTACTTCATTTTAAGGAATTCCTTTTGTCTTTATTCTAATCTTACCATTATGTCCTAATTTTTTCTAAATTAAAAAAAATAAAGACATTTTATTGTGGGAATTTTATGAGAAATTAATTCTTTGTTTCTCAATACATCTTTAAAATCAGTGCCTATTAAAAATGGAACTGCAAATGTTATAATGGAATCTGATTTTAATTTTTTATCCATCTTAATTATCATTTATTCTCATATAAAAATATAGAAGATAAGAGAGTCAAGCTAAGAAATATAATACATCAAAAATAAAAATATATTTTTCCCTCAAATTTTATAGAAGAATTTTAACTGGGTTTAATTTTAACTACAATAATTTTAGAAAGATGTGCAAAATTTGTACCATCGGTATTAATCGATAAATTTTATGTCTTGATAGTTGACGAATCAGCAGCATTGCAGCAGTTAGCAAAAGCCTTCTACCTCAATTAACAGATTTTGCATCAAGATGTTTGGGCAAGCATTTTAAGAATTGGAAACTTTCTCATGGTGACTTTTATGTTACAAATCTACAACATAAACGTTCAATACAATTTGAATTGATTATTTAAGAATGTAAAGAACTGACCCAATATGATCAATCCATCGTGAATACTTCTGAATCAAGAAGTTTCTAACAGCATTTATAAATTTGTTGAAATCAATCATGTTGAAAAATGATTTTTGTTCCTTAGGGAGTGCAAGAGAGGCAACAAATTGTTTCGAGAAAAATTCTAGACATAAATCTTGATCAGATGATCTTAGAATACATGTGAAGTTTTGACCTGATTGTCAAAGATTTTATTCGAATTTTATTTCTCAGTATATGCTTTTAAGAAAAGAATCATAAATGTACTAAGTTGATTAAAGAAAAGAAGAACATTTAAAAGTATTGTTGTCATGAGAGCTAATTGATGAGTCCAGAAATAGCAAATATTATTAAAAAATATGGAAAAAAAAGCATTACTTGAAAATTCAAATAAAAATTGTATTGAAAAATAACGACCATTCAGAAACCATTGTTGTTCTGGAAGAAGAATCCCTGATTTCTCTGAAGACTACAGTTCTATCAGTAGGTTAAGAGGAATCTTCTATGCTTATTGAATTTTTGTGATTAAAATTGAGTGTGCTTTTATGTACTGTCATTCAACACAATCAAGTGACTGTTCATGGAGTCCCTAAATGCAATGATTGCTCCTTTGTTTATTATGATATTTAAGCATTTATTGTCAGTCACTTAGTCGTAAAATCAGGGTCCTTACAAATTTTGAAGAAATTTTTTCTCCACCAAATATAATTCATCGTGAAATGAAGACTTGGATATCAATGTTCTTCAATATAATAAATAAAGTTGAAAAGTTCTCTTAATGCAGAAAAGCAAGATTTACTGCTTGTTATAATTATTGCACTTTATTTTTAGTATCTAAAATTATCGCATGTGAATAATAATTGAAATTCTACAAAAATGCTAATTTCTAATAATAATAGCGGTTTGAGCAATGATTAACAATGGTTTCCTTCCTAAATTTTCACATTTGTTTGGTAATACGAAAGTGAAGTACCAATTCTCCAATTTTTTCTGATTTTAAGCACTGCACCAGAAACAGTAAATGTTATCAAGAAATCCATACCAATTATTTTTATTTTTTTGCTTTACAATCTGATACATTTTGCTTTAAAAAAGTTTGTTGGGGAAACTTGTTTTTGTATCGGAACCGACTGTAAGACGATAGGCAAAGAAAGAATCACAGTCAAAATACTTAAATTTTCTGTGCTGTGTGAAAGATAAGTTTGATATTTTAAACTTGCTGAATTTTATCATTAAAATAAATATGTAAAAAGTTTGACTGCTCAATGTTTTTTTTTAATGAAATTTCTAACGTTTATTGTACTCATAAATATATTAATATACCTAATTTTTTTTATCAAATGTTGCACCCATAAATATTTTAGTATTTCAAAAAAATTTATCCAGAGCTATAGTAATTTATTTATTATAATATGTAAAAATTTTTCTCATTTTTAATTTGTTAAGGAATGTTATTAAATATTGTACAATTCAATATCTTTATCTTTTAAAAAATATCATGCTTGATTTATCGAAGAAAACTTGTAGGAAATGCGATACTTTCTTTGATATTCTTTAAATCTAATTTAACAAAATAAAAGCATTCGGCATGAATGCCGTATAATGTAGGATGCTAAATTCTGAATTTGGTGATTTTTTCGGGGGATTTCTTATGTATCTGTCAACGCGCGGTTTTTATTATATCATAGATATGGTGACCTATAAAAATTATGCTATTTTAGTAACCCTAGAATTTTTCTGTCAACCCGTTATCGCGCACGTCACAATAAGTTATCTTGGCAACATTTCTTCATCGCCAAAATAAATCCAGAATTCGGAATTTTGGATTATACGGCATCTGTGCCAAACATTCATGTATGAATTATGTAAAAATATAAATCAATTGAAAGCAAAATAACGTTTCAACTAATTAATTTGACATTATCGACTTGCCAGAAATACAAATGAAGCTTCCAAAAGCGTTAGAAACTGGAGAGACGCTAGTAATTAAATTTACATAGCCTTGAATAAATAACTAATGATAGATCATTCATTTCACATGTGATATGAAGGACATACTACACGTATGAAATGGATTTGCAAATATTCCTCAAAATGTTGCTCATTTTTTACATTGATTGTTAGCGTTTTATGATTTTTTTATACATGATTAAATTTCAGAAACTGCAAATATTTACAGGAAAAGTTATTCTGAATTTTTCAGTTTTATATATAGTAGTGAGGTTTTATGTTATTTATATTACTTCTTTCAATTTATTCTCAGTTAAATAGATATTTGTTGATATTGAAAAAATTCCTATTTAATAATTACTCAATAAAATTCAAGTGTACATTACATTTTCTTACATTTTAATATTACATTTAATACATAAAATTGCACTTTATTTTGAAATTTTTTTTGTGTAGAAATCTTTTCATGTATTAAAAAAATTTGCATTTCAATATTAAAAATATTTTCTAATAAAAATTTAAAAACAGTAATGTTTCAAATTCGAAGAATTTAGATATCAATTAAATTAAAATACAAGTTCAGACAAAAAATGTAATATTTTTTTTTACGGCAAGTTATAACATATGTTAATAGTGAAAACACAAAATGATAGTGATGATGTAAAAATCATTTTTTTAATAACGGCGGGCATTGGGAGATTAATCCTTCACCACAACAAGACCAGAAACTGCTACTCATTTGTAGTTACCCAGAGGGCACCTGTGAACCAAATCACTGAGGCAAGTAGCTTACACACGCAATACCATCACAAACCTGTTTATAGGGTGGGCCACATTTATATGTCATCTCGGAAGAAAGGACAGAGGAACGCAGAGAGAAAGTAACATCCATGTCGGAATAGGGATTCGAACCTGGAACCTACGGTCTAGGAATCAGGAAAGCGAACTATTCAGCCATGCGAAGGCGATGTAAAAATCATTAAAAATGTCATTAAAATATAAATAGTATTGCAATTAGCGGAAAATCGCTTGGATTACTACCGTTGTCATGAAATATAATGTCGCAATGTATTTAAAATTTATAATATTGTTTTCCAATAAATTTAATATATTAATAACAGAACAATCATTGATTGTTATTTTTTAATCTTTCCTCATTAGGGTTTAGGCAACAACTATAACAATTAAATTCCATAAAGTTATTTTAATAGAAAATTAACTTTTTCTATTTCAAAAGTTAATTTCACAATGAATGTGATTTCTGATTGAGTCGAAAACGAATATTTTTTCTCAGCAATCATAACAAATGTTATTCTCAATTAACTTAAATGTGATTCTCATCAGTACCTTTTGGAGTTTGCAGCGAAATGCTTAACCTTTTGCTTTCGGTTCAATAGTTTGTAGGTTTGATTTTCACATGGGTTTGATAATTATATTGGTTCAGAATCTACATTAAACTATAGATAAACTATAGATATTGTATGAAAAAAAGGACTTCTGAGTGGCAAATAATCTATTTTCGTCAATTATTTCTTTTATATTGCATTAGCATTACCTATATGGTTTTATGGCTTAAAAAAGAATAGGAATACGACATCAAAAATCCGAAGATGGTTAGAACAAGGAACTGTGGAACGTTTGCGGGGGTCAGTGCAGCCAGAGTGACGTCAGCATGCATGGATCGACACGTCCGCCAAAAGACGATGGTGGCCTAGCCAAGCACGCCTACCGAAATTCTACAGCATGCACAAGGCACCCTAGATGCTCCTATATCGCGCAGAACCATTTACCGTCGATTAGTTGCTAGCCACCCCATGACAATTTGGCATCATAGTTTGAAGTGCCATTGAGTACGATTTTAAGTCAACTCTAGTTCGTATTCACGGTACTATAACAGCCTAAAGTTACGTGGATGACGTGCTGCGGCCGGTGACACTCCCCTATCTTCTCCATTTACTCAAGCACCAACTTCCTGATAAAGGGCTCAATGCCTGTTACAGCAGGATAACGCCCGACCGCACATTGCTGGCATTAGCCAAGATGCCATGTAAAGTGTACAGCTGCTTTCTTGACCACTTTGCTTGCCTAGATCTCTCAACAATTGAACACGTTTGGGATTTGATTGGACGCCATTTGCAGACTCAACCGTTGCCTCCTTCAGAAGACGCACTTTGACAAATGGTTGTTAGGGAATGGAGAGCCATTCATCGGGACGCCATCCGTACTCACATTGACTCTGCGCCTAGATGTGCTGCTACGTATATCGCCATAAACGGGGGTCCTATAAGCTACTAACCCGTCCCTGTTCTTGTTCTGTATTATGCAATTCATTTCGAAATACAGATCACTTATTGTTCGTGGCTGTCTCTTTCTGCGTGCCAAATTTCGTCACATTCTGACAACTCCTTTTTAGCATTGCATTTTTCAGTGTATGGTAATGAATGTGTGTGTGGCGTATATATATATATATATATATATATATATATATATATATATATATATATATATATATATATATATATATATGACTTATTCATATTATGATTGAATTAGTGTAAAACCAAATAATTGTAAATTAGAAAGTTAGAAAAAATATTTACATTCTCAAATGAAGTCATTATTGCCGTAATTAATTTCATGTTTCAAGAAATGAGAATTTTAATATGAGTATAAATTTTGTAATTAGTGACGTTTTAATTAAACTGTTTTCAGAAGTTATTTAAATCAGTAATATATTTATTTTAATCATTTCATAGTAGCTCTTTTTAAATCTTGATATATGAGGCTTAAATTCTTGATAAATAACCTTAAATTTATTTAGTCTCCATCAAATTCACATTCTGTTAAGCTGATAATTTTTCACATGAATTTTTTACATTTAATATTGTAAAATCCAATATTTTAACTAAAACTAAATGATGTTGAAAACTTTAAAATATGCATACAAGCATCTTCAAAACGTTCTGAAATAATGAAATATATTACACGCAATTCACGCACGCGAAATAAATGCTTAACTGATTGTATTATTTATTCAAAATGTCAATAACAAGGTAATATTTCCTGTCGATGTATGTTAAATAGTACTCATCGATAATTTCATGAATGAAAAACATAGTATTAATGAACAACGTGTAATTTTCCCGTCTATTCTGCGTGTCATAATTAATAAAGGAGTGTTTCAACATCCATTATTCAAAAGTGCATTATGGTATCCAGTTTTTTCATGTCCATTCACGCATTTTGTTCATTAATCACACACTCAGATATTCTCTCGACAGTTTAGAGTGTGCAAGAAAATTTTATGGAACTTTTTAAAATGCAAATAAAGAAAAAAATGATTGATTTGTGGTTCCTCTAAATAAAACATATTTCATTGAACTTTTCCTTTATGGAGGAGTTACAGTTATTAAATATTCTGAAAATTAATCTTCTTACTATGCGATGTTATTTTGTTTTATCGCATGAATTATTTGATTGATTTGTTGTGTAAAATAAAAGTTTTGGAGTATGCATGCAATGCGTAAGAATTTACACTTAGATTTTGTTTTGTAATGTACATTTTAAAAAGAATATTCATGTTTTAAGTTGTGTTAATTTAAAAATAAAGCGTCATACGCAAGGAAATGTTTTTGTAAAACCCGCTTTTATGATGTTTAAAACATGTAACTTAAGTTACAATAAAAAATATTTAATTCAATATGAGGGCACATTAACTTAATGTTAAGTTTCTTGATTTATTCAAAATTAAATGAGAAATTTATAACTTACAATTGCTTCGGAAGTTATACCAAAAAATATTTATTTCAGCAAAGGGAACTAGTAGGATATACCTCCATTGGTGACCATTGCGACTTTTTTCGTCGCCAAGCTAATCGCAAGTTTTTTAACACTGGAATTTTCCCTATGTTCCAAAAATACGCATTTTAGAAAATTTTTAATCACATAATGGTATACAATATCTAAAAAAGTATTACTAAAAAAATGAAAAAAAACTTTTTTGTTGGGTTTGCCTTCTCTTTAAAACAACCGGTAAAAGAGATAAGTAAATAATAATGACTTACTTAATGTGACATCAAGCTCACATGTCGAATATGCTCGGTGATATTATGCAAAAGTATATAAGAAAAATATAATAAATTAACAAAAATATATAAGAAAAAGATAATAAAATATAAACAAAAAGAAATTGGAAAAAAGACCAGTTTACGATGCTTGGATGCTGTCGACAACGAAACACAACAACAAACGTAGAACAAAAAGTTCGAATTGAAAGTAAAACGAAAACTTCAAATGCTGTTGCCACTGAAAAGAACCATATATATGACTTAAAAATGATGCAAAACACGAGCGAAACCAAATCTGGCTACAAAAAATCTGAAAAAAAAACTAAAATTGGCAATTTAATAATTAAAACAAAAGACGCTAGATTTGGCGAGAAATCACTTGGGAGGGAATATCAGACTTACACCAAAGTTTAAATGTAAAGAATAGAATAAAAATAATTTTTTAGGAAAGTTTAAATAAAAAATATATTGAAAATGAAGTTTTAGGACTTATTTGTGCTGCTAATTTAACCAGACTCATAAAGTATCATAAGCTCAAGCTCAAGATCATAAGCTCAACCCAGACTCATAAGCTCAACCCAGACTCATAAGCTCAAGCAATAATGTTTCATTATATGTAATCAGACATAAAGTATCGTACAATGAAACAATTATTACGAAAAAAATACTAAATAGTCAAATATTCAGATAAATATGTTGCATTAGGCGAAATAATATATCTTATTTCTAACTATTATGCAACAAATATTGTAATATATTTTCATTTTTGTATTTCTAATTATTTTTGCTGTATATTTGTTGCTATTATTTTGTACATTATTTGTTCTTAATATATTCTGAATAGTTTTGATATCAGAAGGATAAAGCTTTATACATGAAACTTCATTTTCTTTATTGTATCTTTTATTTCATTTTCTTTATTGAATAATACTGCTTTTTTTGCTTCATTTGCTATAATTGTAAGCATACTTCCCTATTAGGAATTTGTTATTTCATTTGTAATTTCAGAGAAAAATTGTTTTAATTTATTTGTGTAATTATTCTAATGCTTACATCTAAGGGAAGGTTTATTGTTTCTAACGAAAAGAGAAATGTCAATTTGAATTCATTTGGAAGCATTTTTATAATCTTAAAAATTTTAATCTATTAATTTTTTTACAGAAGATTGTGTGTTTTTTATTTTAAGAAGAAGCTTATACTTGTGATTAAATTAAAGTTGTTTTAAAAAATTTAAATAAACTATATCTGATTGGGATATGCTAAATAGAAATATTATAATATTATTTCGCTCTCTTTATTTCAAAGAAAAGAACTTAAAATAATTTATTTTGAATCTAAAAGAGAAAAACATGTTTTCACGTCAGGCGAGAATAAGAAGCACAAAAAATTTTATTTGAATTTCGTTCACTAATTTTATATTTACTTATAAAAAATAAACTGTAGTACAAATATTAATCATTTTTCATTGAAATCTAAATTTTTAATATAGTCATAAATTTGTGCTATTAAAAATGTCATATAAATAGATATTTGCATGCTTTATTTTGTATAAGCAGAAATATATTTATCTAATCTCTCAAGAAGTAATATTTAGAATAAAACTAATATTCCTTTAATTAAATATTATATTTTTTAATATTTAATATTTCGCAAGTGTGTTGTCATTCACATTTTTAACTTTCGATGTTGATTTATATGAAAATTTTAGCATTTTTTAATACAGTTTTCTTAGAATTTTGTGGAAGGATAAATCGGTAATTTTCTTTTTTATGAAAGCAGTTTCATCGTAATCATTTTAAGAATTGTAAAATTAAATGTGCAATAAGAAGACATTAGTATTGCAATAATATATTTTTATTTAAGAATATTTCGGATGATCTTAAAAGTGTGATTTGCATATATTTTTTTAGGTAATCGAAGATTAAAATATATAGATTTAATGCATTTGAATTGACTTTCCGTTTATTCGTTAGCATAACTGAATATGAAAAACGAATTTTCACTTAAGATACACGTTTTTTTTGTAGAGAATCTCAATGCAGTATCATTATATTATTGGACCTTTGTGGGACATTTTCTTCTGAATAATATATTGGGCTTTGAAATTCACTCTTTTCTTTTTTAATATCCTCCCTTTAGTGAATAGTTGCGATTCATGCTTAAAAACCGTGAGTATACCAGACACGCTCGTTAGCAAGTGCAGAGATTCTTGAGACATCCCAGCCACCGAGGCGGCATAGTCGGAAGTTGAGGCATCCGGTGTCCGGAAACGAATTCAGGAAATGGATAGACGGAAGACAAATTTTCTTCCAGAGTGGAATTGAATTGAAGGATACTTTGTGCACTTATTTTATCCTTTATAGAACGGTAATAGAGATAGTGAATTATTAATGGTTGTATGAAAAGACGCATTTTTTTTTCAAATTCACAAAGATTATATATTCTTTAAAGTAAAAAGAAAAAGGTTTATTTTTAAAGTTAGCTTTCATGATTTGTTAGTTTAATCATATTAACAAAATGAGTTCTATGTAATATTTTTGTTGCACAATGAAGTCAATCCAATGATGTAGGTAATAAGGGCATTTTAAATAATTATGAATATATGCGAATAAAAGCTAAATCCAAAATGGCACCATTTAGTGTAAAATTACCATGGTTGAATTCAGCATTGGCAATGGGATTTATTTAATAAGTAACATCAGAATTATGATTAAAATTACAATAATCCTAATAATACTTTTATATTTGCGGTTTTCTAATATTGCTTGTCTTTATAAAATTTACTTTAGAAAGGTTAACAACAACAACAACAAAATCAATCTTACCATCCGGAAATATTTTAAATTTTGAAGAATCTTTTGGCACAGCTGCCATATAATCCATGATTCCCAAATTCTGATTTTTTTTGGCGATGACGAAATGTTGCCAAGATGACGTATCGTAACGTGCGCGATGATGTAAATACTAGGGTTAACAAATTAGAATTTTTTGCATGATTCTTATAGATCTCCATATGTATGACGTAACAAAAATGAGGTTGCCAGATACATAAGAATCTCCGCCAAAAAATTACCAATCTCAGAATTTAGCATCATGGATTATACGGCACATGTGCCTATCTTTTTAATCCCATTACTTTTTGTAAAATTTAACAGCATTTGCTTATGATATTTGAAATAATTAATTTTAACATTAATAATTATTCTTTATCCTTTAAAAAATGAGCATCGAATTACAAAAGTTCTCTTGTTAAGCATAAATTGCATAGTTATTGATTTATCAGTGTGATACACAGAATATTATAAATTTTAGAATGATATAGAGACACATTGAAAATATATTTTCTAGTTACGGTATTATTCGAATTTATTTAACTAGTACAAAAGAAAACTATTTAGATACACATACCAATTATTGAATAGCAATATCTAGCGCTACATGAATTTTTAATTGTTGCTATGAAAGAAGTTTCATTGAAACAAACAGAAAACAGAAAAGGTTTTGAGTGTTACATTCTAGATACGGAAACTACAATTAATTGTATGGAAGTCCGTGATATTTTATTTTTTTTAAAAAAATGATAAATATTAAATGTAAAATTTTGTTTTTTATACGTAATTTTACTATTGTTACTATATATTATAGAAAGAATTCTTTATTGAAACATTAAATTTTTTACTTATTTTCTCGTTGAAAATATCAGTTGTTAATTTTTTTCAAAATTTACATTGCCATCAAATGTGAATTTTGAGAGATATTTAATTTCCATTATCTCCTTTATGAATAATATTTGTTTGTCATACCATTAGAATAAATTAACGTTGTTTGTCTGTTTATCTACAAAATAAATCTGCGTTGTTTTTTACACTCTTGTTTATCAAAATATACATGCATGTATATACATGAATATATGCTAAAAACGTTTTTATATTATAGTATATTTTGTGAGTTATTTATCTACCCTAAAATTAAACTAAAAGCAAAAATTTATAGAGAGAACTTATTTTGTCAAATAGTTTGAAAAGTTTTGATAGACAGAAAACTTGAGTTTAATTATAACTATTTACAAGATTTAAATTCTGTAAAACAATTTTGCTATGCATTTTTTAAAAATATTTACTTTTCTCCTGCAAGAAAAAACAAAGATTTACATTGGTTTTTCAAATCACAAGATTTAAACTCAACTGATTATAGTTTGGATGTATTAAAATTTCTTTTCACGAAGAGTATCAAATAAGCAATATTTATTTACTAGAAAATTAGATAAGTAAATGGTGATAGGATGATTTATAAATTTTAAAATAAGCTGCATTTCGTGATGTCATGGAATTTTACATTTAAAACTTCTCCTAAATAAAGGCCAATAAAATATCAATGTAAACTTTTTTGGTTGCCATAATTTACAATATAAATGTTTTGAAAATTTAATGCATAAAAATTTCAAAGTATTATTTAGACACACATTTCAGGAAATTTTACATTAATTCAACTTTGTAAATATATCATAATATTTGTAAGTATTTCTTAAAACTTGTATGCTGTTGTTACTAATGACACTTGGACAAGCCAAGCTCGCTATGCCTTGGCTATGCGAATTTAAGTCAATTGGAAGCATCTTTCGTTTAATCAGAGCACAATGAAAGTGAAAGTATGACTTTTATTCTTCAAATCCTCCAATAGATGGCAGCGCCAGAGGATCTACTCCCTCAATATTAGCATTGATCTGAAGGGGGAGTAAATTTCTCCAGACCATTGCACCCATGGTAACTGCTCAATGACCGAAAATGTTTATCGCATGTACTCGGTGGGTCTTTGGCGGCATTGGGAATCAAACCTCACCTTGTCGGATGGAAGGCGATACTCTAAACACTAGGCTACCACGGCCTGTTGGTATGCATATGTCTAAACATATTTGTGCATATATGTTAATCTTTCAAGTATATTTAAAATAAAAAAGATAGTTGTATTAATACACACCAATAATAATGGATACATTACCTTAAATATACTGTTTTTATTACCTTTATTTTCGTATTAGTTTTATGAAATTTAATAAACTTTTTAAATAAAAACCTAGAAGAGATTTATAGGACAAGAAATCAGGTTGCCTAATGAGTAAAAAGAACATTAAAATTGATAACAATAAAGATTAGTTGAAAGAAATCATGGACAACATAGAACTTCTATAAAATAACATATAACTATAAATATGACAGTTTAAAAAATTAATTTATTAAAGAACTTATATACTTGAAATATTTTTCATTACATAATATAATAGGATATCAATTGCTTGTTCATTCAGTTATTCCCGATTATACAATATTTTATTATGAAAAATGCATTTTATTTACAGTTGCTAGTTCTTTTTATAAAATTAGATTTCTTTATAATAGTGGTTTTTGATTAAGAAAGGTCGACCGTATCTAATTATATTTTATGATGCATTAAAATTAATGATAAGAAAATTAATTTTCGGTGGGAAGATGCTAAGCATTGTTCCTAGAAATTTGCATTGTAATAGGTTGCAATTTTTGCTCTATTATTCATCTTGAATTAAAATAATTCCTATTTTTGCATTTATTTCATATATACTAATTTTTATGCTATTTTTATTGCATTTTATTTTCTCCTCACATTAAACATTATATTCTTTATGAATGGATAGATGTTGATAGCAGTGTTATTACAATATGAATACGTGGATTCATTATACAGTTATTTTAAGATATTCATTTATAGTATTATTTTTATGTAATTTAAATCTACTGAAAGAGAGATATCAAGGCATATTTCACATATTAACGTTTTTGATTACTTTTCCTAACATATTTCTTTTTACAATTTTATTACAATTCATCCGTAGCATCTTTTCTTGATCTTGTAATGTTTTGCATTATTTAGTGACTTTAGAAATATTTATAGAAATTTATTTTATCTTCATTTACTTAATATATTCATCTTAATAAAAAAGAGAAATTTTAACACGTAGAAGTTTGTTTTTTTCAAATACTCTTCATATTTCTCAATTTCTGCTTTAATAAAATATGATTTTTTAAAATTTATATTCTCTTCTTGAATATAATAAGCCAAGATAATGATAATTCTCAATATTTTTTTACTTTAATAATAGAATATAAATAGAAAAAATCCATATAGTGTGAACTGCAAACTAATTTTAAATTTAAAATTTTCAAATATCTATTTTCGATTTCCAATGAATAGTTCATAATAAATTATAAAGTGATATTAAAATTTATATTTTAATATTTATGTGGTTATCAACTGTAATAATGAGAAAATTTCCTTTTAAATATGCATGAAGTACATTGTAAAGGACATGCCGCGACTAATTTTAGACCGGTTTTATAAACTATTTTTAGAATTTGATTATTTTACATTTTTAATATAGCAAACTTTTCAATTTCCTTGAGATGAAGAATTAATTTCCTTTTCTTTGCTTTCACATCAAAAATTTGAGTAGTATTTATTCAAAATGTTTTTACAATACGAAATTAGGTGAATTAAAATTAAAATATTTAAGTACTTATTGAATTTTATTTTAATTGAGAGATAATAAAGCAAATTATACGTATTATTCTTACAATAATTGCTTCATCATTTTTATCAAACAATACTTGAATTTTCAAATTAAATATTTTTTTTTTAATATGTAAATCAAATGTTCGCTTAAATTTCACCATTTCATGATAATACACAGGAAAATTATTTATATTAAAGTAATCATGAAATCAAATAGTTAGAGCAATGGATAAAAATTAGTTTTAAGAGTTTAGAAAAGTTATTTACGTTATTAAACCTACTAGCAAAAATAAATTAGTGATAAATTATAATATTTTTCTTCGAAAAATTAAGTTTATAAAAATGCTTACAAAAACATCTATGAACAAATTATGAAAGAATTCTAAATGAACATGATAAAAATCTGTTAAAAATAAATCACCTTCATTCTTAATGAGAAAGTGACACTTGAATTAGTCACAATTAGATTCGGATGTTTCAGAGTTAAATTTTATTCCTCTAGTAATAGAAAGAAAATTTAAATTTCCGGATCAATGACCTTTTCCCAATATATTTTAAAGAATTTTATCCTCTGCAGATATGGAAGCTCGGG
The DNA here is from genome assembly GCA_037975125.1 of Latrodectus hesperus. NCBI lineage: Eukaryota > Metazoa > Arthropoda > Arachnida > Araneae > Theridiidae > Latrodectus > Latrodectus hesperus. The sequence continues at coordinate 5,400,092 of JAJQOW010000014.1, forward strand.
ATTCTGATCTGTCGGATGTCCGAGCACATGTCTATCACTTCCGTCCTCTGTTTCCGATTAAAATTGGTCATTGGCCCTGATCAGAAAAATCTGCATTGAATCCATTCAATGTCTAATGGGAACATTGACATCATCCAAATGTTCATGTACATTATTTAATTGCGCAAAAGAAGATATTTAAATGTTTGTATTTTGCTTAAATATAAGTAATGAAATATCAAGAGTAGCAAAACTTATATAATGAACATCTTGTTGAAGCAAAATGTCAGTAAATTGTAAGCGAAATTATTTTCAAACAAAAACATTGAAAATTTTTTGTCCGGTATTGTTAAGATTCAATTATGTGCCATACTTAGTTTTTCTGGAATTATATGTAAATTAAACCGATATTTTTTAACTTTTATGCCGAGACGATGCGAAGAATATCTTATTGTAAAGAGATACGGAACTAAATATTAAAAAGTGAATTGAAAAAAAGTGAAGTGTACTAAAAAGTGGAACTAAATACTAAAAGGAATTTTTCTTATACTATGATGATTGATTTCAATCAAAGTTTAGAAAAACTGAACCCTCTCAAAACTTCTGCGTTAAAAGTTTCAAATTCAAACTTGGCATATTTTTTAAATTAACGATTTTCTCCAATATTACTGGCTGGGCTTCACGTAAAATGACTAACGTTACAAATTATTTTTTTTACATTTGGAAATTTTGCTTAAAGAAAAAAAAGATTAGGACAAGAAGACTTATCATCTCGATATTTTTTGAACTACAGAGTATTCTAAGATACTTTATAAAATTATTAGTACATTTGATAAGAACATGTCAGTACAGTATCAATTAATTATTTAGTTAGAGAACGTAAATGTAAACATGTACATTTTTCTTAAATGTATCAAAAAATTTATTAAAGAAATTTAAGAATTTAGATTCACACCTAAAATAACTAATTTGGCAGCAAGTTTATGCCTTCTGAAAAAATATTAATATGTTTAGAACGATTCATTAAAATATATAAAAAATTAAAACCCTCTTCAGATTATGGAAAATATATAAAGTTATGACTTAAAAGTTTTTGTAAAGCAATAAAATATTTTCAATTTTATGAAACCTTCATGTATTTTTAAGCATTTTGAAGTTTCTATTTTACGTCAAAACTGATGACCCTTCAGATATGTATTAAGTTTTGCCTAATATTTAAAGATAAAGTCTGTTATTTGCTAAAAAATATGAAGAAAATCAGTAAGAGATTTATTTATTATAAAATATTTTTCCAACGAATTTGAAATATAAGTATTTTGCAAAACTGATGCAGAATAAAAGCCTTACTGTTATATTGCATCAATACTAATCTTTGGATCCATCACCATTGTAGTGTTGGTATATAAGTGTCCTTTTAATGCAAACAGATCATTTGCTTTCTTGTAAAAGGAATTTTTTTTTCTTTTTTTTGATTTTTCGAAATTTTAGGCTGCTTAATATAAGTTTTCATTTCATTACTGTAACTTTTATTCGTGCTGAACAACTTGTCTAGTGGTCAGCGTGCCTGACTACGAATAAGGAGGTCCTGTGTTCGAATCCCAGTTCGGGCATGGATGTACTTTCTCTCTCTATCTATCCTGTCTTTGTCCTTTCCTTGTATGAATGAGTTGTGACTGGTTGCCTACCCTATAAACGGGTACCAAAGTCGTAATTTCACCTTCATGGTGTTCTGATTAAAACGAAAGACGCTCCCAATCGACTTAATCCGCATAGCATAGCGAGCTTGGCTTGTCCAAGTGTCATTAGTAAACAACAACTTATTCGTACTTTAATTTCATTTGATAATTCTTCCGAATATTTTGAAGAAGTGTTCCTTGGACATTTTAATGAAATTAAAGCAAACATGCTTCCAAATTTTAAGATTTAAATTGAATAATTTGACTCAATTTTGAATCTACTTATACTGCTATTTTGTATTCACAATTTATATATTGCATACTGTGAAGTAAATATAAACATACCAAAATAATTTTTTATGAGAATTTAAAATTTTATATAGATAAATATAGACAATAATTTTTATGTGTTTTTGGCGTTATAGTGTATTCATTTGTTATTTTAACATATAAGTACTTTGATTTTTCAAGATTAAAGTTAATAATTATGTTCATTAAATTTAGCAATTATTTAAAATAATGGACTAATAAATTAAAAAAAAATTTCTTCATAAGATAACAAAATATATTATATAGTTTTATCTCTAAATTTTAAAACTGTTATTATGATATTTAAAATCATAAAACGAGCTATATGCTGCTTAATTATTTTTTGTGGTTGTTGGAAATTTCACAATATTTGTTTCTTTTGAGGAAAAGATAAATTCCTTTCCCAAAGTAAGTATTTTAGCTTTTATAAGAATATTTCTATAGAAACAGTAATTTATTTTTCAATTTTATCAATTAATTTAATTTATTTTACTAACATCGTATTAAGAAAGAAAATTTAAAAGTGTTTTAGAGTATTTGTGAAGAAATATAGGTAATGACAAAAAATTTAGTGAAATTATTTAGGAATATTGTAAAAATAATGTGATGACGTTCACTTAAATGTGATTATTTACTATGCGTTTAAGTAAAATTTATGAACCTCATTTTTTATTCGAAAACAATAATTTAACCAATTCATTAATTTTCAAAAATTTTTTTACGATTTTGACTTTAAGGTAATAAGTTGTTAAAGTGATGTATGAAAAGAAAATTTTAATTTAAAGTTTCAAAATTCATGATTTTTGATTTAACAGCTGTCTGAAAGGTTCACGATTCAGAGATTCAAAAATTGAAATTTATTATCTTCCATTTTTTTAGTAATAGTTCATCAATGTTTAATTCGATTAAATTTTTTTTAGATCTCAGTGCTATACTGCACGGGTGCCAATGCCGATTGGCTATGTTGTGTTTCTCCTCTTTGACTCTCCTTTATCTTCTCCACTGCACCAATGCTTTCCTTCAAGGTAAGTTATTATTGAATATTCTATATTCAAATTCCTTTAGTGTGAAACTCTCTGGAGAAGAATCTGAAGCAGAATTTCGTACATAAGTTTCCTTAATTGCTTATAGAAATATATTTAAATTAAATTTTTGAAGTGAGCAAAGGTAATTAGAACACGTTATTATAGAAGGTATGAATAGTTAGTGAAAAAACCACTCAACACAATTAATTGGGAATCATAAACTTAATTCTGTAAAAAAATTCTTATTTTATAGGAGAAACATTTTTAAAATATGCTGTAAGTAAAAATGTAGATTTATCTTAAATAATTTAAAATGGGGAAAATTTATAATCAAGTGACCATTTTCATGTGATAGAGAGATGTAAGTATTCAACAGGAAATAATATATATATTCCAAAACTATTTAAATGAGTAGTACATTTTCATAGCTTTCATTTGTATACAGATGCTTTAAATGAAAAATTTTCTCTTCTTGATTTTCATGCCTCATTTAAATAAGTCCACGGATGCAATCTACAAGTTGGATTTGATATTGAACTAGAATTAATGCATGAAACATTAGATTTCGGAAACATTTGATATATTTAAGATTCTATGAACATGGTTACGACCGTGTGTAAAAAATATTAAATATTTTAGCTATCACTCTGTCTCTCTCCTACTTTGTAGAAAGCAGACGTTAACTGCTTCTAACGACTGAAATCAGTAATGTTGGTGAGCAGTAATCCCTCTTAACAAATTTTGAACGCGTCAAGTTACAGAAATAATTAATTTCAAAAAGAAGATGAGCATAATTATTGGTTAACAAAATGTATTCGAATGCTTTTACTTACATTATGCATATTAAAATCTGCAAATTCTTTAGAATACCGATTGTATCTAATATAACTTGAAAAGTTTGCATAATTTATTGAGTCTCATTCTGTTTGAAAAGAGCTCATAATAAGATTTGAATACCAGTCAAGATCCTATAAAACTGTAAAATTAATAATAAAGTAACGTTGAAGTAAATGTTGGCTATTTAATAAGGTGGGTTATTTTATGTGACATGGGATAAATTTCATAATTAAGTTAAACATGTTATTTAAAACATAATATCAACTTGAAATTGCTTATGTCCAGATTCAATTAAAGTCTACTTACAGTCTCTTGCGAATTTCATGTATCCAAACAAAATTGAAATTTACCGGATATTATACATTTCATTGTGCCAAAATCATTCGTAATTGGTTTAAGAAGAGCTTTGAAAAATATTCTATCGAATAATATAATCATTTAGATAATTGAATGCAAATTGATTCAATTATGTATCAAAAATGATTAGGACTAAAAGAAAGTTCACATAAGGAATCCTTTATGTAATGCTTTTGAAGTAAAATACAATTTTTGAATATTCAGCATCGGCGAATCTCTTTGGATTTACAATAACTTTTCAAATCAGTGTCAATTTATTTTATTAAGCCAAATAAAGGGAAATACAAAGAAAAACAAAGAGATATGCGTGCTGTTGGACGCTTTAATGAATTCAGAAAATTTCTTAAACAAAATTCAATGAGTAAAATTTATTGAAAAAAAATCTCCTACTTGATCATTTGAAAGGAACAAATAGATATCTAAGCTATCATCTTCAAAAATCGGAATAATTATTATTCAAAAGAGTTTGATTGGTTCATGATAGTATGTTAAATTTTCTTAACGCAATAGAAAAGTAATCAAGTAATAGATATGGTTATTTATGGTATAAAAATATTCCTACTTTTTATTTATAAAAAGTTATCTGAAACCTTTGTTGTTGAATGATAATAAAAATACTAAAAACTTAATTATGTGAAAATAATGTACATTATAAATGACATATTGTAATGAAATAGCATTTTTATGGGCATTTAACGCACACCAAACTCTTTAAGTAAAAACGCACCCTTGGAAGGAGAATATGAGAGATGTTTTCCTTAAAAATTGAAAATTGAATGTTGCATTTTTGATTTTAAGTAGGTTTGTCTGTGGGGGCAATTAAAACATTTCTGAATTGTTATATTCTTGTGACAATTATATGCATGCTATTATCTATGAAACTTCAATAATATTTTAATAATGTTTGTCTGAAAATCAAATGGATTCATTTGTGAAAGTTAATTACACTTAAAATGATTTATATGTCTATTGATAACAAATGTGATGTATTTAATGAACAAAATAAAGAAATCTTTAATTAGATATTAATAAAATTACTTTGTTAAAAAAGCTTTTAAGAGCTTAATGCTTTTTTATTATATTACTTAATTTACCTAATCACCCTCATCCAATTAGCTAATTGAAATTTCAAGAATTCATTCAATATTTAAATGAATAATTAATATTTATTCAAACTTGAATTCTATAAAAAGATATAGTAAATGTGTTTAATGTCTTGCATTACTTGATTATTGAATTACTATTTGGATAATTAATTCAAATTTTTTTTATAAATGAAAGATTTATTTATTATAAAAACTAATTTCTCAAAAACGTATAGTAACATTGAGAAATATTTACTTAAGTTATATAACAGAAATATTTCTTCCGAAAATTGTAATGTAAATCAATATTATTTAAGTAAATAACATTATCAATATTGTTTTAATAAAAATAAAACAAGGCATTTAACAAGAATATATATATATATATATATATATATATATATATATATATATATATATATATATATATATATATATATATATATATATATATAAATATATATATATAAATATATATAAATATATATATATAAATATATATAAATATATATATATAAATATAAATATATATATATATATATATATATATATATATATATATATATATATATATATATATATATATATATATATATATATATATATATATATATATATAATATATATATATATATATAAATATATATATATATATATATATATATATATATATATATATATATATATATATATATATATATATATATATATATATATATATATATATATATATATATATATATATATATATCGATTTTAAAAAATGATACCATTTTATATGTTCATTCATTGACAATTTCTTTAATGTAAACTTTTTAAAATATATAATAAAGTATCATTGTGAAGTATTTAAATTGTGTGTGTGTGTTTTATAAGAACTCAAACCTTTGCCAATGCAATTTTCAATAATTTTATTCAGCATAAATTTTTTTTTAGATTTAATTATTTTGTCAGTAAATTCAAGGAGTTAATTAAATAATAATTATTCAATCTTCACTGCTTGAAGCCAGTCTATTACTGCTTGTACTGAACAAATAACTTTTACAAAATTATTTCTTTAAATATCTTGCTATGATATTCATTATCAAACACCTAAATTTCTAATAAAAAAATAAATTACTTTCCAAACAACTTCAAAAAAAGGGTTAAATAAAATTATTTTTCAGAAAAATATATAGACGACTTAAAAACTGTTATTTAAAAGTCTAAGATGTGTTTTTTACTTAAAATAAATCTATAACTCTGAGTTTTATATTTTTAATGACAAAAAATATTTATCCAACCTAATATAAAATTAATTCCTATTATTTTATGAAATGCCTTGCCAATAAATGTCTCGTATACTTAATCTATAACAAATTATTGATAACTGAATGAAGTTACTTAACAAACTTTTAATCCACTCTAAGTAAACATAAAGAAATCAATATTGTACATTAATTCTCATTATGATCTAATCATCAAGCATTGTTTCTCTCTCATTAATCAGAATTTCTTTCTCATGAAAATAATGAGAGTTGGAAAAAGTATCGAAATAATGCAAATGTATATTTATGGAAAAATGATTCACATAAAAAATATAGATAGCAAAAATTAATAATGATATTATATTTTAACATTCAGTAGCGTCATATATTAGATAAACCATTGTCTTTCTAATTATGTTATCTTTCAAATGAAATGTAAGTATTTATCATTTGGCTCTTAAGCTAAATTAAGATAAAACCATTTCCTAATAATGTTATGCTTTAAATGAAATGTAAGTATTTCTCATTTGGCTCTTAAGTTAGATTACGATAAAACCATTTAACTAATAGGGCATGATTAGTCTCAAAGTTAAATATTTTTTTTTTATAAAGTGAGAATGTAGCTCTTTTAAGATATGGATTGTAGACACTGATAGTTCAAGTAATGGCTAAAAATATACTAACCGGATGATGCATTTCTGTTGCAGGAAGTTATTTTTTAGACCAATTATACGTTCCATTGTGAGAATTATTACAGAGAGTGTGAGAATTATACATGTTATATGCACATTTGAATGAGATTTCTTAGTTATGGCATCACGTGAGAGAAGATTTGCATTTTTCAAGATATGGCAGATATAAATCAAAATGGATAATTTCTTACAAAAAATTATTTTGTACTCTCTAAAATATATATAAAAACTGTCTTGTGTCTTAATTTTCTGAAATTCTACCATTAATTGTTCATGAAATTGTTTTAGGAATGACAAATAAAATTTAAAGTATCTCATAAAATTTTCTTTTTCTTAACATATATAAAACTAATATTACATGTTACCAGTTGGCATTCTTAAGCTTATTAGTTTATTAGTAATCTAAAAAATATACTTAGTATAAAGCATATAAAAATCTTTTATTTCAAATTAAAATTGAAAAAGAGATTAAAACAATCCATTCATGTTTAATCATATCATTGTAGAAATATTAAAAAATATGAATTAAAGAAATCTGGGTACTTTTTTGCATATGAAGGGTAATTTGGGATCAACAGTTAACAGTATGTGCTGAAGAGAGACTGGAATAAGACAGATTATAATTCTTCTGTAAATCTAATTTATCTCGATTTTGTTCTAGTCTCGAAATACGAGATAATTATATTTTTCTACAAGAATGGTAGCTCTAACTTAATCATACTGAAGAAATTTAAAGCGTTAGCCTATAAAAGAAGTTCTATTTTGGCATCTTAAATTCATTCGAGGAATTTGATTCATTAGATCTTTCTTCATTAAAAACAGAGTTCTCATAAACTTTATATATTCTCAAAATCCTGCAACATTCAGAAAAGTAGCCGTTATTTTATCTGTTCACAATAATAAGTATTAAATGTTTAACTTCGTTGTTTTTTTAGAAAGTATTAATCTAGACTTTAATTTAAAAATTCCATCGGCGTGGGCAAATTTGCATGTGAAATTAATTATAATTAAAATGTTTCATTAAATCATTGTAATTTTCATATTGGGCAATTTATGTTTCAAGGTATTTGTTTTAATTAAAAGTCCTATTTTAGACAAAATATTTAATATATTAAATGTAACTTTTGGATTTTTTGAAGTTAATTTCCAAAAATATATTGATGTATAATTATTTGTTTTATATAATATTTAAAATATATGATTATTGGCTTACCTATTTTGTTTTTAATTTGTAAGTATACAAAGCAAACAAATCAAAAATATTAAATTTTTCAAAAATTTTATTATTACAATAAAATTTTTATTGTATTCGTAAATTTAAATATTCATTTTAACCATTTATTTAGAAAGTTTGTAAATTTTATAAGGAGAAAATTATATCTTAATATCAAACACTTAAAAATTATATAAATGTTTTATCCCAATAAAAGCTAGCTAACATATAAAATTAATATCATGTGTTGATATTTCTTATCCTGTTATGACAATTACTTTTCTAAGGAAATTAGGATTTTATAGGAAGTAAATATATCTAGAATACAGATTGTTAAAAAATATAAAAGCAATAATATAATACCTATGCTATTTTTAAATTACTACTATTATTTTTATAAGAGCTTATAATCTGGAACCAAAGCACTCAGGAAAATATATTGACAATTTATAAAGTGCTTTCATTTTGTATTATCTTTCCTCACAGTCTAAACAAATAACTCAAGTTCTTTGGTACATAGAGAAGTGAGTAAATTGAAATAATGGAAGGAAGAGAACTTATTATCCACAGAAACTGTATTGTTTACCTTGTGATTTATAAAAATAAAATAATTTCATATATATTTCACACTCGACTGAAAGTAAATATCTTTCCTTTTCAGGCGATCTTTAATTAGGAATAACTTCTGTATAAAAAAAGTTTATGTAACATATAATATTTATTGATAAATTCAAGTGAAAATTTTAAATTTCTAAATTTAAGGGAAATTTCCGTTACCAGTAATGGAGTAAGGACAAATATTTTAAAAAATTGTATATATATATATATATATATATATATATATATATATATATATATATATATATATATATATATATATATATATATATATATACGTTGTGTTGTTACTTATGACACTTGGACAAGCCAAGCTTCCTTTTCCTTGGCTATGCGAATTTAAGTCAGGGAGCGTCTTTCGTTTCTATCAGAATACCACGATGGTGAAAGTACGTCTTTGCTCTTTAAATCCTCCGATAGATGGCACCACTGAGAGGATTCACTCCCTCAATTTTGACATTGATTTGAAGGAGGAGGAAATTTACTCCAGATCATTGTACCCATGGCAATTGCTCAACGACCGACCAGATGACTTTCGATTCCACAGATTTAACGAGCACGTATATCGCATGTACTTGGTGGATTTTTGGCGGCATTGGGAATCGAACCCCGTGCTTCCGGATGGAAGGCAGATGCCCTAACCACTGGGCTACCACGGCCTTTATGTTTGATTTCTATATATATATAAATGAAGCAATAAATATTCTTTTTTTCAGTGGATTCATCCTCAAACGTGCAAGAGCTTGACGGTCATTGTCCAACTGGTCAGTTTCCATGCAACAGTAGCGACACATGTGTAGAGCAACGAAAAAATTGCGATGGTAACAAAGATTGTGAAGACGGATCTGATGAAATGGGATGTGGTCAGTAATAATATTTTTTAAAATTTCGTTTTTAAATTTTCATAAAACAAAAAATTTAATGCTAAGAAGCATATTATAGTTTTTATATGTTTTTAATATATGAAATACTATTCTTTATTGATGAAAAAGTATAAGCGGTAACGACAATTAATAGAATAGTATTTATTAATTTTTAGGAGGATATTAATACAGTTGTTCTATGACCACTACATAAAACTAAGCTAATTGAGAAAAAATTTTTTGGCTTAGATTTTTAAAATAACATTCTTAAAATAGGTGAATTTTATCTCAATGGACTGAAAATTAAATAAATTACCGAAATATTCTGCATAAAAAACAATTATTTGCTAAAAAAGTTTTTAAAAAAATTGCATAAGGCTAGGTTCTTAAGAATCTCCCATTTCTTTCTGTTTGCAACTAAATATGCCTTTTAATAAATTGTATTTTTCTACATATTTAATACTTTGATTAATAATGGGCTTTTGATCATTTTATTTGAACACATTTATTCAGATATGTAAAAAAATATTCAATTAGAGATATTTATAAATGTAAATATTAAAATTTTTTTTATAAAACTTATTTTGTTATTTTTATTTAAAATTATCCACACATAAATGAAAAATTAAAATACAAATAATCAGGCATGATTTAAAAATATTTTTTAAATGCTATTATCAATGCATATTTCACCAGAAATTAACATAAAAATATATGTAAATATACGTTTACAGCAGTTTTATATTCATATATATCTTTTTGTTCATTCATTTATTCAAATAGATAAATTCA
>JAJQOW010000014.1:5413284-5425784 GCA_037975125.1 Latrodectus hesperus
TCCTCCAAATCTGCCTGCAACTGTACAAGAATTGTAAGAATTTATTTTTATATAAGTTTATCAATTAATACTTTTGTATTTAAATGCATTTTAAAATCTGTAAGTAATCATATCTAAAGTAGAATTAAATATAACTTTAATATTTTCATTTTTTAAATCAATTCTTACATGTTTTATGCAAAAATTGCAAATTTACTAAAATACAATGTAATTATTTATAAACATTTATTTTTATTCCTAAGTAGAAATTTATTTGAAAATCAGTAATTTTTTCAGTATAAATTTTTATAGACTTTTTAGTTTTAGTAGCTTTTTTAATAATTCTCTTTACCATTTTAAATATTATAAACCAAGAAACGCATTAATATATTATAGCATTGTTCACAGAAATCGGATCTGTTAATATGAGCATTCTCTATATAAGTATTTATATATTTTGCACAAAAAAACTTTGCAGAAGTAAATAAATAACTGAATATATCACATTTCTTTTAAATAAATCATGGATATATATATATATATATATATATATATATATATATATATATATATATATATATATATATATATATATATATATATATATATATACATATACATATATATATATATATAAAACATGTCTGTTACGAAAAGCATTAAGCATCCTCTTTGCTATTATACTAAATTAAATGATGCAATTAAAATAAAAAGCAAAATATTCTGGACACGTAAACTTTTATGTACAGAATTTATTTGAACATTAATTATAATTCTTTAAAACATGCTTTTTAAAACAATTAATTAATTTTGTTTTATTCTTTAGTCAAAATCAATTCAAATGGTCCTTAATACTTAAAAATATTTAGCAACATTAATTTATATCTATTGCCATTAATATTTCTAATTTAATTTAAATGTACACATTTATAATTATTTTTTCAGACTTCCTTCGATAATCATTGCATTAATTATTAATCTTTTATCTTTTTCGTAAGGGACCTATCTGAAAATGTCCTGCAGATCCTAGATGCAAAATCATTTCAACCCAATGAAAATCTACAAATTCTGTAAGTGATTTTTACAATAATATATCTCAGTCTTTTTATTCAGTAGAAGTCTTATGATCTTTTAAGATACAAATAATTGAAAGAAAATTTGAAAAAAACATTAATTATTAAAAAGTAATGTAGTAAATAAGTAATAATTTTAAGATTGACAATGATGATAAAAATGTTAATTTTGATTGTAATACATATCACTTACAATGAGTTTCAAATATGATTGAATTTATATTATTTTCTCTCTTTAAATCAAATATGGAAAAGTATCAAAATATGTTTTGATATTAGAGAAATATTGAAAGCATATTTACAATCAAAATTATTACTTTTTATTTGAGAATTATGCATACATACATATTCTCCGGCATGCCAATTATTTATTCAAGTGTAACCTTGTATTTTACAGACTGGTAACCTGTGACTTATAAACTTCATTTTTAATTAATAATTTTCAAAGAAACTTAGTTCATAATCACTTTTTCATAATATATTTAATTTCTTTTTCATTAATTTTCTTAGTGAGATATTTTTACATATTAACTAAATAAGATTTATGAAAATAATAAATTTTATTAAACTTATTTAAAGATATATGAAGCTTCCTCACTTATCATATGAATAAAGAAACTTGAACATAACAATTACTCAATTTTCTCGACTGCAAAATAAGCAGATATATCTTTGATAGTCCTAATAGCAATAGTAACTTTATCAACAAAGTTTCTACATCATTTATGAGAACATATCTGATATTTATGTATTTTCTTATTCATTTATTTTACTTTTACTTTTGTTTTACTGATGATACATTAGTAGCTAATTCTTGTAGGTAGTTTTATCTATCGCTTGAGTGAAAATGTTTGTTACGAGAAATGAGATTATATAATTTGTTAAGCGATTAATTGCTTTTTTATAGTTATTTATTAAATGAAAAATTTCATTTTTAATATTATCTAACTATTGTATATTAAAAATGGAGAAAACATGCCATTTATTACCGTTTATGCACTACTTTATTTCAATATATATATATATATATATATATATATATATATATATATATATATATATATATATATATATATACATATTATTGATTATAATTAATTACAAATATAATTATTTATTTCTTTAGCATTCTTAGGGGCTCAAAAGTTACCATAATTAATAAAGATGCTTTCAAGAATTTGCCAAATTTAAGAAGTTTGTAAGTATATTGTAACTTCAATTAAAGTGTCGACTTATATTCCATTAAATTCATAGTTTTTCATTAATTATTGATATTGAATATTACGAATTATTAAACTAATTTAGTGTATTTTGTATTAAAGAAAATATTTCACGTATTAAAAAGGCGATATTATGAATTTCGTTTTTTGTAATTCTATACGTAATGATATTACTTCTGAAATTTTCTTAAAATTTTTATAATTTGAGAAAAAATTAAATGAAATGGAAGCGTAGAAGTATTTTGTAAGTTTATTAAATGCTTCTTAAGTCTTAAGATTTTTTCAATCAAGTGATATTCTCTTTTTACTTAAAACGTTTTATTGATAGACGATTAAAATATTTTGAGGAATATTTTTATTCAAATTATGTTTTTATGTAAAACAAAATATCTTTCCTATGCATAATGTTACTGGCTCGTTACATGTGTTATTCTTACGTAATGTTATGTTGGTAATATACTAAACGATGGTGCCATTACATTACTAATGACATCAATCCAAACCAGTCAATATAATTTTTAAAAGTTGCTTCAAATGATTTAGATTTGTTTATATTGACCACCAAGTTCCTATCTAATATTGTTTTTATTTAACAGAGTAAAATTTTTATATTTTAAGAGTTAAATGTCATTTCTTATTGTTATATGCCTCAGTTTTATTCTTGAAATTCTGCATGTGATTTTTCCCTAGTAGTATAAATCAGAGTATTTATTAACACACAATTACTGAATTAAGTGATTGCTTCAGTTATTATATACATATCATTTATAAATTTTGAATTAAAATAAATTTTTTTATACAAAAATTTTAAATTTAAAGACTGTATTCTAATTTTTTTAGGCTTGTGATAATTCAATGTTGTTATACAAGAGATCTTAATTTCTGTAAAGTTAGGTTTATTAATCCATTTTCTCCCACTTAAGTTTACTCTTAAATATCATTACTGAAAATATGTTAAGTTGGAATAAAATAAGCTATAAATTTAACTAGCTAAACTAAGTTTAAATAACCATTTACTCTTTTAAGAAACTGAAGATATTACTAAAATGATACTTGTAAGTAAAACAGAGAGAATTTGACATAATTTTTTTTCGGTGGTGTATTCTGGCATATTTTTAATCAGTATCATCACAGTAAAATGAGTCATGCCACATATATTTTAATGTAAAAACTGCTCTGTGAGAGATATTTTAAAAATATCTATACGAGTTATAATTAGAATATATATACTATATTGATATTATGAGAATATTTATTTTAATGTTGTAGTTTTATCATGGATTTATAAAAATAATATTATTTAATAAACAAAAAAATGTTATATTTGGATAAAAAATTAAATTCAGTTGTATTTATTTATGCAATAAAATTATCGTCAAAAAATAAATAAAACAATATAGGAAATATTAATAATTAATTAAGATAACAAATCATTTGTCAAAATTTAATTGAACTGAAATGTTCAATGATAGAAAATATCTAAATATAAGTTGACATTTTAAATATAATTAAAATTTTTATCAGAACAAATCCATTTTATGTCTTTTGTTGTTGCTTTTACCTTTTAAATATTAAATTAAATTATTAGAAAAATGAATATTTTGATTTTAAACATGTTCTATATATAACTCTAACTTTATATGTTCCTTTTAATTAATTATAAATTTGAAAAACTTTTATTCATTTAATAACATTAATTTGAAGAATCATTTCTTCTGAAACAGTTGTTTCCAATATTTCGCAATATAAGTACTCTATATACGTAATTTCAATATACGTATTTAGGAAGTAAATAAAAATGTATTATTCAATTTTGAGTTGGAAAATAAGTGTAGGAAAATAAGTAAAAAAGCCATAAGTTAATCTTACTTAAATTTATTTTATTTATGAAATCCGTCTTAACTTTGATTCAAATTATACTTTCTAATTGCATCAACAAAGCCTTTCTTACTCGGATACGGAAACCGGAAATAGAATGCAGATTTACCACACAATTAAATTTGTCTTTTGACTAAAGAGAAATTTCTTTAATAATTTAAATTTTACTTTGAAAACTCAGTTGTTTATTATTTTCTATTTGTAATTTTAAATGGATTATTATTTGTCATCAAAATATATTCATTAAATTTAAATTAAGTTTTCATTTTAAATTGTTTTTGCAATTTCTTCCTATTGTTACAAATTTGTATGAACATTTTTTACAATTTTTCCACTTTTACTATTGATAATCTTATAGAAATTGGTATTATATTATGCTTTTAACATACTTCCCTCTTTTATGTGTTATTGCAAATCCTTAAAGTTATTTAAAATTTATTTTATTCATATCAAGTATAAAAAAGGCCAACACTGTTTCATAAATGATTCAGATTTTAACTATTTACAGATTAACATTGTTTTATAAATGATCTGAATGTCAAATTTGTTATTCTTCGAAATTAGGCAAATAACTAACAATCTAAAATAGAGTTAAGTACTTAGATCAAATTAAGAAGTATAATTTCAAGTAGGAATTATTTTATATCATTATGCAAATGAAAAATCAGATATTATCTAAACTTATGTACCTTAATTATGAGTAATTTTATTAATCCGAACATATATCCACATAATTTTATTAGCGTTCAATTAATTACTTGTAGTAGTTCATACCTCTGGGTAAAATATATGTTGCAATATTAGCCCCTTTTTCTTATTTAATTTTTAATAGCTCATGATTCTGCTAAAATTTTTACATTATATATATATATATATATATATATATATATATATATACGTACTGGATGAAAACTTTATACAGTTGACAAAATTATACTACTTTTGATTGGTTTAATTCCTGTCCACCACTTTTTATAATAATTTCATTTGCTTACGAGATCTTAGTAAAACAAATCGGTAAAACAAATAGGTAGTTTTCATTTCCTTAGGTGCAATAATATGCCAAACCAACGACGACAAATGATCTTTATTTGAGGCTGGATTAAAGCAAATTCAGATTGCCAGAAAGCTGAATATCCACAGACAAACGGCATCACGTACTATAAAATGATTCTTGGAGCTTGTTCATGAAGGTGATAGACACTCAAAAAACCAGAAAAAAAACTTTGAATACAAATGAAATTTGAAAAATTATCAAGAAACGAATTAACCGAAATCCAAGAAACTTAATGAGAAAAATAGCTAAAGAAATATGGGTTAGTAAAAAATCAGGCAAATTGCAAAAGAAGAACTTGAACTTAAACCATATAAACTTCGAAAAGTACAGAAACTAACTGAGCAAAATAAGCGTACATGGTTTCTCTCCTTCGGATGTCAAGCTCTCCTTGGGAAGTCCGCAAAAGGCACATGGAAGCATATCATCTTCACGGACGAAAAAATTTTCACAATTGAACAATCCTATAATCGACAAAATGACCGTTACTGGTCATCTGATACCTGGAATTTCCACAAAAGTAGAACGTCAGCAAAAATCACAATCAATTATGGTTAGGGGAGGCATTTGTGAATCTGGAAAAACTCCTTTGATTTTCATAGATCAAGGAGTCAAAATGAATAAGACCATGTACAGCAATGAGATTTTACAGTCGGTTTTACTTTCTTGGGCCCAAAATTTCAAAATAGCATCTGGACACTTCAACAAGATTTTGCCCCTTCTTATAGAGCGAAAGCAACGCAAGACTGGTATCAAGCAAATCTTCCAGATTTCATACCTGTGATAATGTGGCCCCTATATTCACCTGACTATAACCCAATGGACTATAGTGTTTGATCTATTATGATCAAGAGTATGCTCTAAGCCACATCGAAGTTTGAAATGTCTAAATAAAGGCTACTCTTAATAAGGAATGAGCTAAATTAACGCCTAATGAACTGCGGCACATTGCAGAAAATTTTACGCGACGTTTAAGGCTCTGTATCGATGTTAATGGGGGCCATTTTGAAGATACTTAAATCTAAGTAACAAATGACTTTAGAAAAGTTAATTTTTGAAAATAAATTCCATGTTTTTAGTTTAATACAATATTTTTTTTGCCAAGAAGTTAAAGTTGTCACCCTGTATATATATACGAGATTATATATATATATATATATATATATATATATATATATATATATATATATATATATATATATATATATATATATATATATATATATATATATACATACCTGTGTGCAAAACGTAAAAACAGTGTATCTCTTTTTGCTATATCTCTACCAAAAATAGTCTAAGAAACACGAAATTCATAAATGAGAGACATTTTGTATCTAACTGATGAAGGAAACCTAGTTACACAAAAATGAATACAATGATTACAGAATGGAATAAAACAAAACATGTTTTTATAGAACTCTTTATATTGTTAAACATTATTGTCTGCTCAAGAGGTGGGGAAAAAAGCAGATGTTATTCAATATGAGATATGCTGTCTCCTCACTGGAGTTACTATTTCGTCCCGTCTCTCCATACTCATCTCCAGACTGTTCAACAGTTCGGGAGAAAAGAGAGCTCTTTCCTTAATAAGCAACTTCTTCAGTCGTTGAGTGTTCCCCGGAGGATACAATCATGTCGAAAATCATCATCCCGAAGTATCTTACACATGTTCTATTTGATTTAAATCAGGGAAATACGTTGGTATATCCATTCAAATGATATCTTTTCAGTTGTTGTTGAACAATAGAAGTCATGTGTATCCATGCATTGTGTGTTGGCACGAAAACAAGATCTGTCTTAATGGCACCTTGGAATAAGCGCTAACAGAGAAGGATCACCTAATTAAAATAGTCATCTCCGATTATCGAACATCTGTCATTGATCTGCCCTTTCAGTATAATAACTTCACAGACGACCGTAACAGTCTCTTTACAGGATGTTATTCGAAGATAGCTGTGTCTCAAACTCTTTCCAAATCAATTGGCTTTAATAATCGCTTGTGTTATTGTGGTACTCCATAAAGAGGACAGGAATCCGTTGAAGTGAAATCCGTAAACAGTCAGGAATCAGTTGATGAGATGTGCAGTTTTTGTGTTAATTGCACCATTTTAAACAATGACGCCGATGGCCAACATTTATAGAAATGCAGCGTTCAGATCTATGGGGGAGCATATAACCTTAATAAAGACGTTTAGACACTATAAACCGCTATACTTTACGTCCCGTTGCTGTACTCAATTGGTCAGCAATAGCACTTGCTGGCTAGTTTCTTTCTCTTAACGTCTACAGGACGATGCATCAGTTACTCAATGGAGCTGTTTTCCTATGGTATATCATTAATATTTTTTACTGCTGCACATATGATTTGTAAGGTTCGGAACTCTTCAGCAACATTTGTCACACCATTCTTCTCCTCCAGCTTTCAGATAATTTTCCACGTGTGAAGTCGTCCAGATAATTTCTGCTAGATATATTTCACGAAAGAAACCACTACCACCTGCAGTGAATGTATTTGATTGCGTCTATGTCTTTTCTTTTATTTTAATCTTGAACTTTTCGCCAACTGCAAGTGTTTCTCTTATGCCGTTTTGTTTTTAACATTTATAAATGCATGACCCTTTTATTACATATTGCGTTTATTATTCTGATCACAAAATCTCCTTTTTTCAATTTCATGGCTGACTACTTAAAATTTACATTGTTGCTTAAGTTTAGCACACAAGTATATAGTCACTGAAAAGTGTGTTGCCAATACATTACAAGCATTTCTGGATATATATATATATATATATATATATATATATATATATATATATATATATATATATATATATATATATATATATATATATATATATATATATATATATATATATATATATATATATACATAAATGCGAGTCCCATTATAAATTTGGCATGCAATGTAATAATTTTAAAAATTATTGTTTTGTTATTGCAATACAACTTCAAATTTATGCTCAGAGAAAATTTACTTTTTAATAACTGAACCCAAAATATCCTTGTATTATACTATGATGGCTTGGGAAATATTATTGTTTATTAAGATTTACTGTACACAATTTTATCATTGGAATAGTGCCTTGATTTATTTTTTATTTACTTACTTTTTTGGTACTATGTCGATATGATGTTCTGTACTTAACTATTTTTTTATATTTGAAAAATTATCTTAGATTCCGTGGAAGATATAGTTCCTTTGCATATCACTTTACTATTAATGTAATTTACTTTAAGAGTTTTCCCAAAATATTGGAGATTTTATCATGAAATACAATATAAATAAAATATTTATTAGTACACTATTCTATAACAACATGTATGACTCATAATTATTTTAGTGCTACGCTTTGCATTATAATTGAATACAAGTAATTAAGTTTATTTGCTATATGAAATAAATAAAAAGTTTCTAATTATAAACAAAAATTGATCGAAGACAATGCATTAATTATTTGATATTGTTTCTTACAAAAAATTTATTTCCAACAAAATGTTGAAAATAATAAAGGGAAATCAATATTTTAAAAAAGTGTACATGGGAAGACGCAATCTGTTAAATATCTTATGAATAAAAAAATTTGTAATTTGAGTTCTAAAAAAATTTCGAAAAGTGTTTGAGCCCAAAAGAAGATATAAATAATATTTTTAAAATATTGAAGCAGTGTGTAAAGTAAAAAAATTGAGAACAATGTCAATATGGCAGATAAATGACAAAGTGTAATTTATTTTTACGCAGATGATATCTCAGGGGAAGTTTTGAAGAAGGAAAACAAAGTATTAGAAAATGGTATTATTTTTTTTTGATTCGTAGTCATTACTTATTGCTTTCCCCTTTAATAAGAAAATGTAATTTTATTTTATATCGAAATCTAAACAACTATAAAAAAATTTTGTGGGGTTTTTTTTTTCGCCAATTGAATAGGCTTTCTTATAAATTAAATTTATTTTATGTCAAAATTGCTTAATACTGTTAGAGTAAAGTTCATCGTAAGAACAGATGTTAAAGAAAACAGTTAGAGATTTAAGGTTTGTAACAATGTATTCTCAGAAATGTTTCTAAAACGTAAAATTTAAAATTTTTCAATACTACTTCATATTGATTAGAAAATTTCCTTGATCAAAATTAAAAAATATAAATAATCAATCGGTGATTTTTTAAAAAAACTATTTAAATTGTAATATATTACATATCAGTATGGTTGTGTCAACAATATACTGCTTGCTAATTCTCATATTTATATAAGATACTGTACATATAACTATATAAATACCACATAAGCATAAAATGCTTAGAACCAAAATTATAGATTGGCACAGCTCTTATTTTGTGGTTTGGTTTTGCAAATGAATAATGTTATTTATAAAAATTGAGAATTAAGTATAAAAATTAAGTATTTACATTAACTTTTCACATTAATATCGTATTTCATATTTAAACACTTTCAAAATGAAAAATATTGAAATGATACTATTACTGAATGTAAGTATTTAATTCTTGGATTACGATTAAAATACAAAAATTTATTTTAATTTATTATATTCGAGAATATTACATTACATCTTTCTCTGATGCAAAATATCTGATTTTTTTCAACTTTTTACATTTTATTTTGTAATTTAATAAGTTCAGCAGAAATAAGTTTGCTTTTAAACAAGATAAAATTAAATAATCGTTGGATAATTTTATGTGTAATCTATAATAAAAAATATTAAGGATACAATCTTTTCATAAGCAATTCATAGCTAAACAACACATGTATTTATACAAGTATAAATTTTTTACATTAACCTATTGCTATATTTTAATAATTGCAGGTATCTCATTATACATATTTTAATCCTTGCAGGTATCTCACAACACATATTTTTATTATTGCAGGTATCTCACAAAGAATGAAATAAATGGCATTGGTGAAGGAACAATGGAGTCAAACAAAGTGCTTAATTTTCTGTGCGTATTTGTTGTAATTAGTTTCAGAATTATTTAAAGTTCTTGTTAAGCTATTTCTGCATAAAAACCATTAAAATATAGAATAAATAATACAATATTTTTAATTAATTTTCAACGAATTAATTTATATAAAAAATGTGTTGTCGACATGACATTAAAATTATTTTTGGAAATTAATGCAGATATTTAAGAACACTAATAAAATTGAAAAAAAGAAAAATTAAATTAGATAAATTATTTTGCCACGATTTAAAACTTACTGCAAAAGTTTTCAAATTGTGCTTAGGTTTGTGATATTGGTTCGTGGGTAATATTATGTTAAGCAATTTAATTAGTGGCGTTTTTACAATCTTTTAAAATTTATCAATCTTACAATCTGCATTTGATGCATAAATATTTTTCATCATTATTATTGAACCATTTTTAAAAAATTTTCAGAAGTTTTAATTTATTATTTTACAAGCTTTAGAGCATTTGATAAGTTAATTTTTCAAAAAGCAAAATGATCTTGAAGTTTGTTATCCGAATTATCAGATTTGTAAAAAGCAAATAATTTTTTCATAGTTCTTTGTCATTGAAAAAAATATTAAACTTAAGAATATTACTGTCTTAGTTGCTGGCGCTTACGAACTTCATATTTATGAGCACTCACAACTTTACAAACTAGTGTCTGATCTTTAACATAGTCATATAGACTCAATAATGCTTATAATTACCATTTAAAATATAAAATTTTGAAGAAAATCACATTTTTTCAAATTATGTATATACATATTTAATTTTATGTATATGCATATTAGTTATCAACTTATTTATATATTTATTCAAATAGTTATAGTTTGATAAAATTTAGATCAATTGTTTATCTTCGTTGTTAAAGTTTGCATTGGATATCTTTCTTTGGTCTTTTATACTTGAAATAAAAGTGAACTTTTATAGTGCAAAAGTCTTAGAAATATGCAGGCATATTTCTAAGACTTTTGCACTTGGAAATGAGTTTCCGATTGTATGGTACGAGACCCTGAAGCGAGATTTCGTTTCTTGTTGTTAGATAATGTTATAAATAAAAAAGTAATAAAGTGAATAAATTAGAAATGGACATTTTGTGTAAACGCATAAAATGTTTTCTTTCAAAAAGTTATCTTGGAAAAAAATATGTTTGACAAATTAAAAAATAATTTATTTTACAATTTTTTGAAACATCATTACATAAAACCCGAGTAGATTTAAGTTTATTTTCTTTAAAAATATGCTATAAAGTCTAAAATCATATTTTAAGTAAATATAACCTTAATGATATAAGTTGCGAGTAACATTAACGCTATATTTTATTGCAAAGAATGCCTATAAATGGATGCTTAAATAAAATATGAGTTTATAAAGCGAAAACTAAAGTTCTATTTTAAATATTATTTACATCATATCAAATGTTAAAAAGTTTGTAAATTTTATTGTGATAGAAATGTTTGCAAAATGCTAATGATTTGTTTTATGTAATTAATATGATAAAATACCTCAATTCTCGCGCTTGTTTGAAAAGCTTTTACAAAGTATAAAATCGCTTTTCATGAGGAAAATTAAAGTGGCTTTTGCATCAAATGGAAACTTATCAGTCTAGCGTGCAATTGAACAATTATTTGGCCGTCAGTTCTCGGAACTAGCAATTATGCAGATAACTTAGAGTTACTATTAACTGAGGAAAACTAACGGCAACATTAATTTAGCCAAAAGTTACTTTCAATTTGTAGCTCATTTCAATCCAAAGGGTTACAAATATGTGAAGTATATGATAGCTTTCTGATAATTTTCACAGCTAAATTATTTTTACACTGATTCATAAATCAATAATTACTGAAACAATTAGTTTCCAGAAAATTTTTGCTTAACTAGAAAAATACTTATAGCTACATTTATGTCTTTTTATAATATGTTAATAAAATACATAGGCAGCGACTTCCATAAATGCTTATAATATGACACTTAAAATATAAAAATATAAAATTGAGATCACAAAGCATGTTCCAGCTGATTTTATTCTTGAAATCCGTAAAGTAAATTTTCCTAAATACACAATTAGAAGTTGATTTCAATTTATGCATTTTTGTTTTAAAATTCATTACTTGAGTTATATTGCCCTGAGACGATTGCGTAATGTTTAAGTACATCAGTATCATCAATAGGTCTAATAGTTATTCCAAATTGATGTAAATTGATCAGAAGTCGATGTAAAGACATTCATTGGATTTCAACATCCTAGGAAATTTTTCTTTGTTAAAATTGGAATTCAGAAAGAAAATTCTGAATTAACAAAAATTTAT
>JAJQOW010000014.1:5430784-5645512 GCA_037975125.1 Latrodectus hesperus
CCTAAATTATATTCTAAGTTAGTTAAGTTTAATTTTTTAAAATTTCTCATTGTTCGTTTAACATGAAAATTTCTTTTAATTTTGTTATTTGTAAATGTACATAATATTTTTTCTAGTGATCTTCGACACTGTTACTTGAAGAATCTCCCATCTGGTGTCTTTGACAGTCTAGTCAATTTAAAAATATTGTGAGTACATGTTTTCGCTTGATAAATTAACTTCTTATAATGTCATTTTTATTATTATCCAATAATATCCAATAAGAGTAATGAATCTCAATAAGATATAAATTCAAATATATATTGAAGAAGGTTCATTACTTTTATGTTTATATGTATAAATTTGATATTAATCATAGTAAATATAAAAGTTTTAATCATGTGATAAATTTTTATTTTGATTAATTAAAATTTCAAGTATACATGCAAAGGAATTTAAGGTGTAATAATTTTTTAACTTGACTCAATTTTCTATAATTTGATGTTGAATATATTTATATTTAAATATGCTTCCAAATTTGCAAAAGAATCAATATTTAAAGATTTGTTTTAAGAAGTTTCAGATATTATCTACCTAGTAGAATAATAAAAGTATTTTCTATATCTTTATATAACCATAATTCAATATACTAATCTTTGCAAAAATTGTATTCGTGGAGGAAATAAATGTCATGTAAACCTTAAGATTAGCATTCTTTTTTTATAAAATATTAATTAATTCAGTATGTGAATAGTGAGAATATAATAATTAAATAAAAAAATAACAGGTAGGATATAATATATATTCAGAAAATGTTTCGCATATTTGGATAAATATAAATCATTATTATCGAAATGTGTAAAGCTTTGTAATTCTATACACTATAATGTGTTTTTTTAATTTACATGAAATATATATATTAAATACATTCTTGGTAGTACTTGATAGTTAAATTTTCCTTACCATATTGCAACAATAAATATCATAAAATATGTTCATTTTAAATAAGCAATATATTAATAGTACCGTAATATAATGATATAAATATAAATGCTTTTTGATAATATTTTCAAATAAAATTCTCTTTCTTCGCCTTTTACTGTTAAAAAAAATCTCATAATAAGCAATGAATGCAAATGAATTTATTTGATATATATTTTATTTACGGATGCATAATTTTCATACAGTAAAATAAATCCATACTCTTTGAAAAATGCAAATTATGTAACCTACTATATTGATAAAAATTTAGAAAAATATTTATAATTATTTATTCCCCATTACTATAATTTTTCATATTTTTAGATTCTTGGATCACAATCAACTTGGCAGCATAACAAAATTTGTGTTTCAAAAGCTGGTTAATTTAGAAATGCTGTAAGTAATATTTATAATGAGTGTAAACAGAGGTAACGCTTTTATTATACATTTAAATTAACCAAAATAAATGTCTAACTAAGATGTAAATAAATCTATTATAAAATTTAACATAGTTTAGCAATAGGAAATAAGGCTGTAAACAAGCATATTATAGTTAATTAAACTATATAAATTAAAATTTATATGTTTAGCTACATAAATCAACATTTATATTGTTATTAACATTTACATAGACAGAATTAAATTAAAAATATTCTTCCTGTTTATATTTGTTTAATGACATATATTTTTGATAATTATTGAATGTTAAAGATACATTAAAAATATGAATTTTTAATATGTTTGAGCCGTTTCTAAAATGTTTTAGTAAAATACATTTAATAAATGTATACAATTGAATATAAATATCACATTCAGCTTTTGAAAATTTGTATTTAAATTCTTTTTATGTTAAACCTGGCCATCGTCTGCTATATTGAATGTTGTATTTCGTCTTCAACTTTTGTTGTTCACCGAGTATGATTATTTGCAAATAAGTTAATTAAGTTATATTACTTTCTTTAAAAAAGGTAATTTACCTTGTAATGATATGAATTTTCAAAACTCAATTAGAAAAACATCTTTTAATTGTATTTTTAGAAGCATATATTCTTTCATTTCAAAAATTTCTTCTTTTTTATAGCTCATTTAAAGTGATCTTAAGCTAATAATATGCTTCCGTATTTGTTTTAATCACATACATAATCTAACTTAATAAATAATTTATTTGAGATGCTAATAAAAGATTAAAAAATTTCGATAATATTGTATTTAAATTTAAAATAAACTATAATTTTTTTATGAAAATTTTACATTATTTCATAATTACGATTCTTTTTTTTTTTTTTTTTTTTTTTTTTGCAAACTGCACCAAACTCGTGTTCATTGATAAGAAACACTATGAATAGAAATAATGAAATATGAGTGCTATAAACTAAATCTCACAAATAAAATCTCAAAAAGCTGTAAACTATGTGAAAAAGAAAGGAATATCGGACTAAATTTTCTCGGAAAATATTTACTTGCATAATACGTTTAAATATTTTCAATATAAATTTTTTGAATGAAAAGCCTCATTTATATGTAATTTAAGCCTGTTCCTTTTAAATAAGAGTATTATGATCATGTTCTTCAAATCGTTGTAATGGTGATGAATTATGCTCTTATAAATTTATATTATTATAGCAATTTAATCTGCTATAAATTTGCGAACAAAATATGATTTTCTTCGCTGCACAGCTAGCATACTTGATTAAGAAAATCCACAAAACATTTTACTATGTTTTAAATGATTGACAAGAGCAAACATTTTATCTCTAATATTTTGTTTTTTAATGGTTGCTAACATACAATTTACTTTCTTTTTAATGGTTTCTTAAGTCGAAAGCATTCATTACTAAAATTGAAACTTAATAATAACAATTAAAATTGACCTTAAAGTTAATACTCAGGTATAAATATATTCAATTTTGCATGTAAATGTTAACAAAAGTCACGTGCATTTTGTTTATATTACGTAAAATAATAAGGCAACATATATTTAAAATATAGAACTTGAATACATTAAATAAAATTATGAAAGACATCAATATTTCTAGTAATTGCACAAAATTAAGAAATATTTTATTTTTCAGATATTTATCATGGAATCAAATAACAAGTGTTCACTTGGATAACTGGGTAGGAGTTCAGAATCTGAAATCATTGTAAGTAATTTGTGATTACTTTATATAAAAGTTTAAACAATATTTAATAATTTCTATAATATTAAACTCTTCATGTATTTAATTTCTTGTGTATTCTTTTCAGAGCCTTATCAGAAAACAAAATCAGCGCACTTTATTCTGACTCTTTTGGAAATATGAGCACACTTTTTAAGTTGTAAGTAGTGCAATTTCATTGTAATAAATATGAAAATAACTTTCTTTTAAAAGAAAAAAATATTTTCCAGTGATTTTTCTGGGAAAGAGAATGAGAAAGAAAGTCATTTTTTTCTCCGACACATACATTAAATTATGCTTCTTAGCTTAAGAAACTTGCATGATATGTTCTTTTAAATACAGTTATACACTGGTTCCATCTTTTAAATTACCTTTGTACTAGAAGTTAAAGTTCAGCATTAAATTTAACGAAATAAATCACTTTTAAAAATGAAACATAAAGTTCATTTTTTATTAACAGTTATAAAATACATTAAATTTCGATAAGCATAAACGAGATAGTAACTGTGTAAACATGATAAAAATACAGATAGGATAAAATGTATGGAATAATAACTTTGATTTTTGTGTATTAAAGAAATTAATTAACATTAAACTTTTTTATAACGCCGGGCACTTGAATAACTAACCCTCGACAACGACAACGTCGGAAATTGCTACTCATTTGTCGTTACCCAGCGGGCACCTGTGAATCAAGTAACGGAGGCGTTACCCTCGCCATACCACCACAAACCCGTTTATAGGGTGGGCCATCATACGTCATCACAGAAGAAAGGGCAGAGAAACACAGAGAAAGTAACATCCATGCCCAAACCTATATTCGAACCCGGGACTCCCAGCTCAGGAGTCAGGAACGCTAACTACTCAGCCATCGGCCAGCAGCACTTCTCGTTTAACAGATTAAAAATTTTGATTGGACAAATGTTTTAAATTTAAAAAGGCAAAAATTAACTTCATATTTACGAATTCGTCTTACATTTTTTGATAATATTTAAAGTAATAATTAATAGCATTTATTAAACAATATATATGTATATATATATATATATATATATATATATATATATATATATATATATATATATATATATATAATTGCATTCATTTTGTGTGAATCCCGATTTATTATTAACTACAGAAACATTTATTTCGTATTTCTTATGTAACGTGTTCTTGAAATTGTTTTTAATGATTTTTAAAAACAATTATATGTTTAAATAGAAATTTTTGACTTCTGTATATTCGAAATATTCATTGTTTTCCAGAGATGTACAAGGAAATCGCATTAAACATATTGATCCAGAAGCTTTCAGCGGATTGATAAATTTAGAATCACTGTAAGTTAATAATAATTTCGTCTCTTCTGTAAAATGTAAGAGTATTACGAATTATAAATAATAGTTTTATTTGTATAATATCTAGATTTAAATTTGTTTTATATTAATTTGCTTATGAAATAAAATTGTACTTCAACTGTAAATAGATTAAGAAAATTTTTAACACATAATTAGTTCCTATACAAATTATTTTGCTAGTTAATTTTGTAATCAATATAATTTCCTGGACTAAATTAATTTTCATTTTTTGCAGCTAATTTTAAATTTAGAGATATAGTATAAAAGACTTTCTAAGAAATGTTTTTGAATATTAGTGCTGGCATATTTCCATTAACATAACTCTGAAAATATTATTTATATCAATTGTTATCACTTTTAAAAATTAACTTTTAACATATATATTTGATATAATTTAGTGTAGAAGTTATATGAAGTTTACATTTGTTCGATATACATTCAATATAATGCTAAAGAGATAGAAAGATAGTTTATTCTAAATATTTTTCCACTTTTAATTCGAAACAGAACTGTTTTTGAAATGCCTAGATCTAGTAGAAAACAGAAAATTTCTAGGTACTTAAAAAATTCATAATCTTTCCAACTCTTTGTACAAAAGTTTGAAGTATAAGGAATCACATATGTGATTTAAATAAATATGTTACGTATTAGTCTTTTCCGGAGTTATAATAAGGGATTAATATTAATATGAATATAAATTAGAAAGTTTGTATTCTAATATTTTTCTCTGGTTTCATAAATTAGCCATATATTTATGAAATGGGTAAAACCCTAATCAATAGATTTCAAAATACATTAGATTCTCGTACTGTAATTTTACATTCATAATCGTGTGAATTTTAAAAACTTGAAGGAATCAGTAAAACAGCTCGTAAAATGCAAAAATATTGTTGTTGTTTCACCAGCATGCTTGAAAATGTGTTAAAAAATGTATGAATTTTTCGTAATTCAAAATATATATGAATTTTAAAATGCAATAAATTCTCGTTCTGCAATTTTAGATTTATCGTCGTGTGAATTTTAAGATCTCGTAGAAACCAGTAAAACAGCTCGTAAAATGCAAAAATATTGTTGTTGTTTCACCAGCATGCTTGAAAATGTGTTAAAAAATGTATGAATTTTTCGTTATTCAAAATATATATGAATTTTAAAATGCAATAGATTCTCGTACTGCAATTTTAGATTTATCGTCGTGTGAATTTTAAGATCTCGTAGAAACCAGTAAAACAGTTCGTAAAATGCAAAAATATTGTTGTTGTTTCACCAGCATGCTTGAAAATGTGTTAAAAATGTATGAATTTTTCGTAATTCAAAATATATATGAATTTTAAAATGCAATAGATTCTCGTACTGCAATTTTAGATTTATCGTCGTGTGAATTTTAAGATCTCGGTAGAAACCAGTAAAACAGCTCGTAAAATGCAAAAATATTGTTGTTGTTTCACCAGCATGCTTGAAAATGTGTTAAAAAATGTATGAATTTTTCGTAATTCAAAATATATATAAATTTTAAAATGCAATGGATTCTCGTACTGCAATTTTAGATTTATCGTCGTGTGAATTTTAAGATCTCGTAGAAACCAGTAAAACAGTTCGTAAATTGCAAAAATATTGTTGTTGTTTCACCAGCATGTTTGAAAATGTGTTAAAAAATGTATGAATTTTTCGTAATTCAAAATATATATGAATTTTAAAATGCAATAGATTCTCGTACTGCAATTTTAGATTTATCGTCGTGTGAATTTTAAGATCTCGTAGAAACCAGTAAAACAGCTCGTAAAATGCAAAAATATTGTTGTTGTTGTTCAAGCATGCTTCCCTGTACCTAGCCTTGACTTTCTAAAATTATTGCATTAGACTATCAAGATTCGATTTTTTTCCAAACTATACTTTCTTTATAAATAATGTATCATAGGAGGAAAATTATTTAAATTGTACTATAAGTTAAACAAGCACAAAATAAGATTCATACTTAAAAACAATACTTGCTTTCATTTTATTGATTAAAAATCAGGCAAATTAATCGTTTGTCTTTTTTTCTATTTAAAAACGATATCTTTAAAAGTACACTTTCCCATTTTTTGATGTATAAAAGCATTTCATTATTTTTTTCTTCAATAAAGCACTTTTATCCCGCTAACCATTCAGCTGCTTGTTTTGCGGGTAACCTTTGAAATACAGGGTGATCTTTTTTAAAGTGACAGTGTATGGAGTGCCCTGTAGCGCGATCTAATAGCCGAAATGGCGCCAAACTTTGATATTTAGACTGATCAAAACACAGGAAAAAGGATTCCGTAAAAAAAATTTTAGTTCCAAAAATCGCCGCTTGGGCGTTTTGTGATGCTTTACAATGTATAAAATGTGAGAAAAGAACACTACTAACACATACAATTGTACAGGTGAATTATTAATGTGTTTATTTACTACATTAACTTCCCCGGTGAAGAATTAGACCACATTCAATGTGAGCACCGTTCTCAGAAATAACACCGTGCATTCTGCGCACAACGTTCTCCACAGCCGTACGTAACATATCACGAGGAATATTCCGCACTGTCTTCGTTATTGTTGTCCTTTAGAATAGACAAACTTGATACTCCACCAACATAAACGCACGTTTCGGTAACGTGAGAGGCATGGCGACTGGAGCTCGTTTACTTCAGCTGAGATTATTTAACAGAGCTGTCTATTCTACTTGCTTTTACAGCCCCTACTGAGATCGCACAACATTTACATTTTTCTTTGATACCCGTGTTTTATACTAATTCTTGTTATTGTAAGCTACAGTAGCGCTACAAAACGCCCTAGAGGCAACTTTTGGAACTAAAATTATTTTTTAGGGAATCTTTTTTCTCATGTTTTGATTAGTCTAAATACCAAGTTTGGTGCCATTTCGGCTATTAGATCACTTTACAGGACGCTCCAAACACTGTCACTTAAAAAAAAAAAAAAAAAAAAAAAAACATCTTGTACATCGTTTTCTTGTTCCATATCTGAAAGCTCTTTTTGTTCTCAATCACTATACTCTCATTAATTTCATCTCATCCCATATTCCTTCCATACATGTCTATGTAAAGATTCCTTGAAAGAAATTTCAGTTAGCAATGGGATTATTTGTTGGATTCCATGCGTGAGTGACTAATCTTCGCCTATGTCAAGAGGTGAATTACTTCAGTTTTCTTCAGTTACGATGGTTTCTTTCACTGAGTCTGTATGTTGATGTGTTCTCCCTATTGTCTTTCTATCAATATCATTCCAAGCATTGAGTGACAAATATATTGCTTCCATAAGGTCAATTTCATAAGCAAGCTCCAACTTCAAGCCCATAATTACTTTTTGTCATAGTACCATACGGTATTTTCTGTTGAAGATGTTGATTTCACCCTGATCTATGAACTTTAAGACAGAAGTTATTCAAGGCAGGAGAAACTCCACACGACTAGATTCAAGATGGATGACTTCAGTGTGAGTTATCCAAGATAGAAAAACTTGATATCCAAGATAGAAAAACTGGAAAACTTGAAAAACTTCTAATAAAAACGTCGAACTTAGTCTCTCAGTCAATTTTTAAAAATGCTACGCACCATGCAGTGTTTGAGCAATTTGATATATCTAATATTTACATGTTTTCCTATGAAAAGCGGAGGCAATTTTTGTGTACCAATCATGTTGGCTACGAGAAAGTCAAATGCTTTGCTTCGCTTTTTTAACCATTCTGAAATGTCTATTACTTAAATATTTTCCTATGAAAAACAGAAGCAATTTTTGTGTATCAATCGTGTTGACTGTGAGCAACACTAATGATTTGCTTCACTTTTTTACCCCATAATATTTATCGACATTAAAATGGAATGTTCTTCATGGTAAAATCTTAAGAAATTAACCTATCTCGTCGGCGTTGAAAATATCTTTTGGGTCGTAAGCAAAAAGTTGAGATTTCAATTCTCATTTTTTCCATTCAATTTCCTAAATTTCATTCGCAGTTTCACTTTTACCACACAATTTTCTGAAGATCAAAATTGAGCAATTTAAAATTTTTTGAGCCAACCGTTATTCAACTTCTTAGCACAAAACAGTTGGATTTATCTGTAATGTCATTGCTATCAACAGGAAAGTTTTTTCTCTCAAATTTTCAGCCAAGCAAAAAAAAAAAAAACTTTTCTAATTTAGAAAGCTTTAATCTTTGCAATATTTTCGAGAGGGAGCACTTTTGATTGTAGATTCTTTTTTCGAGGATTTTTTTTCGGAGTTTTAAAAATTGTCAAGAGACTGTTCCCTGCAATTCTATATTTTATTCTGTCTTTAATATTTTTTATCGACTTCTTTTAGAAGTTTCTTCCCTATTTCGACAGATAAAAATTTCTTTTCTTCAATTGCGACATAGTTCAAGTGCAAAAAACCACAACGGAACCGGTTGATAAACTAAACTATATAAAATTGAGTTATTCAAATGAAACTAACCAACGACAAAATAAAACTGAGTTCAAGTTATAAGAGATATTCTCCTCTTTCTATGTTGTTCCGTACTGGGACACAAGAGATAATAAGACACCTCGGTTCTTTCCCATCAAATGTCTGTTCCCACTATGCCTGCACTTGAGTCGCTTGGGTGTTCAATAACGGACCAAGTTCTCAGGCGTTATATGAGAAAGAAATCTAATAAAAAATTGTTATGATATAAAAAAATAAACATATAAAAAATTTAAAAAATATATTATAAAAATAAAAAAATGAAAAAGAAACTGTTAGTCAGAAACGGAAATTCGCTAAGAAGATATTTTTCAAAATTTTAGTTTGTAAATGGGCATTAAAATTATCCTTTTGTCTATGGTGCCGGGATAGGAATTAGCCTCTAATTAGTAAAACCGAGTGTTCGTAAATTAGACGTTGGTAAAAATGAGTTTTTACTATATAAATAAATGTAGGTTTTAATAAACAAAAAAAAATTTTGTTATTAAAATTTATTTGAATGAAAAAGGTTTTCTTATATTTGAATCATCAGTTTCATCTTTCTATCTAAATATTATAAATTAAATTTAAATTTAATTTATAATATATATTGATTTAACTATTTATTATTTTCTTTATAGAGATTTAAAAAGAAACGAGCTGAAAAAAATCACGAAAAATGTATTTGAACCTTTGACATCTTTGGATTACATGTAAGATATTATTTTGTGTGTGTTTATGTCTATATATTAATCAATAAATGTTTTCTTTATTAATAAAAAATTACTTTTAAGTTTGAAAATAAATTTGAACTTGATAACCACAGGGTTAACGAAACAATAAAATTTAACAAAATTAATTTTGCTACATTTTAAAATGATTCATTTTAACAGGTTTACAAGAATTTAAAAATTATATCAAAGAAGAAAATGATATTAGTGTAAAACATGTATTTTAACTTGAAAATTTATCGTTTTTTGTTTGAATCGTAGTTTCTGTTTTGTAGTTTTTTTCCGTTACTTATTATGTATACTCTAATATTGCCTCTCGTTAATTCATCATTATTTACACTTCATTATTGATATCTAAATTGGTCAACTTAAAATTGTTGCACTATTTTAAATTAATTTTTATTTGTAACTATTATTTTTTTTATATAATACCGTTTATTTTATTGAGAAAAATCAATATTTATTTTCTTGAAAAATATTTACATTTTCGATAGATTATAAGTATTGAGTTAGCTTGTATAACATTAATAATATGAGCAAATTATGTATTTCCGTTTAAAAAAATATTTTTTCAGTTAGAACTCACCTTAGCAATGCTTTTAAAAAGTGACAATTTAAAATTTATCAAACAAAGCACAAAATATCTTTTACCGATCAATTGTAATGAATCTCCTTAAATATAATCTAATAAACGGCATATTATAGACTGCATAATAAAATTTACGATTTACATAAACTTTTCTAATGAGATGCATTTATCTGCATATTAATAATTTGGAAATACATTAGTAATCAATTTATGAGTAAGAGAAAAAATAATGTTTTTTATACAAAATATATTGCTTGAAATTGATGACTGTGATTTTCTATATTAAAATTTGTTTTGAAGTTTAATTTTTTGCAAAATATATTACAATTTATGAATAAAACCTCTGAAATAATCTTGCTTTTGATAACAAACTGAATTTTCTTAAAAATTGAAATTACAAGAACAATAGATTATTTTAATTATTATCGATAATATGTAATTGAAGAATTATTTTCAACATGAGAATTTATTTTGCATCAAAAAGTAAATACATTATAAACATAAAAATGAATTATTTTACTATTATTCACTTACAAACTCCTAATTTTATTTATTAATTTAAATATTTACACGATATAAATAACTTCTAACTTTATTATCATTTGTAAAATCTATTCCCTCAATATTATTTAATTATTTTCTTATTAAAATGTTCAATTATACAATGAAAATTAGAAGGCTGAAAATTTTAATTCTTTGAAGTATGTTATATGACACAGTGTTTGATGAAATTGTAAGAATTTATACGAGCAAAATAGGCATGGGATTAAATACAACTGTTATTTCACAAAACGTATCAGATTTTAAATTTAACACAAAAAAAAATGTATTATATTGAAACATTTTTTTATTTTTAAAAATGAATATTCTCAAAATGAGAGCTAAATAGTTTACTCCATCCTTCAAATTCATGTCTGATTTTTATTTTATTTTCGTTCATTATATGCGGTTAATATTATAATATTTATTTTATACTGTTAAAGGGAAAGGTCAAATTTGGAATTTTATTTACAACTTGAAAAATAATATTTACAGAAGTTTTAAATGTTAACCCTTTTGCGACGAGTGTTTTTTTATTATTATTTATTATTATTATTTTTTACAACAGAAAAATTTTGGTAGCATAAACTATGAATAGGGCACATTAGAATGCTAAAACTAAAATGTTATATTTTTAAGAAAATTTTAAAGTCTGATTTAAGAATAGGACATATATATTCCGATAATAAAATCGGAAGTCAAACTTAGCCACTTACCAGTTTATTAGAGATAATCCGCTTCCCGAAAGATTTATCTGGCCTTATACTTATAAATCAATCAAAATTTAATCGAAAATAGGCAGTATTTTCCAAAACTAAACTACATATTTACGTTTATACAGTATGAAAGGAGTTGCTATAAGACTTCAAAAACGCGGGAATAGCATTATGTACAACAGAGCCATCTATGTTCTGTGAATGAAAATACCTTAAAAATATTGGCAGGACTGGCTTGCAGTCTCCCATTAGACGACACAGAAGCGTTTCTGTTCCAAAAGAATTTTTTGAAATTCGCTTGAAACGTATGTGTCCCGTTAGATGCCAAAAGGTTTTACCGCACATGTGCCCGAAAATGTCACTTATTCCCTTTTTGCTAATTATCACCTTTATCAGGAATGTGGTCTGTGATCGCCAAAGGGTTTTATATAATCGATTATATAGTATCATTTTAAAGTTATTGTCTTGTTTCAGTTATTTTGATGACTTCCATTTGTGCTCGTTGGCTCTGCATGTGCGTGTTTGTGAACCTCGTGGTGACGGTATCAGCAGCATAGCTCATTTGCTGGACAGTGTGGTGCTTCGGGTCAGTGTGTGGTTGGTAGCCTTCGTGGCCGGACTGGGGAACGTGGCTGTCCTTGTCGGGAGATTCCTCTTTGCCGAGCCCAATGAAGTGCATTCCTTCTACATAAAGAATCTGTCCCTCGCCGACCTTCTGATGTCCGTGTACTTATTCATCATAGCTGCTTATGATGTGATATTCAGAGGAGAATATATCCACCACGAGACAAACTGGAGGCACAGTTGGCAATGCAATGTTGCTGGCTTCATCTCAACCGTCAGCAGTGAATCCTCCATCTTCATCCTCGGGGTGATTACCATCGACCGGTAAGTGAATTTCACAGAGAAATTTGTTGTTAAAAAGTTTGGTAACTTTATTTTATCAAAAAAGTTTTGCCTGTTAGATATTTCCTCATTGGAAAAAATATTTTGAATAACTTAACTTTACCAACGTAAGAAAAATAATTCATTTGATTA
The DNA here is from genome assembly GCA_037975125.1 of Latrodectus hesperus. NCBI lineage: Eukaryota > Metazoa > Arthropoda > Arachnida > Araneae > Theridiidae > Latrodectus > Latrodectus hesperus. The sequence continues at coordinate 5,443,322 of JAJQOW010000014.1, forward strand.
TTAAGGAATTATAGTTGTTATATTTTGAGTTCTGATGTATGAATATGCCAGATGATTTAGTTTAAGATATTTTTTTATCAGAACTTCATCAAAATATTCAGTTATACGATCTATTTAGAGATGTGAGTAAATTTAAAGTAATGATATATTAGTAGATTTGAACAATCTTTCCTTCATTTTGTTTTTACAGTTTAAAAGTGTAAAAAAAAATTAGAAATTAAATTTTGCTTTTAAAAATTTTCTCAAAAAATACAAGCGACTCAAATTTCATTACACATACACACACACACATTTATATATTCAATATATGTGCCTAAAAATATCACAATGATTTTTAACCATGAAATGAAATTTTATTTATTTTTAATTTCTATATAAAAATAAGTAATAACACACACACACACATACAAGGTTTCCGAAAACGACCGCATAAACTCTGCACAGCTAGATTCCTCGTTGGGAGTACATAAAGACTCCCCAAAGAAGCGTTCCTGTGCGATCCCTAGTTTACGAGAAAAATAAAGTATGACGTTCGGTGCAAGAAAAAAATGACGATAATGTTTAAAACATTCACCGCGCATATCGCGTCATTAATGCGCGCCATGGAAGGACGTTAAGCTGCCGTTGAACTGGTATTTAAAAGGCTGCATCTTGCAGCTACCGGTAGTCTTCGTATGGTGGCCATGGATTCCGTTCGTGACTGCTGCGACATGTATTTGATGTACAGCAGATGTAATGGAAATGCCTTACCAATTGCTACGGAGTATGCCCGTCGATATCTGCTGCTTACACTGCTGTTGATATGTTCAATAAAGTGTATTTTCTTGCATCGGCAGTGACGTCATACTTTGTTATTTCGCATTTTTTTCGTAAACTATGGATTGTACAGGTATGATTCTTTAGGCAGTTTTTATGTACTCCCAGCGAGGAATCTAGCTGTGCAGATTATGCGGTCGTTTTGGGACACCCTGTGTATTCAATACTTGTGCCCAAAAATATCACATTCATTTTTAACCATGAAATGAAAAATTATTTATTTTATTTTCTAACCAACCATTTTTTACATTTTATGTATGAAAATTAAAATTAAAGTAAATAATAGTAAATGATATGAAGGAGACTTTTTCTTTCTGAATTTCAAGCCATATAACTTCAGTAACTTATCTTTCCACACCTTGTTTCTAAAGTTGATTGTATATTTTCAGGTACATGTCCATCATGCATCCTTTATCAGTTAAGAAACGCACTTTGCAATCTGCTGGTATAGCTATGGCTAGTGCGTGGGGTATTGCCATATTGTTTTCAGCATTACCATTGCTTAATATTGAATACTACGGAGATGAATTTTACGGCAACAATGGTGTTTGCTTACCTCTTCATATACATGATCCATTTGGACAAGTGAGTACTAGCATGTGCAAAGTTTGTTCTCATTTTGTATTGATATTTCAGGTAAAAATAAACGGATAATTCATTTCACTAATACAAATTCCTACATCTGATTTCGCTTGCTATAATGAAGACATTATATTCATTCTTTAAATGAACTTTACTCAGTTTCATGCCAATATAGAATTTTTAAGATTTTAGAAACAAATGAAATATTACTTTACTAAATTTTGAATTTCTATTTGGAAAAACATAGAGACGTTATGCTTCACTAAAGTTTATTCCCTATTATACTGAATTTGATATATATTTATATAGCAGAACAAATTATCCATTAACGTTTTGTTGTTATTAAAGCATTTTTTATAGTATATAATAATTTATTTCATTAGTACTACTTCTTCAACACGTTTACCAAGAGAAGTTTCTTCCGAAATTTTTTTTCATCAACTCGATTATTTTTAAAATAAGTAATCGGTACTTTCTTCACATTTGTGCGATTATTCGCTGGAGCTTTTACTTTAGTACACTATAAGATTGAAAATAGTTACCCTCAAAAGTTCGTTATATGAAACATTTTACATGATTATTTTGAAAATTAAAATGCCTTTACTTTGCATTCTTTATTAGACGGAAAAATAATTTAGAAGTTCTTTGCTCTCCCCTGCACTAAAATGAAGTCAGCTTTGACACCAAAGCTTTTGTCCTTCTGAAATCAACTTTCCATAGATTTTGTATGACATTTCATTGTCCATCACGTAATATCCCTTTCGAGAGGATGTTTCAGATATAGTGGAACTACATTTTAATGTATCTAAGGTACAACTTCTTTTTAATTACAAATTTGTGTAAGGTAAAATGATTTATCTAACATTAAAATATATCATAGCGTTCTTTCCGAAAATTGACAAATTTAATCAGTAATTTTATCCTGGGATCATGGTTTCTTCCTTTTTTAACATATCTGTTATATTATGACATAAATATATTTTAAACTATACTCATGTCCATAAATTAAGGATAATTCAGAATCAAACAGAAATTTAACTTTAAAATAAAAATTTCACATGTAGAATTATCACACACATCTTGCAGAATAATATGCAAATTACAAGAAACCACCAGATGGTACCGATAGTACGTCACACTGACGAGAGTGTAAGAGGGGGTATATAAGGAATGGTTGCAAAGAAGTAAAACTGTTCACAAGCGCTTTAAAAGCCTTTCAGTGCCATAACCGCAAAGTTATGGTACATAGGAAGCATTTGGATGATGTTTTACGTGGTAGAATAATCAGCCGTCTGGAATGTAGACGTACCCAGCAGGAAGTATCCGAGGAACTTTGAATCTCCCAGAGTGACATCTCCAGGATGCCTTCAATTGGAGGATATCATCTGTATAGACTGACCAGCATACTCACCGGACTTAAATCCAATAGAGCATGTGTGGAACATGCTTGGCCGACGAATTGCAACCCGTCAACTCCCTCCCACATGTCTACCGGAACTTCGGAGAGCATTACTTGGTAAGTGGTGTAACATTCCCCGAGATCAGATCTATATTTTGATACTCAGCATGCCTAGGCATTGAACGGCTGGTATTGCATCATCTGGGGGCATACAATGTATTAACCATCATACTAACCATGTTATATTGTTTTTAGTAAAGAGGTTCTTTTTTGAAATTTGCTCCAGGGAGTAAAAACCACAATTATTATCTATGATGTCAAACATATAGCATCTTTTCTTCGCTTCACCTTTTGTTTAATAAATAGACTTTACAAATAAGTCACATTTATTTTGCTTCCGTCTCTTTCATTGCCTGAACTTGCATTGTCCTTAAAATATAAACACGAGTGTAAATCATAGAATCGTCATATCATAGACCAAAAAAGTCGTCTCATGACATTTCTGGAGCACAAGGAGCTTTTTTAATCAAATAAATATTCTGTATTTCATTCCCTTTTCAAAGCAAACAATTTAATTTGTCGAATTAAATCAACGAAACAAATAAACTATTAAAATTGATTAAATGATTGATTTATAAAATGATAATTTGTTTATATGATTTATTAAATGCGACATCGAAACAAATGATTTACTTAATATATTTATTTTGAATAATTTTTGAGTAAAGTTCTTTTTTCCTTTTTAGGCTTGGGAATATTCGACGTTCATATTTTGCGGTCTGAATTTTGCAGCTTTCCTCTTTATTCTCTTCGCCTACATTTCCATGTTTTTCACCATTTCCCATTCTAAGATAGGGTTACGTTGCACTCAGCAGCAGCAGGATCAGAATATTGCTAAGAGGTTCTTCTTCATAGTTGCCACCGATTTTTTGTGCTGGGTACCCATTGTTTTCATTAAAGTCATAGCAATGGGAGGTAAATATATTTTATATATATTAGAATAATTTATTATTATTTATAATATATTGTTATTCTGTGTTACAGCTTGCTACTAAACGTCAACTTTAGGAAAAATTAGAAGTGTATTAAATTATATTATCTTAATAAAATACAATTTAAAAAAGTCTGTATATATATATATATATATATATATATATATATATATATATATATATATATATATATATATATATATATATATATATATATATATATATATTACAGAGTATATAAATTGCCCCATTGTATATATATTCGTAAATTTTCTCATTGTCAGTGTAAATTTATCAATGCTTATCTAAAATTAGTAGTAATCCTTAAATTAATGATTAGCTTATATAAATATTTTTACTGTTCACATTTACAAATAGAGTAGTCAGTAACTTAAATTGTTTTGTTGTATCATTTGAAAAATATCGATAAAAAATTCATACGAAGGAATAAGTATTATTTATAATATTTTAGTTATTATCTATCTTAATTACTTTGACTACGTACCCATTTTACTACTACTTGATTACACATTATAAAGAAATAATAGTTAAATTTAAACGAAGTAAATAAAATTTTTAATCACAAATTGAGTTTAAAATCATGTTTTTAAACTTTATTCAAAAGCTAATGTTGAAAACAACAAAGTATTTTAGTTTGTAATTCTAAAACTGAATCTATCTTTTTTAGGAGTTCCTATTCAAGAAGATCTGTATGCATGGGTTGCTGTTTTCTTACTACCCGTGAATTCTGCCATCAATCCAATTTTGTACACTCTGACAACTAAACTCTTCAAGCAGCACTTGGCGAAAATGGTGTACAATTTCAAAGTTTCTACAGCGGGCGCGGGAGATAGTGTTACCCCGTCATGTGCTAGGAACCACAGTTTGAGGAGCCAAAAAGGATCTTTCTCATTTGTAAGGCATCTGTTCATTTCCATCCTTAACAATTAATAATAAGTCAATAGTTCATTACCACCCATTAACTTAAATTTAATACAAATTTTAAGTCTAAAATCTTATAAACAGCTTCTACCATCGAAAACTTTTAATATTAATGAAATTAACATTTAGTTCAATTAACTACACTCATGTCCATAAATTATGGATGGTACTGAATCACATAGAAATTAAAGTTTAAAATAAAAATTTCCCATTTAAAATTATCACACACATCTTGCAGAATAATATGCAAATACAAGAAACCACCAGATGGCGCCGATAGTACGTCACAATGACGAGAGTGTAAGAGAGGGGTATATAAGGAATGGTTAAAAAGAAGTCAAATTGTTCACAAGCGCTTTAAAAGCCATTCAGTGCAATAACCGCATAGTTATGGCACAAAAGAAGCATTTGGATGATGTTTTACGTGGTAGAATTATCAGCCGTCTGGAATGTGGACGTACCCAGCTGGAAGTATTCGAGGAACTTGGTGTCTCCCGGAGTTTAATCACCAGGCTTTGGCAACGGTTCCAAAATGATGGTAATGTAAGTAGTCGTTACAGCACAGGTCGCCCTCGAGTTACAACGCCGAATGAGGACTGGTATTTGGCAGTTACTGCCAAAAGAAACAGACGGAGCATAGCATCAGACCTGTCTCGTTAGCTCTCTTCAGATCAGATCCATAATTTGATACTGTGCATGCCTAGGCGTTGTAAGGCCTGTATTGCATTGTCTGGGGGGCATACTATGTATTAACCATCATATCAACCATGTTCTATTTGTTTTTATTAATAGATTCTTTTTTGAAATTTGCTCCAGGGTAGAAAAATCGCAATTTTTATTAATGATATCAAATATATAGCATTTTTTGCTCTTTACCTTTTGTTGAATAAATACAAATAAGTCACATTTGTTTTGCTTCTGTCTCTTTCATTTCCTGAACTTACATTATCCTTAATTTATGGACCCGAGTGTATTTAAGAATTTTTTTATATCTCTTTAATAATCTTATGTTCCTTTTTCAGGCTGATCAGAACAACATTGCACTTGTCATGAATAGAGGTTGTTTTCAGTGTCGCCATCCCAACATACACAGGCAGAAAAGTGTTTCGGATGCCAGCTGCCGTCGACACTCAAGCAAGCGTAGAACGTCCACTACGAATGTCGTCTGAGCATTTAAGTCGTGAATGATGTCATGAAAGCAGTCACGTGTGTATTTTGAAAAACAATTTGTTCTATGACAGCTACGCACGCACAAATTGTTCACTTTTTCTTTCACTTCATTATCTTTCATTGTGCAATTTATGGTTCAATAAATGTCAGTGCAAATTATGGTGCAAAAATGTCAGTCCAAATTTAGTGCTCCTTAAATAATTCACATTATAAAACTTAGGTGTATAAAATATTTCTCAAAAAATGTGATCACAAAAAGAGACCAGTATAAAAAATTTGAAAATGTAATGCAATATGTAGAATCTGAAATTTTCGAGATTCTGATAATTTGCCCTTTTTTTTCTAGAAAATACTATTTAGTTTCTTATTTATTAATTTGTTAAAAATATTTTACATAAAGTATCTCTTATGTTAAATATTTTCATAAGATATTTTACCATATTAAAATTTTTGGTAAATTCTGATACTCTTTTCTAAAAAATCTTGAAAGTTTTTAAAAAAATCTCATTTTGATTAATAATTTACTTGAGCTGTTCTACATATTTTTGTAATATAATTCCGTATAGTTAAAAATATTTAATATTGAAACATCTAAAATATAAAATTAATTACCTTAATATTTAATTTTAGAAATTTAGTTTCAGATATTTTTTTTAAATAACGGATTTTCTTTAAACAAACTAAGGGTATTTCATTTAGTTCTTCTGTAAAACTTAATAACTCATTTATTATAAATATATATATATATATATATATATATATATATATATATATATATATATATATATATATATATATATATATATATATATATATATATATATCGTTGCATTATTAAAATCAGTGCTTCTTGTTAATGTAAATTGTATTTTATAAGAAATAAAAACCTAATATTTGATTTGTAACCGTATATACTACCTTATTCATTATTTTGAAATCAACATTTCTCTTAGATTAAATATGGGAAACTTAAATATGCAAAAATCTAATATTAATTCTGTAATATTTTATCAGGAATCAGATAAAACATTTTTAATAATAGTGAAGTTATGATTTATCCTTGAAACAAAATGCTTATGAAACATTTTACTATTGTCTTGTTCTTTAATACACTTAATTGATCTAGTCATTTACCAATTAAAATGAAAATTTGATATGATTTCTGTAAATAGATCATATGTATTATAATAATTTATTTTTAAATACATTATCTTAATTGATTCAAATAAAGATCAGCTTCTTAGGAAATTTAAATTATAAGTAGAAAGTTTTAAGATTAAAGGAAGTTTTGTGCTACACAAAATTACTTTATTATTGGTAACCAAAAACAACATTATCCTGGAATTAGTTAGATCTAATTGGTCATTAAATAAGTTAAATTATTCATTTATAAGTATATAAGATTTTTTATTTTAAATACAATGAAAATTTTTTATATTATCCCTATTGAATAAATATTATTTTCATGCAGGATAAAAATACTTAATTGTTTACATTTATTAATTTAACATGAATAATTTAATATAATGTATATATTTGTTGATGTTATTTTCCTATTATATTACTATGCCAAAAATAATGAAAACTTTTCAAATATCATTTTAAGAAGCATTCTTTTATTCAAAGGATGTGATTTACATTTGTTTCCATACTTGTAGGCATAGTATTTAGGACAAATCTAAATGTGTCTTCATATAGTGAGCGTAGCTGAAAAATTTAATTCATATTTGCTGTGAATATTCATTAATTGTAAAAAATCAGACTAATAACATTTTATGTACATTACAATATGTCATTCAAAAATAAGTTTTATTTATTTGTTTGTGTGAATTTCTTAATCAAGAGATGCAATAATAAAAACCACTTTTTTCTGAAATTTACATATTTGTTAGTAACATCTAAATTTAGTTTAAATATAATGCATTAATGCAAGGGGAATGAAATTTTTGCATTCCTTAATTGCATAACAATTGACTAATTTGTATCGGTATAGATATCCTACAACATGAATGTTAATATTGTCTCAACCAATATTCTAATAAATGTGCTTTAGTTCTATATAAAATGTTAAATTATTCGTAGAAATTACAATTTTAAGTTAACTTTTAAATTATTTCTAATAGATAGTAGTTTTTAGTTTTATTGAAATACATGAAATTTTTATTGAATTATTTACAAAAAGTAATACAATTTATGATAAATATGCAATAACATTGAACAGAATTTATTAATAACAATGAATAATGCATTAATGCAAGGGCAATGAAATTATTGCATTCCTTAATTGCATAACAATTGAATTATTTGTATCGGTATAGATATCCTACAACATGAATCTTAAAATTGTCTCAACCAATATTTTAATAAATATGCTTTAGTTCTATATAAAATGTTAAATTATTCGTAGAAATTTTAATTTTAAGTAAACTTTTAAATTATTTCTAAAAGTAATTTTTAGTTTTATTGAAGTACATGAAATACAAACTATTATTAAAATAAAATTTCCTGATATAAACCTGTGGTTTTGAACACCTTTCCAGAAGAACACCTTTCCACTTCAAATTTTAAAATAAAGGAAAAATTATAAAATTTTTTGTCATAATTATATAAGTGTTTTTCCAAAAATTTATCATATGTAAATATTAACTATGAGATAAAAAAATAAAATTTATTAATAAGTATTTACAGAATTTTTTTTCCAACGGAGAGGGTAGACCTTGGTACCAGAGACGTCTCTCTGAGCAAGCAGATGGCCACTTCGTAGTCTTGTCAGAGCCGTTTGGCTGCATCTCTTGTGTTTACCCAATAGTGCGGAACCAGGATGTTTGCATGTGTACCATTCGTGGGTAGGAATGGTATCCCTAAAAGTAGCATTGATAGCCATCCTAACTCTAGAGGTCAGCTCTGAGGACTATAAACAGTCTCCAATGATGATATTCTGTAGGCTTCCATCCTTGACTAACTGATCCGCAACTTCGTTCCCATTAACATGAGATGGCACCCACTGGAAGACTATGGTACTGGCTTTCAAATTAGTTAGATGTTACACTATTTTAACTGTTGTTATGTCACCATGCCGCCACCACTGGGCCAGATGTTGTATGGAGCTTCGGCTATCACTGAGGATCCAGATATCAGAGACTATACCCTCAGTAACACAGAAAGTTAAAGCATCTTCAATTGCCAAAAGCTCAGCTCGAAAAACAGAACAGTAATTTGGTTTTTTTCTACATATCTTTTTGCCATTTCCCTGTTGAATAAACACTCCACTACCCGACTCAGCACCCTCACCCCTACTGCCATCCATGTAAATCTGCAGTGCATTAAGGGGAATATGGTGGATTACTTCCAAAGCTATCTGTCTGAGATATTCTGGGTGTTGAGTTCTCCTGTTAGAGTGAGAGCATAGTTCGGTCCTATGAAAGACTCGATCATGAAAGGTCGACTTTGCCCCCGTGCGGCAGGCCTAGGAAACGGGCTCCACGTTCTCCAGCAAACAACCTTCTCTCTGCGCCTTACTCAGTGGGCTATCACGCTTTAGTCGTTGGTTAGATCTCCAGGCACCTACAAAACTAGATGTTCGGTTCTGGTCACCGTAACTGGCAAGTCTGGCAAATTAGTTTGTTAATAAACATTTTCTTCGTATTCCAAGGGGGAGTAGATTAGCTTCATAAAGAACAATGTCTCTTGGACAGCTATTTCGGAGGCCGGTGATGATTCTGGCAGCAAACAACTGTACTTTATCGAGTTTATCGAGATTACTGGCAGAGGCAGATTGGTACACCTGAACACCATATTCAAGTATTGGACGGATAAGGGCTATGTAGGTGTTTCTCAAAATTTGAGCATCCGCTTCCCAACTCCTATTTGATATGTACTTCAAATTTTTTAACCTTTGCTTACCTCTTAAAACTAAGTTGTCAATATGAGCCCGGCCAAGCAATTCCTGATCCAAAATAAACCCCAAGTATTTGGGATGCCTCACACAATTTAATCTTCAACCCAAAAGAAAGATCTCAGATTCCAAATTGTACAGATGTCTGTTGGTTGTAAAAAGAGTGGATACAGATTTTGAGGGGTTAAAAATTATGTTGGTCATAGCAAAACTCTCGAAATTAAGGAGGGAGGAATTAACTGCTTACTGAGCACAAGTTACACTTGCGTTGATGCTCCATATAACCATATCATCTGCATATAAACCCATGCAGGTATTAGAGTCAGCACCAGCCTCTATTCCAGTAACAAAGAGAGAAAACAAAGTGGGGCTAAGCACAAAGCCTTGAGGTATACCCTGACTCATTCTGTAATTCTTAGAGATGCTACCTCTCATTTTTACCCTAATATATCTAGCTCTTAAGAAATCAGCAATCCATGGAAGCAGTTTCCCCACAATCTCAAACTTGCTGTAAAACTGGCAAATTAGCTTATTTTTCCAAACTCTATCAAAGGCCTTTGACAGAGCAAGGAAGGCGGCCACTGTATGGTTTGTTGGTCTGATATTTTGACTGAAATACAAGACCTGGTCCATAGTGCAATGACCCTTCCTGAAACCATACTGTTCCGGAAGAAGTAAGTTACTTTGATTCAAATAATAGGTAAGTCTACGAAGAACTATCCTTTCCATAAGCATGTACGAGATGCAGGTCAAAGCAACTGGTCTGTAACTATTAGGATCACCAGCCAACTTTCCCTGTTTCCTAATTGGGATGATAAGGGCATTTTTCCAATCCCCAGGTAATTTTCCAGTGTTCCAAGTGTTGAAAATATCCAGAAGGAATTTTTTATCCATTAAACATAGACCTGCCAGCATTTGACCATGAATCTCGTCCAAAACAGGTGATTTATTAAAATCCATGTCATGGAAGGCAATTTCCATTTCCTCCAAGTTAAAAGCTGAGCTGAAAACTGTGTTATGTCCGTGACTACCGGCATTTATGTAAAAAAGATCTAGCTGACTTAGATATCGATTTGTCTTCTGGGTAAAAATTGAGTTGACTTTTTTTTTGATAGTGAACACCCAATAAGTTTGCTGCCTCGCTGTCACTGCATAGTGAACCATCACAGTGAATAAAAGTATTGGACTTATCATTCTGGGACTGTATTATATCAATGCCCTTAGCCAATTTCCAAAGTTTTGTAGTAGGGGTTCTAGAATTCAGTTCTTCACATAGTTTATTCCATTGGTCTCTTCTAATTTCAGAATACTGTTGCTTAATTTTTGCATTTATCAGGTTCAAGGCAGACCTAGTATCCGGTAAAGGGGAATTGTCGAATAAGGGGGGAAATATCTTCAGAATTATGAATATAGTTAGGCTTGAATTTTTTGCTAACGCCTCTGGGAATAGCCAGTCCTGCTGGCTTTTTTACAGAGTCCCTGAAACTACACCATTTACTCTCAAGATCTTCCATAGGAGAGGTCTCAGTAAGGGAACTGTCAAGAATGGAATTAAATAAATTCCAGTTAGCTTTTTTGAAGTTCCAGAAAGCTTTTTTATTATTTGGGGTCATGTGTAAGTGCTTAAGCTCAATTAATATAGGTAAGTGGTCACTTCCGATTGAATCCAAAACAGACCAACTCCAGTCCCAGAAAATATCTGGACTGGCAAAAGCCAAATCCAAAGCATACCGATTGTCATAGTTATAGGAGCTGTAGGAGGAACTTCCGTCGTTTAGAACACAGAAGGAGTTATCATCGACAAGATTTGACAGGTCAATGCCCCTGCTTTTCGCAACAGAGCTGCCCCATACATGATGTTTGGTATTAAAATCACCCAAGATAATAGAAGATACCCTAAACATTAACATTATGATCTCAGATGGAAGAATCCCATTATTAGGAGGTTGGTATACACTAAAGAGATGCAAATTTTTGTCATTCCATTTCACTCTAATGGCCTGTGCTTCAAAACCTGTACTTTGGGAAGAATTTAGCTCAATATTCTCATAATTAAGTATTTCTAATCAGGAACATAAAACCTCCTCCACCACCTGAGTGTCGATCCTCGCGAAGAACACAATAGTCTTTGATTTTCAAATTATAAGATGGTTTCAGTTTTGTTTCCTGAATTGCAATTATCTGTACTTGGTGTTCATTAGCCAAGTCTAACAATTGATCAAGCTTAACTCTAGTTGCACTTGTACTCAATCCACTGATATTGCATTGCAATGTTTTCAAACGGTTCCCATTTGGCCTTTTAGTTGTAGACTTATAACTTTTCGAACGGAGGCATCTACGAACACTCCAAACACGCCCCTTTTTATCCTGCGCGACGGACATGGCAGTATCAAAACTTTCTAGCCCAAGATTCATGAAAAGTGGGGTGTAAGTGCAGCTTCTTTTGGTACAGAGTATCTGGAGTACCCAAGGCAGAACCCAAGGGTAGAAGTCTGACTTTGCTCCATTGTTCCAGGCATTAGCTGGCCTTCACGCCTTGGGTGACCCTACCAGGAGATTATTCTCCCGACGTACTTCACCCACTCCGCCCAGAAACACCCCCTCACCGGCAACTACGAGACAGCCTGTGGGACTTGAGGGGATCTTTTTTTCTTTTTACTTTTTTAAAATTTGTGAGCTTTATTTTTGCTCTTTTAAACTACAAAAATAAATAAATAAATAAAAAATTGGTCTTTTCTTACATTGTTTTTCAAATCTGATTTTTCGAAATGTTAAAAAGAAGTATTAGTTTAGTTACTTTAAAGAGAAAGAGTATTCATTTTTGGATGTATTAATTTAAATTCCGTTAAAATTAAAATAATTAAATTTTAATAATTAATTAATGCTCTTTACTCTTATTTTTTTTAACTTAAGAGATCATTGATTCTTATAGAGTCTTTCAAATTAAAATTTTTATAGTTGTGTTATTTAAATATTTAATAGGAAACTAAGATTTAATACTCAAATATTGTTTTGTGAAATTTTATTTTAGCAAATGATAAATCAGTATTGTTATAAAATTAGCTTTAAAATATTATTCATGTTTTACAAAATAAATCTAGTAGTTCTAGTAAAATTCTAGTAAATTTTTGGATTAATAATTCGCTTAATATTTATTCTATTTTATGAAACTTGTTCAAGGAAGAATTATAGCTTTAAAATATAATAATAAAATATAATAATAAAAGCAAATTTTATCTAGTGAATGATTTAAAAAAACAGATTTCATTTGTATTTTCTTCTTATTTCTACATTCTCAATGAAAATTAATGTTTCTTTCATATTTTTTTGAATTTTAAAAAGCAAATCATCGGATTTTTAAGAAAGCTTTTTTTTCAAAATTTATTTTGGTGCTGCCATCTAGTGTCAGATATGGTAATATAAAGATAATTATATAAAACAAAGATTAAATAATTTTTTTTATCAATTCTTAGAAAATAATAAAATTGCATTAAATAATTTTATTCTAACAATCGTTATCTTAACAGATGCGTTTTTTGTAGTGAAAATATTATAGAACATACTACAGAAAGAAAATGAATTTACTTAGAAAGTAAGAAAACTGTAATTTTGAAAACAAACCTTAAGTTTGATAAGTTATTTAAAAATAACATAGTTTATTTATACAATTTTAAGAAAAAAACGTGATTTGTTTTCAGTAAATGACTACTTCATCAATTTTATTTTAAGGTACTAAAAAACTTATATTTTCTTGATTTTGAAATTTACTAGGAAAATATTTTTAATTAAATATAAACTTTTCGGCCAAATCTTTAAAAAATAATCGCAGCATTAAGTACTATATCTATTTTTTATTCGATTTTTTAAATTTTAGTTTAAGTTTTACTCCAGTTTATTCAAGATTTCTTACCCATATTTTAATAAATGATGGACAGATAAATGAATATTTAGACACAATTAATTAATTTAACAAGACTTAGAAAAATGATTTGAAATTTTTACTTTATTAAATAAAAGTATTTGTTATCATTTCTTAATTAACTTATGTTATTCAGATTACTATTTAATTAATTTCAAAAGTTGTATCAATGCAATTTATTGAATAAGCGTGATCTACAATAAATTTGAAGGTATCTAACATGGACAACTTTATCTTGAAATTTAATTGTGTTTCAAGAAGAAAATAAAATAAAAATGAAAGAAATTTACAATTTTAATTTTCATTGTTGTACGAGACACTGAATGGTAATTCGTTGACGATCTTTTAACATGGAAATCTATTCTATATGTATTGCTTGTATGCCACAAGAAACTACTGATACCTTTTTTAATTCTATATAGTTGCTTAACAAGAGCCATTTAATCAAGATAATGAATAATCAATTACTAATAATTTTTAATATCGTAATCAGTTTCAATGCTATTTCATAGCTATTGCTATACTTATAAATTTAGAATGATTTTTATTTTTATTTCTGTATGATTAAATTTGGCAAAAATTACTACTAAAATGGTTGAAAAATTTCATTACTTTCAGTTAGAAAACGAAACCATTTGTCTATAATATAGAAATGTTAATAAATTATAGTACACCCATTTTTTCATCTGCAAAGTTTTAATGGTATTAATTTACGTATTCAATCCACTGAAGTTTGAGAGTTTGACTGAGATTTACACCACAAATAATAATTTGTATACTATCGTTAAAACATATATCATAAATAATCGGAAACTAAAGAAGCTGAGAAAAAAATTGGTTTTCGTTCGTATTTCTAACTACGCTTATCACTACTTTCTTGATTTTTTTCTTAAAGACAATTTGAAGCAATTTTATGGATAGATGGTAGCAAAATTGTTTAACTCATTATGGTGATTTTAAACGAAATCTGCGAAGAAACAAATAAGCAGTGTATTTTGTGTTAAATTACTACTACTGTTTGATGAGATTCATATAGATACAACAACCATATCTAATATTTATATAAGCATCAACTTTATAAAACAAGACCAATGTTAAAAAATTAATTTCTTGAATCTTATTTTAGTCTATGATTGTACGTAAAAATAAGCAAAAATCGTTGAATTGTCTATGGGGAAAATAATTGTGTATATAAGTAGTAGTTATTTTATAAATAACAAAAATAAGGATACAAATTGCTTGCATTTTTAAAGGGATGTATTAAATATTTTAAAATTATTTTCTTTTATAAGAAGTTTCTGTGGCATAGTAATGTTTCCATAATTAAGTAGGATATAAGGAGTTAAAGTATTAATTCAATTTATAAATTCCATACATACCATCTTATTTGATTTTTGACATATGTATTTTAATAATTTGAAAGAATATTGTAATTATTAGTAATAGCATATTATTATTGGAGCAGGTAACTTGTAGAAATATTTTCTTTTTAAATATGAATGACAGTAAAGATTAGTTTGATAGCTATTGTGATCCATAATGTAATAATTCTTTCTTTGATGAAATACTTTGAAAAATTACAATTAAAAATTAGTTTCAAATAAATTTGTTCTTATTGTTCTAAGTCGAAACTTTTCAGTACAGTGAACAAATCTCAATACATTAATTATATCGTAACCTCTTTCACCATGTAAGCATAAATTAGTTTTGCTTTATTATTTCACTTTGTTTCAAAACCTTGAACGGTGCAAGCACTTGGGACAAATGTGATCGCATATCGTTATAAATTCTGGCATTAATGAAGCAACAATATGTAACATGCTGTTCTAATTCCAATCACATTAGTTTCTGATAATAACCTCAAATTTATTTTAGATGAAATACTATTTTTGTAATAAAATACTGTTCTTTGTTCACCAATACAAATTGTCAATAAAATACTGTATGATTTGTTTCAAATTTCCTCTTAACATACTAGACCAGAGATAATTTTCAAAGCGTAATTATTATCTTTCATTCATCATTTCAATTAAAACTTATATAAGTTGTTTGGTAATTAAAAAATTGAGTAAATCAGTTGTTTTAAAATGAAAGAATGCTTCATAATTGTTTGAAGATATATTGTTTGTGATGCTTTAAAATGAAGTATATTTAATAACAGCTATTTCGTAGGAATTAGAAACTTGTATATTTATTTCTCTTCTTTGCGTTTTCAAGAATATATTGGAGACAGATTGAATTTGATAGTATATATTATTTGTTTGAGATTAATTTACTTCTCCGAAGTAATTATCATCTGTAGTTTCAAACATTCATCAAAATGTTTAAAACTGCAATAGAGAATAGGAATCATTCTTATTTCTTATAACACTTGTCATTCATTACTGAATTATAGTTTTCATTAATAAATATTAATGTAAAGCATTATATTTATTTTAAACTATGAACATTCATTGAAATATTTTATGAGATTATAAGTTAAAACCAGTCCTATTCCAGTAATTAATTAGCAAATCATAATTTTAATACCTTATTTTTGTATTGTCTTTTCTTACTATTTATATTACTTTATTAACTACAAAATTGTTATACTTATCTACTTTACTAAATTCACTTTAGAACTTATTACCGAAAAATCACACTTTTCTCAAATATTTACGGTTTTGTTATTTATTTACACAAAAAAAAAATTCTGATAATTATCACATTGATTTTATTTGCGAAATATTTTGTGATGAAAGTTGCATAGTTGGAACTTAAGAACATTTTTGACGAATAATAGTAATTAATGTATAAAAATAATGAAATGATTTATAACTGTAGTTTTGTGTGTGTGTGATTTTGCATATAAAAATTTGCGTTGTTAGTTGCGGTAAACACACACACAGTAATGTAAAATTAGGTAGGAATTGAGTAATAATTTGTTTTGGGGTTTAAATGTTCGGGTTTGAATTGAGAATGATTAAACAGAATAGAGGGCAACTTATATCACGATTTTGGTCACTGACTAAGTTAAAACATAGGCTATATTTCACTTCAAAATTTTAGTTACAATATTTGTGATTCATGTAAAAAGTAAATAACACCAGTTTTGACTCACTGTAAACTTAGCTATATCATGATGCACATCGCGATGAAAATCTGATCGCTTCAAAAACGGAAGTGTGTGGGCCATTCTATATTTAAAATTGCCATTCGCGTGTAACCAATGATATAGAAAAAATATAACATCGGAAACTATTTTTACATCTCCAATAAGAATTTATTTTTATAAACAAGGATATGTTTTTCAATTTTTGGTAAAATTATTGTTTTGGGTCACTAAAATGAATGTGATTTTGAGTTTTGCAAAATTCTACAGATGAGAAATAAGCTGGAAAGGAGTCTCGATTTCAATATTTAATAACTTTTTCTTTAATTATATTCTATATTCTCAAAAAATTTTACTTTTTTATTCTAAACATTTTAATTTACTTACAACACATTTTGTTTTCAACGGAGGGCATTTGGGTGAAGAACCCTTTGCGACAACAAGATCAGAAACTGCTACTCATTTGTCGCTACCCAGCGGGCACCTGTGAACCAAGTCACGGAGGCGAGTTGTGTTGCCCGCACCATACCACCACAAACCCGTTTATAGGGTGGGCCACATTCGTACATTATCACGGAATAAATGGCAGAGAAACACAAAGAGAAAGTAACAACCATGCTCGAACCGGGATTCGAACCTGGGACCCACAGGTCAGGAGTCCGGAATGATAACCACTCAACCATCGGTCGACACTTTCAACATATTAGTAATTTGGAAATTGAATATTTTACGGTGTTTTATTTACTACAGGAAAAAAACGTTATTTTTATTTGCATTGATTATTGCAAAAGATAATTAGATTTTTTTGATATGAATGTTAGCGTATACTTAATATAATAAAATAAAGTAATATTTTGAAATGAGTGTTAAACGATAGTTCTATTTTATATTTGTAAAACTTATTTTTCGATTGCAGTTTTTCATCATTTGTATGAAAGAAAAAGTTATTACTCATTGGATGCATATATGTGTTTTATGTAAACAGCTTTTTTATACACATATGTATATATATAATATTTTGATTAATATACCTTTCAAAGTTTTTACAATTTGCAATATTAGAGTAATAACGCAAACTACATAACCGAACATTGCACAAAATACATAATTAAATATTAAAATTAAAATTTTATCGTTGTATTTTACTTTCTTAGTTATTATATTACACAATGTAAGGTTACTTTAATCCATGTTTGAATAGTTTATTAATATTTGATGAATTTCTATAAATAAGTTATTTGTTTAGATTAGCATATTTGTTCGATTTATTTGCTTTAGCATTTTACATACACGCAATAATTCCTTTTATAATTTCATTATTTAGTTAGACGATTTTAATTTCGATAATTTTCAATTTCACTAAAAAAAATAATATATTTTACCTATTAACAATGTGCAACTTCTAAAATTGATCTCTATCCTTTTCGTGAAACTAGTGGATATTGCACTTAGGCTATTTCCAAGCTCTTTATGGGGACCCAAACAGTTTTATGAAGTTTTTTACACGCACAACAAAGATTTAAAAATATTACTTTCTGCTGAAGGATAAATACATGT
This sequence comes from Latrodectus hesperus, assembly GCA_037975125.1. Taxonomy (NCBI): domain Eukaryota; kingdom Metazoa; phylum Arthropoda; class Arachnida; order Araneae; family Theridiidae; genus Latrodectus; species Latrodectus hesperus. Next base: position 5,461,685 of record JAJQOW010000014.1, read on the forward strand.
AAATATCTTCTCCCAAATCAACTAGAATAGAAACGCTAGCTAAAAACATTTGATTGCTAGAATGGTTACTATATAGATAAAGTTACATACATAGTTATATAAATTTTTTCCTTACACTGGATCAGTTTTTAAGTGTGTATAATTCTATGGAAAAAATCTCGTAATTATAACAAGACAAACGTTAAAAAATTTCAAGAGTAGGTTTTCAAGATAAATATGACTTTTATTATACTTACAATAAAACAACAACAGTTAAAGAGAAGTACAACTTTAAGGAATCATTAGACAACATGAAATAAATTATCTACTATCATATGGCAACAAAAGTTATCACATCATTAAATTTATGGAGCAAAATATTTGAGCAAAAATAGAAGTTAAAATATCATAATGGATCTGTTTGAAATGTAAAGTAAAATACTACACAAGCACTAAACAATAAATTAGCAATAAGCTTATAAAACTATTTACATAGAAGTTAATAAATAAAGACACTTAAAATATTAAAAATAAGGGATAACTAATATTTTTATATTGATAATAAAGTCGCTGTATGAAAATAATATTTAAATACTAAATAATAAAACAAAACATCATGATATCAGAATTCATGTTAGCAATACTTATTTAACTTCTACTGAATGTATTACTAGGAAATTGAGTTAAATTAATTTATTTTTAATATTTTTCAGTACACATGCATCTATTATTTTTGACCTAAATATAAAAAATGAAGAATACTTGCAGTAAATGTTCGAATCAACGAAAACTTTTAACAGGCTACTTTTAAACTGTATTAAATTTATTATTTTAAGAATAAAATGATTTAAATTTAACAAACATTGCGAAATAATATTCTTAAAAATGACTTTCATAAATTCTCTGAAATATTGTAATAATAGTAGCTAAATATATTAAGATAAACATTTACCAAAATATGGAAATATTTAGAGATGCAAATGTTTTTATAATAAATTAAAACTTTGATCTGTAACTATACAAATTAAATAAATTTCCGTTTTATATATTGATCAAAAAAACTAGTAATTTTTTTTATATATATAATTACTTTTTGTATGCATGTACAAAATCATTGATTAATATTTACATAAATCACATCATAAACATTTCTTAAAAGTAAGAATTCAATAGTGAAGGATATATTTTTTAATTACTGTTAACTTATAAATGTTTTACATAATTAATAAAAAATATAGAATTAATAATTTATTTCTTTTTAAAAAATATTTAGTATCAATGAATTAATGGAAATTAATCAAAAAGTTTAATAAATTAAACCATGTTTAAAAAGGGCATCAATAAGTCTTATAATATTCTTAGCCTTATTCTTTGAGAAACATGAATTAATCACTTAAAACGCTTATGTAATTTTCAATGTCATTTCTAACAGTGAATAACGATATAAATTATGAATTAAAATTTTATTAGTCCATGAGATTAAATCATGTCTTCGTGAATGTAAGAGGGAAAGTCCTTCCTTTTCTTTGACGCATTATTTCTTCCATTGAATTGATTTTCAGAAGTCAGTAATGAAGTCCGATTGAAAGAGTTATGGTCTCTCTGGAACGAGAAAAAAAATCAGTTATCACCAATGAAATTTCTAGGATCTTAATATTCATTGTAATTAGAGATTCTAAAATAATTTTTATTTAAAAATCTTCTTATTAAGCAAACTTATGTGTTTTCCGTTATTTAAACTTCACAAATTTCATTTGAATTTTTAACGAAATGGAAATAATACAATGCTTCTTTAGATCATAAAATTAGCCTGTCTCATTTGCTATTAGATTTAGAGACATTTAAACAGGAATTATTAAATTATCCTTTACTTAAAAGAATTAAAGGATATATATATATATATATATATATATATATATATATATATATATATATATATATATATATATATATATATATATATATATATATATATATATATATATATATATATATATATATATATATATATATATATATATATATATATATATATATATATATATATATATATATATATATATATATATATATACAGCATAATAAACTTGAAATACTTAAACTGTAGATTATTTACAGCTCTTTTTTTTAATTAATTTCTTCTTTTTATAATAGACTAACATTAATATGCTTCAGCATAAGATATTCACTATTTCGTAAAACACACATGTTCTATTCATTCGCAAATATAAACATGTTACCTATAGTCAATTTTTCACAAAGTAAAATAACAATCAGAAATAAATTACTATTTTTTTAATAACTGATTAATTTTTAGACACCTAAAATAAAATTGGTGGATGAAGAAAATCAAAACTTTTACTCATGGTAAATATTTTAAAAGAAATTTCATTAAGTAACAAAAACACTAGATTATTTTGTAGCATTTTTATATATAATACTACGTGTATTTTTATAAATTTATCAAAATAGATGATGTCATTTTTCACATATTTGCAGAGGGTCTAATCTTTGATGTTTTCCACTGAAATATCTATACAATTTGAGATGAAAGATTCTGCTATTTGCATGCATGTTTAAAAATGGAATTATGGGACATTTCTAGATTTGTTTTTTGTGCAATATGTGAATACGAAGTGCGTTAAAAAGTTAAAAATTCTATTCAAAAGTAAATATGATAAGACCTCAGAACAAGTTTCATTTGTTAAGTTGTCCAAAATATAATATTAAACATTTTGCGCATATAAATATACCAAAACAAATTGATTTTTATAAAAAGTTTTCTCCATAGTTTATTTATAGAACCATATTCTTCAGAGTAGAAATTTCTGATTTCAATTCCGGGGTCACTGGTTAAAGGTGTGAGATAAATGTTGCTTTTCCTTTTTTTACTACGCATTTATTGGATAAGTAGTTGGATGTTTCAGGACTACCCAACTACTTATCCAATAAATGTTATAGACACGAAAGAAGGGGCACACATGCCTAATAATCCAGGATGCCAAAGTCTGAGTTTGGTGATATTTGGCGATTTTCTTATGTATGTAGCAACCTTGTTTTTACTAAGTCATAATGATCGAGACCTATAAGAAATATGCAGAAAATTCTATTTTGGAAATCGTAGTATACATGTCATCGCGCACGTCACAATATGGCAACATTTCATTATCACCAAAAAAAAAAAAAATCAGAAAAAAGCATTTTGAATTTTACGGCATTTGTACCAAAAAAGGCTCTTTAACTTTGAGTAAATGTTATTAGAATGCAAAAAAACTTAAGCAGTTTTCAGACATTAGGCTGCCTGTTATGATGTGTTAAATATTGTCATTCTGAATGAACAGCAGTTTTCATCGTGCAGTAAATAACCTAAATTAAATTTGCTATTTCTTTCGCATAATTAATCATAGTTTATATAATGATGAATCCATAAATATATAAAAATAATTAGTTTATATATTTATGGAATTACTAAAATATGTAATTTTAGTAATTCCTCATTAATGTATTGATTTTTCTTTACTTTTTTATTAGAAAATAACTTTGGTATTTTATAAATTAGAATATTTTTAATAAACTTTATACAAAATTTTAAAACGCAATAATATCAAATATTATACTACTGAGAAAATAAGATTTTTTATTTAATAATTAACTGTTTTTAATGAAATGGAAATTTATTATCAGAATCTTGCACTTTTTTACTTTAGATAACTTTGATTTGACTGTTTTGAATGCAATATGAAATTAATAAAGTGAAATAGTGATTCTATGTTTCATGGATTTTTATTTTGCATTTGAAGAATAATCTCATTTTAGTATTTTGATGTAAAATATGTGAGAATTTTTATATGAATGTCATTTCATGTTTAAACCGGTATATTTAGCACGTAGAGTTTCTTAAGTTTTCAAATTTTCTTTTCATAACATATAATTTTTTAGGATATTATTCTTTGAAAATTTCTTAGTAAGCATTTTTCTGAATCTAGTATAATCTGCAGTTTTTAGAAATTTCTTAGCTTATACATGATGTATGCGAGTCATTTAAGCTGTAATTGTAATTTAATTATTGTAATTTCTTACATTTATCGGTTACATCACAAAAAATATTACAATGCATCAGAGAAGGCTAAATTAATTTATAATTTTTAATCTTCTATATTAAGAATTTTCCATTATATGTATAGAAATTTAAGATATAACTCTCCATTTATTATTAAAACAAACAGTAAATAATGAAATAGTTTAAATAATTATGGACATCAGTTCAAGAAATTAAGCTTTTTTTTAATCTTCTGGTGTACGGTTTTATAAATAGATAAATCTTTTCATTGATGTTATAGGGTTAGTATAAAAATGTTTTGAAACTAATTTATCATTAAATAAAACCTTAAAAAGAAGCAAACAAACATATATTTCGGTATTATTATTCATTCTTCAAACAAAATTTTCTAGTTAAATATATTCAGAGTTTTAATCAAGGGAGAGATTCAGAGTTTTAATCAATATAATGCAAATAAATAAAATACAAAAAGATTTCGAATATTTGAATACTTATATGTATAAATAATAAATTATATATTCAGTTATATAATAAATACAATGACTACTCTTTATTTAAAAAAATGATCATTTTTCTTATGCCCCAATGTGTGCTTTTCATCAATTGAGAAAAATTAATACTTCATAAAGCTTATTTACATAAAATCATTTTAATACCTAAAATATATTTCAATATTAAATCACTAAACTTAGTTGAACATATTTTAATACAGAAATAGAAATAAAAGTGTAAAATTGATTAAGAGAATTAATTTAGATTTGTATAAAAGTATAATTTTATACGATTACGAAATATTTTTCTCGGTTAAAAATATCAAATTTTATTTTATTATGCATTAAATTTATTTTATAAAATTAACAGAAATATAAATTTGTATAAAAGAGATCATTTTTTCTAGAGATACACATCTCAGAATTATACTTTGTTATAATATAATAGCATAATTAATACTTTATTCAACGACTTTCAAATGTGGTTATAAAATAAAATATTCCAATATCTACTTTAAAGTTTTTACATTTTTTCTTTTTTTCAATCAAAAATGTGAGATTGATTTTATTAAGAGAAAGTTTTTTAAGATAGAGAGATTTTCTTTAAAATCTGTTCTTTTTTAAATATATGAAGTCAAATATGCTTAAGAAATAAAACATTCTATTCTCAAACGGAACCTGTTTTAGAATAAATATCTTCTATCAGAGAATTTTTTAGAGAAACTCTGGAGGGTGAATATTCCACGGATTCAGTAATCAAAAACTTGCTAAATCAGCTGAAATCAAAAGTAATATAGTTAAACTCGAGTTTAAGAAATTGTCGTTCTCTCTCGCAAAACTCAAAAATAAGCACCAGTATAAATTTCAATTCAGTTTATTTTCTTCTTTTCTGACACTAAACCTTCACATTGACTTCAGAGTTTTAGAGAAACATTTTTAAGATGGAAACATTTTACATACAAAATATATGCTGCATTCCGAGAGTTTAAAAATAATTCTACTTGAAATCCTGAAAATTTCAAACATTTCCGCAAACATAATATATATTCAATTCTATGCTGATTGATTTTCAATAAAAAAAGGAAAAAATACATTAACGTGCAATGAAATAGTACTAGAAGTTAATCTTAAATGGTCTTACTTATTTACTGAGCAGTGAATTAAAGACGTTTATATATGTGTGTATAATTTAGAAAAGAATTATTAGTAGTAATTTTAAACGTAATTCTTTTTACGTACAAAGTCAGTAAGCTTTAGTTTTTTCAATGAAAAAAATTAAGAAATAAATAAAATTCTAATATCTATAATATATTTAATTCTTTTTTTAAAGAAGCTTTATTTTATTAACACTTACAGAAGCAAGAAAAACAGCTTTTGTGATTAAAATCTTCCTATTAAAATTATGTTTTCAAACAGAAGAGATAAAGAAAAACTTGACATGAGAGAACTCGTATCTGTAGATATCATTTTTAAAGATGAAAACTACTTAGAAAGTGAAATACTAACTAAAAAAAGCATAGGGAAGGGAAAAGCATTACATATTATAAAATATGGATGAACATGCTTTTGGCATGAAAATTCTGAATTAGTATAAATATTGCTCAATGTGAAATAACACTATTGTTTTTATACTGGCTTGGTCAAAGTTTCATTAGTTTATTCCTTACTAAAGTATTTGCAGCTAAACTTATTCTCTAACTATTTTGAGAAATATTCATATAGATCTACATAGGATAATAATTTCAAACAAGGATATTTAAATATATTTTAATTACATTAAATTGTAAAGTAAAGAAAAGAATTGACGGTTTTATAATATTTTAGGAAAAAAATGGAAGATATGCACAGAAAGATAATATTAGAGCAATTCATTTTTAATATATTTTTATTAAAAGAAATATGAATACTAAATTTTTTTCTTTAATCTCTTTGAAATTCTCCTAAGACACAAAAATTTAGAGTCAAGAAAGTTTTGATAATTATTCTAAGCAAATATTTATTAAATGATTAAGAATATAATTAAGTTAACGGAATTAAAGATCTCACCCATAAATTACTGTAACTACTGTGTGTTCCATAACTGATTATACTTTTGGCTTTCAATATAATTTTGTGGAGTAGGCTTAGAATCCTTTTAATTTTTATCATTTGAATATTAACGTAGTTAATCTGAATTTTCAACGATCTCGTTAGTTTGAAAACCACTAATTTCGTTCCATACTTACTGTTCGCGCATGCGCGCACGTCACGTGATATTGTTTCGAAGAAAGCAGATGAAGTTTGTAAACTGAATCCCCATATCCTTTGTTACGTTTGTTTGTGTCTGTAATAAATAATTTAAAAAGACACTGGTCCGTCTTACGAATGAATATATAATTATTATATAATATATACCTCTCTTAACCATAAAACAATACTAACATTTTTTGTACTTATAAATAAATAATTGCAATGTGATGGAAAATGAAAATAAAATAAATTTATTATAGTTCATTTTAATGTCGCTTGAGTAGTTTGACTGTGACATGTGTGAAAGGGTGCCAATTATTACCTCTGAAAATGTGGTGACAAGCGTCTTCTTTGAATTTCGATGGTGGAGAATGGATGTGAGGGAGATACCGGAACTGTCATTGGCTGCGTGAGCAGGAGTTCGGCAACTGTACACGATCTTCGCCAAGTGCTGCTTGAAAAGCTTCGTCGTGAGCGTGTACAGGACAGGGTTGAGGGCTGAATTGACAGGCAGGAGGAACACCGCCACCCACGCATACAGATCTTTCTGAATCTCGACTCCTGTTGAAAAGCGCTTTTATAATGTCACAGAATAAGGAAAAAGTTTTATTTCTCTTCTCTCTCAAAAGGAAATATGTTTCTTGAACCGTATTTTCATTTCTTTTTCTATTTTCCATAAATATTTTTATGAAATTCAGTATTTTTAAATTGATTTTAAGAAAATACAACATAATTTTTTTAACGATTGAAATTGTTGCTATGAATAGCAGTTTATTTTAAAATATAATATTTATGGTAATCAAAGAATTAACTTTTATATTTATTAAATGCTTTTAGCAAATTTAAAAGGGAATTTTTAATAAAATTATAACAAACAAGTTGGAATATTATCACTTAAAATGCTTAAACGAATGATGCAAAATGCGTTTGATACTAAATTTTTAAACTAAAAGTAAAATGTGATGCAAGTGATAAATGAAAACAAAATGTGATAATAAGTTTAAAATTATTCAAGAGATAATAAGTTTAAAATTATTCAATTTTTTAAAAGGGGCAAAACAATACGTTCATTTTTAAATTATTCATGTTAAGTATAATTTTAATAATTAAAATTTAGTATCGATCACTATACGAAAGTTTTCAAGTTTCTCTAAATGATATTATTTCTTAAAAATTTCTAGTATTTTTTAATAAATATTTAAATTTCACATAAATATTTATGGCAAATATATATGTTTATGCAGAATCATAATCATAAGGCCATTAAAATATTATAATAAATAAAATAAATAAAGGATTTTCAATGATAAAGTTTCTATCGTAGAAGATAAACAAAAAATTATAGCCCTTAGAAAATAAAATAATGTGATAGTAAATCACAATCGTATATATATATATACATATATAAATACGATTCATAATTACGAAAAACAATTTAGCAAGAAATCAAAAATACAATATAAAACTATTTTATTGTATTTATTATGTTTAACGTGTGCATTCTATATAAAAGTAATTTGGAATAAAATTACTTTTATTAAAATAAACATCTCAAAAGCTTACTGAAAATTTAAATTATTCCTATGACTTTTATTATATTGACAATCAAACTTTTTTACTAATAAGTTGTTTTTAATTGTAGTCTTAAATTTTTAGCATTATTTATTACGTGAATAAGTTTTGCAAGTATTTAAATTATATTCATGATAATTTATTTCTATTCCTTATTTTTAACAAAACTAGTAAAACTTTGCAGTTACAGTTAGTAAGTGAATGAATTTTCTCCATAAAAAAAATTCTTGGTGTTGAATTCTTGGTGACAAAATAGCGTACCTCCCATGGCTATGACTTTGATGAGAACTATGGGTATCCAGCAGAGAAAGTCTGTTCCAACAATGAATGCGAATCTCTTGGCGATGGTACGGTCCTGCAGTTGCTGCGTTGATCTTAGACCTATCCTAGAGTTAGAGATGGTGAAGAACATGGAAATGTAGGCGTATAAAATGAACAGAAAAGCGGCCAAGTTGAGACCACAAAACAGGAATGTTGAGTACTCCCAAGCCTATAAAACATTTTCAGACTCAATTTTATTCACAATTTTATTTACAATTATATAACATAATATTATTTTAGACACAGATGCTGGATAATCCAGGATACCAAATTCTGAGTTTGTAGAATATTTTTGGATTTTTTTATGCGTCTGGCAACCCAACTTTTATTACGTCATAGATATGGAGGCATATAAGAATTATGTAAAAAGTTCTATTTTGGCAACCCTAGTATTTACGTCATCGTCCACGTCACAATACTTCATCTTGGTAGCATTTCTTCATCGTCAAAAAATTCAGAATTTGTCATCCTGGATCATACGGCATCTGTGCTTTATTTCAATAAAATATATTAAGGTAATGGTGATATCAATTGATTTGCGAGTAATATTAATTGTGTAAGAAATATTATTGCAGTTTTTAAGAAAATATAATCATCAAAACAAGTTTGTATAATCATTAAAACTTTAACGTAGCATAAAATGCTCTACGCAAGGAATATTAACGTGTAAAGAACTTAATATTTCTTTAGTAACATATTATTATTCATATTCGAATTTTTCTATCTTATTTTTATTAGCAAATTTAACTGCACATATAAGCACTTAAAATTATATACAAATAAGCACTTTAACAAAACACTGTTGCTTATAATTAAAAAAATGTTACACATTTATTTTTTACAATTCGATTTATCAGGTATATTTCAGATGTGTAACATCAAATTTCAGAATATTAAATTTTCTCATCATACTACTAAAACAAATTTACCAAATTAAACAAGGATAATTTACCTTCACATATAATATTAAAAATGAAGACAATATGAGAAACAAATTACAGCTTAAATATTTTTAAATCAATAAATTAATTCTTAAAATATCCGAAAGACAAAAATCAGTCTGATTAGAAATATATTTCAAAAGGTTTAGAAGATAATAACTTTTTGTCCTCTAATTATTGCAAACTTATTCTTTCTAAATAATTGTTAATAATTATTTTTTAAAAATTTATTCATTAGATTTTTTAAGTACATATATTTTTAATAACTGTGATATATATATATATATATATATATATATATATATATATCACAGCTATTAAAATATATAAACTGTTTTAAAAAATCTGATATATAAATTCACAAATCAAAACACACATCACATATACATATATATATATATATATATATATATATATATATATATATATATATATATATATATATATATATATATATATATATATATATATATATATATATATATATATATATATATATATATATATATATATTTAAATATTTAAATTAGTATTTTATATTATAAAGTTTTAATGCATTTCTCTAAAGTTCTTCATTTAAATCTCTTTACATAATATATAAGGTTTAATCAAAATATATAAAAATATGAAAAAATTTACATTTTTTATAATATATTTCGCCATAAATTTATGTTATAATTTTGGAAGAAGTAAGATGAGATATTTTTACTTCTTTGAAAATTATATAATATAAATTATAATAAAAGACTTTTTACAAATGCAATAAGTTTCCAAATTTTTCCGTAAATTTATCTGAACATCTTCTTTTTCAAAAGAATGCGATAAAAAGAGCAAATTAATTGTAAAGCAAATTTTTATTTCGTAAAATATATGCTCTTTTTATGAATAGTATTTCCATACGTATGCTAAATCCCGCATATATATTTATATATATATAAAGGAAGTTCAGGGAAAAAAGAAATACTTATAAGAAATCGTTTTAGATGCATTAATTATCTTACATAAGATATTGCATTCAATGATATCAAATTCGTTTACTTACTTGTCCAAAAGGTTCGTGAATCTGCAAGGGCAGACATACGCCATTGTTTCCATAAAATTCATCTCCATAGTAACTTATGTCCAACAAGGGAAGAGCAGAAAGCAATATTGCAATGCACCACACTGTTGCCATTGCTATTGAAGCAGATACAATCGTCCGTCTTTTTAAGGACAAGGGATATAATATAGACGTGTATCTATGGTGTGAAAGAAAAACTGTCCTTAAAATTTAAGTTTAAATTTAAAACATGCAGAATAAAACATTGTGTTAACTTTCGAAAAATGATAATTTATCTCATTAATGACAAAAACAGGATTTCAGTCCGAACTTACCTATCTATGGTGATTATAGTCAGTATGAGAACTGACGACTCACTGCTCAAAGTGGAAAGGAATCCGGCTATATTGCATTGCCAACTGTGTCTCCATTCTGTTTCGTGGAGAATGTACTCGCCTCTAAAGACAACGTCGTAAGCAGCAATTACAAACAAATACACTGACATCAACAAGTCAGCTAAAGACAGATTCTTGATGTAGAAGGAGTGTACTTCGTTAGGCTCTTGGAAGAGAAATCTTCCTACCAAAACAGCTACATTGCCCAAACCGGCCACGAAAGCCACCAACCAGACACTGACACGTAGCACAACGCTGTCTAACAGATGAGCTATGCTGCTGATGCCATCTCCGCGAGGTTCACATACGCGGACGTGCAAGGCAAACGAGCACAGATGAAAATCATCGAAGTAGCTGTCAAATAAAAATATCCATTAGAACAATGATTTTAGTTCGTATCAAAATGTGATGCATGTGTATTTTCTATTAGAAAAGAAAAGAATGTTTTAAATTCACAATTAAGTAATTTAATTAATAAATTAACTTTTAATTAACAATGAAAGAGTATTTACAATGTTTATTAATGTAAAAGGAAAATGATTGATATTTAAATGTAATAGATATGTTGTGTAGGAAGAAAGAGAACTATTCTGCTTCTTGAAATTGTATATGTGTATTTCAATAGCTTACACTTATCTAAATAATATTCTTATGGTATATAGTTGATTACACATGAATTTAAGTTTCTAATTAAAAAAATAAAGTAACGAATGTCCTAAGAAACTTATGCAAAAAGAAAAATGATTTTTTTCTGAAATATAGATATTGAAACTCACTCCAATTGTCTATTGGCAGAAAAACACAACATTCGAAATAGTGCTTCATCATTTGAACTTTTAAACAAAACACCTTAGTTATTACTGAGGGGATAAAAGAGTATTATATTTAATTAATGCTAAATCAAAATAAAATTTTTGTTTAAATGCACAATTTATGCAAATTCTTAGTATGTTAAAGAATATACTTTTCATTTGACGTAAATAATCAATTAAATTATTCCATAAGATTTTACATTTGTTATAGAAAAAAAGGAAACATTGTTACATTTTTACCAATAAAAACAACATATTTGTAAATTTCTTATGATTGAATTTACTTTTGAATTTACATTAAAATTTATTTTCGAGCTTTAGAAACTATATAACATCCATTAATTTTACTTTAAATGTTCTGATATTTACAATCTGATTACATATTTGAAATTATTACTTATGACATTATCTTATTTATGATAAAGTAGTGTCAAGCATACTACTTTGTACACAATACGAGATTTCTTTAAATTACCATGATTCATAAACAAGTCAAATAAAAAATGTGATTTTTATTACTATGCATAAATTATATGACTATAACTAAACGCAATTTACACTTCTGTTCTCATTATTCATCATTCGCCGCGGGAAATGAATGGGAGGGAGACCACGTACACTCCCACACTGGGTTGCCGGAGCTTCATGGTTTGGGGGCGTGTCCACGTTAATATGTGACGTCTAAAGTCCTTCCGCTGGTGTGGCGTGGATATAAAGATAAAGGTGCCATATCAGATGTCATTTCTTCTCCTGACCGTGGCTCAAAATTACGAAGCTCTTGGTGATGGGCGAGTATTCCAAAGTCATTAACCTAAAGGTACAGTCCAGGATTCGCCTGCTGCGCTATCTATATATATATGTTCTCATTAACGAAAATTACATGTAACTATTTAAATTGTTGTATATACTAAAGTATTCAGCAATATTGAACAATATTTATCATGTTACATTCGCTTATAACAATTTACGTTTATATGGTGCATATCATGACATTTTTAAAAATGTTCCATTTATTTATTTATTTTGTGATGATTATTAAATCCTCACAATTTTTTAAAAAGTAAATTGATTTTTATAAATTTAAACAAGTTTTTCTCTAACCATAATTTGCACGTGTTCTTAATTTGCTGAAAAGCATGTTTCAAGATCTGCATAAATGCTTCAAATATTTTTTCTATAATCAACTCCTGAATCATGTCATTAATTATTCAACTAAAACTTCAGTCTAATAATTGAATTATTTGAGCTAATTTTGAAAGCTTAATCCAAATTTATAAAGCAAACACATATCTGAGAACTGAATACAAATGATTATTATCTAAGTCATATTATTAAAAATCCAAGTCTTGATTTCAAATTAAGTAAAATAAGAATTTCCTTATGTTTAAGTATTATAAATTTCATATGCAAGTTATAAATTATAGAAATGTTCAAAAGTTTGCTTAAAATATTTAGTGTTGAATTCTTACTAAGCAATCTTATGATATATAATTTAAGGCATATATTTTCTAAAATAAAAATGAAATTCAATATAAATATTATTAATATAGCATTGCCTGTTTATTATAAGCAAAAAAGAAAGCAGTATTTTGTAAAATATAAGTGGAGGATCTTAGAAAATTTATAAAAATTTTATATTCATAATTTCTATAAATAACATCTTTATTTTAATTAATTTTGTCATTAACATCATTATACTGAAATAAGTTGAGAAAGCATATGATTAAAGGGAATTTTCCGACAGACAATGTGCACATAAGGACTAAGTTTTAGATTTAGAAAGTATTGACATAATTTACATAACACTACAAATTATGTAAAGATAGAAAATATATTGTATAAAATTGAAAATGAAGATTTTCGTTTTATTTTATATATCACATAAAACATTTTTCCTTCTATATGAGTGGAAATTTAACAGCAATAATTACATATGTTTTAACTGGATGAGATCGTCAAATGTTCCCGGTTTAAGACCTTTTAATGTATTCTTCTTAAGATTTCTGAAAGTAAAAAAATATCTTTTTAAATATAAAACATTTAATGTCTAACAATTATGAAATAATTTGATGCTTTTGTATTAAATATTAGTATATTAGCTCTACTACTTTTCATTCCATAAATTTATAATTTTCTTTTTTTTATATATAATATAATTTTATTTTTATATAATTTTAATTTAATTCATTTACATAATATAATATAATATAATTATTTATATAAAATACGTTATAACAATAATTTTGTAAATGTATTAAAAATTACGAGATATAAAATGAATTGCAATCCACGTTTTGAGAATTCGTTTAATTTATTTCAAGAAGCTTCAGAAAAATCATATTTTTTAAATATTTTAATATTATTTAATATATTCAAACCATTATATTCAATTTTAATATGCAAATAACAATTATAAGAAGAAGCAACTACCACTTTAAATTTAAGTTAGAGTATCACATTTAAATAGCAATTGAGAACTTCATACGGACTTTTGTCTATGTAAATCCTTAAACTGGAAACTAAAGGCTTCTAAAAATACTTTCCAAAAGAATTTTTTCGTCTAGTTAATGAGAACTGATAGAAAGTTTAAAAAACCGTTCGAAATTGATTGTGTTAAAAAGAAACTTTTATTCTATTCAGTAAAGAGATTCTGTAATGAGAATCATTATAGCAAAGTTTAGATAAAATAAATCATTAACGTTTGAAAAACTCCTTAATGTATGTGTGATTATGGAAATGTAATTAAAATAAACTGTTTTATACCCAGGTAAGTGCTTAAATTTTACTAATAATTTTTGAAAAATTTCAAAACTCATAATAATATGCATTATTTGAAATATTAATAGTTTATCATTTGGATTTCATGGATTAATTTAACAATAAATAAATTATTTATGAATAGACTCATTAAGTCCACTTCGTTAAAAATAAGCATTACAAATTATTAAAAGAGCATTTATGGCTTACTTATGCACATTAAATCAAAGACAAAATCTTCTCTGATCATTAATTTGTCATACGTCTAAAATGCTTAATGTAGTTAAATCTAAATAATAAGTGCCTCATTCTTTAGATGGAAAGTTTGGAGATTTGTTTTTACCAAGGAGAAGCATTAAAAGTCTTACAGTGATTTTCAAGTTTTGTTAAGAAAATGTAAGGGCACTAAATATTGTAAAAAATGTAAATATACTTAAGGTACTTCATATTTTGTTTTTAGATGTATGTGGACAGAACAAAGACTTTTCTTACCTTCTTTAAAATGAATAAAACAGAAAAAGCTACTTTGTATAAAAAACTTTAAGCTTATCAAAATATCAAAAATCCTGGCACAGGTGCCGTATAATCTATGATGCTAAATTCTTAGATTGGCAATTTATTGGTGGATTTTCTTATGTATCTCTCAACCTCGTTTTTATTACGTCATACATATGGAGACCTATAAGAATTATGCAGAAAAATCTATTTTGATAACCCTAGTATTTATGTCATCGCGTATGTTACGATACGTCATCTTGGCAACATTTCTTCATTACTAAAAATACTCAGAATATGGAATCACGGATTATACGGCACCTGTGCCAAAATCCTATTTTAGTAGATAATCCAAAGTAAGTCAAAAATTACGAAACATTTAATTACTTATGTGATCACATTCATTACAATATATATTGTTAAAATTATAATGCACATATTAAAGATTGGTATTCTTATTATTATAAAACCTGCTCCAATGCAGTTTAAACTGAATTCAATATTTCATAAAATAACGTGTGAAAACTAATTGAATTGTGAGAAAAACAGTTTTAAAACTTACAATGATTCTAATTTTGTCAGCATCGAAAAGGCTTTTTTGTCAATATCTCGAAGATCGTTGCCATGAATGTCTCTGAAATGTAACCAGAAAATTGCTTTTAAAACTATATTTTTAAAAAGGTTCTAGCATTAGTTTAAAACAAGCATTCAGATCTATATTAATACAGATATAATATTTGGATGGTTACACAGACATTTCCTATATTATACGATACTATAAAAGGCAAAGAACTATTTCTATATAAGACAATAATGATTTCATTTAGATGACTACTATAAAATTTACACTTTATTCAACAAAATAATCTATAAAATTAATGCTTTTTCGGTTATTATTTATTTAATATATTTAAATACATTAAAATATGAAGCGCGAAAAATTTCAAAATTTCTTAATCATTAAATAAATAATTAACTTATAAATTATTTCGAAAAAAAGAATTCAAAACAAATGGCAATTTTACTCATTAAATTTGTGTAAAAAATCCGTTATTTATATCATTAAAACATTTTAAAATTACAAAATAAGCTTTCAAATTAATTACATACATTGTATAACATATTATAAAAATATCTATAGGATATGATTAAAGAGTTCCAAATTTTACAATAAAAAATATAGCAAATTAAACAACATACAGTTTATGGGAAAGCATATCAAAATTTGAATTAAATAAATAATGTATACAAACCATTTTTACACGGAAAAGGTAATTATATATATATATATATATATATATATATATATATATATATATATATATATATATATATATATATATATATATATAATTGCTTCTAATATTCTCCAATATAAATTATTTTTAGGCTTAATTTTTATAAAAATACTTACAATTTCTGTAAAGAAGACATATTGCCAAAAGAATTTGAATGCAGGTACTGCAAGCGATTCTTTGAAATAGCCCTGTAAAAAATTAAAATAAAACTAAATTTTATGAGAATTAAATTTAAAAAAAATTATAAAAACGATTTTTCTCAGCATCGATTTTGATATATAATATCGATTTAATAAATTTTCATGCAATAAACTGCAAGTGGAATAATCGAGTAATTTAAATTATAAATTTCAATAATTGGTCTAATTCAATAGTGACTAAATTGCTAAAATATTTGTAATGAATTGGAATAATTATATATTTTTCTTAGAATAATATGTCACAATTTCAATAAACTTCTTATTTTTAAATATTTTTATAGAAAATTATGTTTTTAAATATAAATATAAAATCTCTTGAAGCATAATTTATGTAATATAAATAGTATAATGTTATGAATATTTATGGGTATTAATATAAAAGTACATACAAACTCTTTATATTATCTAATCCGTAGAACATTATGGAATCCACACTTGTTAGTTCATTGTTGGATAATGATCTAAGAAATAACAAATCTTAAAATTAATTCTAAATTAAGCGAAGCTACAAAAAATACATTTAAAAGAGAAATTACAAATTTTGTAAAAATTTTATTAGATGTTATCAATGTACTTCCTGGAAAACCTAAATACTTATTAAGTTAGTTAATTTAAACAAAATCATTAGTTTTAAGGGAAAACTTACAAAACTTGCAAGTTGCTTAAATGCTGGAAAATAAATTCTGGTAAAATTCTCATTTTATTTCCATCCAACCATCTAAAATAGAAAAATGATATTTAAAAATTATGCCTTTTTTTAACTCAAATTTATTATATTGATTAGTGATATAAATAAAAACTAATTAAATATACAAAGAATTAAACTTTAGATATTAATGACAAAAATGTTTGCTTACAATAAATTTTAATTAATTAAGCCAATGATTTTCAACCACGTTTCCTGAAAGCTGTTTTAATGAAAAGTTAGAAGATGAGCAGAAGATGCAATTGAGTAGACTTTTGATTCAATTTATTGATATTTTTTCAAATGAACCGGGTTGTACAGAACTGGCTGAACTGGACATCGAGTTAGAATCTGATAAACCTATTATAGCTAAACCATATTGAATTTCCCCACGACAGACAGAAATTCTGAAATCGGAAGTAGACAAAATGTTGAAATTGAAGGTGGTGGAACCAGGTGAATCAAATTACACATCACCTTTAATATTAGTTGAAGCACCTGGAAAAGAACCCCGTCCGTGTATTGATCATCACAAGTTAAATGAGGTCACCAGAACCCAATATTATTCATTGCCTAATATTGAAGATCGCGTTGAATCCGTTTCGAAAGCGAAGTTCATATCTTTATTAGACTTAACACGAGGTTATTGGCAGATACCTTTGAGTCCGAAGGCTCAAAGATATGTTGCATTTACGACGACATTTGGTGTTTATAAGCCTTTGAGAATGGCATTCAGTTTGAAGAATGCCCCTTACTATTTCAGTAAGTTAATGGCTGAGTTATTAAAAAATTGCGAACATTTTGCTGTGCCTTATTTAGATGACATAGATATATATTCACTTACTTGGTCTGATCACATCCAACATCTTAAATGTGTTCTGGAGAAGATTCGATTTGCGAAATTGACTCTAAAACCCCTAAAGTGCAAATTCGCTTAACTTCGTGTTAAATATTTGGGACACTTTGTTGAACAAGGTCAAAGAACACCAGGCGATATTAAAGTGAAAGCCATAACCGATTTCGAACGTCCCTCAAGCAAAACCAAAGTACGTGCTTTTCTAGGTCTTGTTGGATATTATCGCAAGTATATACCAGAATTTTCGGTAGTTGCTGCGTTTTTAACCGACCTGCTGAAAGAGAAGTCCAAGAGGGGAACTGTAATATGGAATAATAACTGTGAAAAAGCATTCATAGAATTAAAGAACTCTTTAATATAGAATCATGTACTTTACAGGCCAGACTTTCAAAAACAATTTATTATTAAATGTGATGCCTCAAACTTAGGAATAGGTGTAGTTTTATCTCAGAGAGATCAAAATGAAAATGAACACCCTATCCTGTTTCTGAGTAAAAAATTTCAAAGTCTGAGAAAAATTATAGCACTATAGAAAAGGAATGTGCAGCAATAATTTTTGCTCTGTTATTAAATTTAAAATATTACTTAGATGGTCAGTATAAATTTGTTATCGAAACTGATCACAACCCTTTAGTTTGGTTAAAACATCATACAGGATCTAATCCCAGACTTTTAAGGTGGGCTTTGGAACTTCAAAGCCTAAATTTTGATATTGTTCACAAAAAGGGTAACTTACATCAGAATGCCGATAGTCTCAGTAGAATGCTGAATAACCACACATAATTCTTTTTTTCTTAGATATTAAATTAAAATGTTTTATTTTAATACAAATTTCAATTGTTGTTTCATGCGTACATAATTTCTAGAAAAAAATTATTATGTTTTTTATAATAGCAATGTGTCTATTACAAATAGACGCATTGTTATTATAAAAATATTATAAAATTATTATTATAAAATTAATATAAATTATTATAAAATTTAGTTAGTTGTGCAAATTCTGTTGTGTTACATTTTGTGCTATTTTGATGTATTTTTTATTTTATATTTAATATTATATAATTCCATATAATTTTGTGTATCAGCCAGAGTCCGATTGATCAGGGCTATCTGTAATACTAAATTTTGCTCTTTCTTGTTTGTGTGTGTGTTTTTTCTTTTTTACTATAGGTTGATTTCCGTAGAATGAAAAAAAAAAAGAAAAAAACTCCGGGGAAGGAAGAAATAATTTAGTCTGTAATGTCTCATAGTCAGCACTTGAGATTTGAAGAGCCTCTGATGGGGAGGGTGAGTAGGGAGACGGTTGGTGCCAGGAGTAGTCTGAAGAAGCTGCGTTTTTTTTTTCTTACACTTACTCTTTGTACACTACGCAGGCGTGAGAGAGATGTTAGTGAACCCAGATATGACTCCTTTGTAATTTTGTTTCTTTGTTAATTAAATGTGTTTTTTTTTCAAAATTTGGAGTCATTTGTTTGTTTTATAACAACATGTGGTAAATATGGTGCCCAAATGTATAGGGTCATCTCTCACTGTATTTCGAGATAAGCTGTCAGCGTCATTGTGTTTTTTCCACTATTATATGCATGGCCCATATGGCGGCAAGACGCTCTTTTTCAGACGTAATGTTTCTCAGATTTTGATAGAGTCCATGAAGCATAGGTTATGACTGTTTCCTTTCCATGTTGTATCTGCGCCAGGACTTCTCTGATATCATAGCCGCTTGCACCTGTATGTAATTCGGTTGTGGCATTTTCATCATAAATATTCCTAATACGGGGTTCGATATCAGTGATTACTTTTACTGATTGAAAGCACCCGCCTGCTCACGACCCCAACAAATTTCCCTTTCAGCAAAATTTGCAAAGGCTTCCCTTGTCCACAAAAATCTTTGATGAAACGTCGTTAATAATAGTAGAGTCCTAGAAAACTTCTGACTTAAATTTTTGGGAGTCGGAAAATATTTCTCAGCTTTTACATTTTCTAGGTCTGGTATTCAACCAGACCCAGAAAATGATACTAATTCTGAAGACATTCCGATACTAATTCTGAATCTATTAATCCCTAGAATCTTAATCTATTGAGCCGTGAAAAGGCATTTTTTGGATTCAGAACAAGGCCAGCTTCTTGGATGCAATTAAGTACGACATTCAAGCGCTTCAGATGGTCGTCGAAGTTTTCAGAGAGCACGACAATGTCTTCGATATAGCAGAGACACATGGTCCATTTCAGGTGCCTTAGTAGATTTTCTATCATTTTTTCAAAGGTTTCTGGTGTATTACACCAACCAAAGGGCATTACCTTGAACTCGTAAAGCTCTTCTGGCGTGATAAAAGACGTCTTTTCGTGGCCTGTCTCGTTCACCTAAATTTGATAATAACCAGAATAAAGATCTATAGATGAAAAGAACTTGGCTTCTTTTAAACTGTCTAATATGTCGTCAATACGTGGGAGCGGGTAAGAGTCTTTCTTCGTGATTTTGTTCAGAAGGCGATAGGCAAAACCGCCAACTGCCCTCCTTTTTCGACACAAGCGCAACTGGTGATGGCCATGGGCTCTCTGATGGTTGAATAACACCTCAATCTAGCATCTTTTCTATTACTTGTATAATATGGTGTTCAGCTGTGGATAATCTGCATGCCCGTTGGCGAATCGGTAAGTGGTCGCCAGTGGTAATCCGACGCTTAATATTCACTTTTGCTCCGGTTTTCTTCGATTGGTCAAAATTTGCAGGAAATTCAGACAATAATTTAAGAAATTGCCGTTTTCATTTGACTGTGAGATATGGAGATAGCATTTGGGAATAATAAACCGCAGTAGTATTATCTTTCGCCTTGATAGTCGAGCAGCTTCATGTATTTTTCTTTCCACTATCATGTCTGTAGTGGCATTAATCTCTTAATTATTAACGAATATTTTAGCTATAGAGTGTTGAAGTAAGATGCAAGCTTGTACTACATTCATTCACCAAATTCTGGAAAGTGAGTCTTAAACAGTGTTATTAAACGTGATCGGTCACAATTGACAACTGCTCCAGAGCTTTCCAGCAAGTCCCAGCCAAATATAATATCGTGACTGCATTACGCCATAACTAAAAATTCATAAGGAAGTATCAGACCATTAATGTTTAATCAGAGAATGCATTTTCCATTTGGTCGTGCGTGACTGCCGTCAGCTACCTTGAAAATTACCTTTTCGTCAGTTGGGAGCATAAAGTTTCGTAATTGACGTCGATATTGATCTGAGATAACAGAAACTGATGCGCCTGAGTCCACGAATGCCCATACTGGTTGCTCGTTAATGTTTAGTTCTAAATAAATTTTCGTCATCTTTGCGGCAGCGGGAGGATTTTGCTTTTCAGCGGCCTCACCTCCGAGAAAGGACGCAGTATTTAGTTTTCCTCATTTCTTCGGACAGGGCAAAGCGACGGACTTCTTCCGTTTTCGCTAGATTCTTCGGTGGCGGTCCCAGAGACTACACATTTCTGAGCGGTGTGTCTTCTCTCCGCTCTGTAATCGCTAAAAATAGCTCTGCTTTCCAGCAGAATCGTACAACATGGCCCGGTCTCCCGCAATGGAAACAGACTTGCCGGTTATCCACCGTCTTCCATACGTCAATCTTCCTCTCCGACTGAATGATAGATCTGGGTCATCTCTCATTGGCGTCAGGCCTTGGCTGATATCTAGGTCGAACATCAATCCATTCTCTTTGTATTAATAGGAGCTAACGACATCCCCCCTTTTCTCTTACAATGTCTTGAACTGTGGTCCTGTGTTGATCAGGATTTGACTCTTGAGTGACAACTAATCGTTGTACCTCTTTCCTCACAATTTGTCTTACAAGGGAGACTAGACCTGGCTTCTCGTCTAAAGCAGCCATCGGGATACGTTAGGTATGTGATTAAAGTTTCGTCCCCCAATCCTTTTTTGTCTCGTGTCTTCGATGTGCTGACATCACTTGATATAATCTTCGGTGGATTTGATTCCTTTCGTTAGGAGTGCTTGATAAATGTCCTCGGTGACTTCTTTCATAAGGTGCGACACCTTATCATCCTCTGTCATATTTGGATTTACTTGATGACAAAGTCCGAGTACGTTTTGTATATAGGATTGCATGCTTTCTCCAGGCTTTTGTGCCCCAATTTCAAGTTTTTTTTGCACTTTGTACTTATGGAGATGGGAATCGCCAAAAGTCTTTTTCTTAGCTGACTGCAAAATCTTCCCCAAGAGTCAAGGCTGTTTTCATTCTTTTCGTACCACTGTCTAGCAGTACCATGCAGTTACCGTAACGAGGAGGGTGTCCTTGCTACCGACGGCTTTTTCGTAATTCATAAGTTCTTCCACGGTAACTTTTAATAATATACCCGGCTCCTACACCAAAGATGTCGCGTAGAACTCGTAAGGCCAAGTTTTTTATATACATTTCACTGTTAGTATATTTTCGTTAAGGTGAGCATTAATTTACATATTGAGCTACTTGCTTTTTATACGATAGCAGAAAGTTCTGAAATACAGTTGCAGTAAACCAAAGAATTTTCTAGAACAATTGCATTCGAAATTAAATTCTAAAAATTTCCACACCACTCGTGCTGGATTCAAGCCATGCCTGATTCGACGGCATTCCACTGGTATGACCACTGAGCCATGATGACCACGGCAGCAAAACGCTTTAATCGCCATTATATATATATATATATATATATATATATATATATATATATATATATATATTTGTGCGTGTGGTGTGTGTATATATAATTAAAGTTTCGCTTACCTTAATAAACATACTGTCAGAAATTTTAGTTAAAAATATATAATATATTTAAAGCTTTAATTTCCCTACTTTCACTATAAAAATATTGAAATAAATTATTATTTTCACACACATTTTAGAAATTAATTTAATGAGATTTAAGTTTCTCTTGAAATTATTTAGAATATCAGCATAAGATAAAAATGCTAATTTCTTTGTACCAAATATTGAGAGAAAATTTATGATGCAGCTCAATGTAAATTAGTGTGTAAGCACTCAAAAAATAATAAATCAATAAAGATATGAATTAGGGAAATCAATAATTTCTAATTTACTTAACTGCCCTTAATATCTGTATTTTTGAGATTAATTTGAAAATTTTGGTAAACATTTGTGAGGATTAACGTCTTTCAATAGTCAATAGAATTTTATTTTCTACATTGAGTTATATTTAGTTATATTTTACTTTTATAATAACATACTTACAATGCGATAAGATTTGATAAATCCTTGAATAATGTTGGTGGAAGAGTTTTCAATTCACAATTTCTGAGATCTCTATGTAGAAACAAAAAATATGTAAATAAATCATTTATTGTAGCTATGTAAATGACTGTATTTTGCAAACTTAATTTATATTAATTAACATAATATTGCTTGTAATTTTATGTTATCAATATACTCTTATTTAAAATTTTACGAAAATGTGAAGATCATAATGTATATGTATTATTCTCTAAGATACCCGTATTTTTGCAGTTTGTTTTAACAATGTTTACATTTTAAATAAAATCAAAAAGTTATGTCACATAAAAAATGGCATAAAAGGAAAACATTAAAAAATTGATTATTGATACATGTTTGAGAATATTTAATAATAATTATAATAATAATATATATTGTATTAATTAATATAGTAACATTATAATTTATTTTAAGTTGTAATTATTTCTTCGATGAGCGAATTAAAATTTCATATAATAGAGGAGATAGTAATAATAACACCTTCTGATTATTTTTATAACCTTTAAACTAGTATTTTACAGAAAGACTTTATTCCTAAGAATAATTAAATGGATTATTGCTCAGACAGATTTTATTTTATTTAAATTTAGCGGATAAAAGTGCCTTAAATGAAATTATATTGATATTATCAAAGTAGACTGAATGCAGTAAACACCTTTCTTTTAAGCCTGACTAAGTAAAATTTCCTAATCATAATTCGTTGTGACGTCAAGGAAAGTCTAAAACTTTTTCTTAACTTTTAGTTTGCAAAATAGTTTGGGTTATGCAAACTTTAAACACCCAACTTTCAATTAAATCATGACGGCAACTATTCAGCATACTTAGTAAATAATCTATAAAAATTTCTAAAAGAGAATTCTTTTAGTTTATAATATTAAGCTTATATGTAATTACGATTCAAATAAGCAGACATTTTTTTATTGTATTTGGTGACTTCTCTATTCCTAAGTCTTTTAAATATTGTGTTTTTTATTGTAAGAAAAATATTTTTTTATTGTTAATGGAATTTTCACAGTTATAATGCATTCGATAGCTGCAAATTTATTTTCAATTCTGTAATAAGAAAGGTCTTACTCAAAGGAAAACATATTTTCGGAAATATCTTTTAGTTAAGCGAAAATATTGCAATTAATATACATACTGCAAATTTTAAATTATGCGCTATTATTTATTGTTGAAATGTGTTCATAAATGTGCACAGAAATAGATTTATCACTTACAATTCTTCTAAGTTATAAAGTTCTCCAAATGCATCTGGATCTAAATCTTTCAGAGGATTGTGAGACAAAACTCTAAAAATAATAGAGATTATTAACTATATTTATGTCTTATATATATATAATACTAATAAATGCAACTAAAAATTAGGAAATTTGTTCATTTAAATTAACTTGTAAGGAATGCTTATACAAATTCTTATGTTTAATTTTATGATTTTCTTTCATTTAACGAAACATTTCTGATAAAGTTGTTCGTAACCTATAATATCGAAAACATTAGAAACGTTGATCCAAGTTTTTCATTCATAAAATAAAAATAAGGAGATTAAAATTAAATCAGACGATATAAAATGTAAACACAAACAAAATGTACGGGAAAAAGAGTTTCCAAGAAATATTTTTCAATAACTTAATTCGTGAGGGAATTTAAAAAAATGCATTACTTCATAGGGGCATTGTTAGAGACCAGCCACAAAAATTCTAAAATTTGTGAAATTTTCTAAATTAGAGGTTCGTAAAACCGAATGTCAACTTCATAACGAAATTATGCAGTTGTGATATAAGTGAACTTCAATTGTCACATTCTCAGTGCTTTAAATTAAATCTAATCAAATAAATTGACACTAAATTTTTCCCTCATTCGGTTACATTATAAATGAATTTTTCCAAAAACGGTTTTTTTACTAAATTATACTTTCTATAATTAATTACAAACAAATTAATAATTTAAAACTTGTAATTATTAAACTAATCACTTATTTTGATGTACAAAGTTTATTAATAGTAATTTACTTTAAAAAAGTTATGTATACATTGAGAAAGTGTGAAACATTAGTAGTATTCGTATTTATTTAATTGCTTAAGATGTGCACTAAAAATAATGAGTCTCTAAAATTATTTGAATAATTTAAAGATAATAATGTTGATGTTCTCTGTTGTATTCTTAGATATATTAATAATTTTCTATATGATAAAAATGTTACATAATTCTTCACATATTATGAATTAAATTCTTAACTTATAGATTGAAATAGCATTTAAATAACAAACATTAAACATAGTCTTTATTTAGTTAATTATTTTTCTTGGATGCAAACAGCAGAAAAGTATTAGATCAATTTTTATCTGAACATTGAATTATGACTCTGTGTAAGCAAATAACTTTTGCCTTACCATATATTTAAATAACGTAAAAAATTTATTTCCATATCTTGCTCATACACTTTTTCAATTTGGAAATTATACATGAAATGTTAAATTACTTGATACAGAATGTAATTATTTTCCTCTAATTTTTTGAAAAGGAAAATTTTACTTGAATTATTATAAGAAAATCTTTTAATAGATACAAAGATGTAGCATTGCCTATTCTTTTTAATTTAATTCATCATTTTATATAACTTAAGCTTATATTAAGTAACTATAACTTTTAACTTATAATAAGTAATTACATTTCAAAAAATGAAATTAATTTAATTAATTATTAATATAGATATATAATGTTAAGAAAGGTTAAATTTATATTTCATTTCATACTCATTCTTTATTTACAAGCAAAACTAATACTTGAAATTGATAAGAAATGCTATAAACGAGCATCATTAACTGAATATTCAAATAAAAAGTATTCATTTAATGAATATGAAACTATACTCACATTTCATTTTATGTCAAATATGTTTGTAGGAATTAGGAGATATTTGGAGGAAAATTTTAATTGAATTAGTTTTAAAACAGTTTTATAATTATTGAATATTTATTTCCCTACTAAAAAAATAAATGAATCAATTATAACACATTAATGAAAATTAGAAGTCTAAAGTATTTTTCAACTAAATGTAAGTGATAATTTTAAATGTAAAATCATTTTTTCAATATATTCATGCATTATTTTGCTTTAAATAAGCTAGAAAAATTGCATTCAACTTTTTATTATGGTGATCCTTGGTTGAATAAAATTTAAAAATAATTTTTATCTTATTTTTTTATTAAATTAAAATGCAGGAAATGAGCATTAAAAAAACTTAGAGGACTTTTTAGATTATCAATAATTTTTTTAATATAAAAAATTTTTATGCAAAAAGAAATTCTGAAACTCTTATTAATCTTCTTATTTTTCGAAAGTACACAAATATATTAAAAGAATGATTTACGAGAAGAAGTTAGATTAATTGATTTCCTTTAGAACTCAAACTAATTAACCATGAAATTTACGTTTACTTTCTTATTAATAAACCTAAATACTTTAAAATAACAGAGATTTACATTGTCAATTCAATATTAAATGATAATAATTCGAAACAAAATTTTTATGAATTATTGAAATAATGAATGAAATGAAGAAATATTTTCAAAAATATTTTTCTGAGAATGATTTTGTAATAGAAGTTGTGAAAGAAAATATAATTAATCGTACGTGATGATTATTTTTTTATAGAAATTTTTATGAATTATTGAAAGAATGAATGAAATGAAGAAATGTTTTCAAAAATATTTTTCAGAGAATGATTTTGTAATAGAAGTTGTGAAAGAAAATATAATTAATCGTACGTGATGATTATTTTTTTATAGAAATCGAGTTTTCAGTTAATTAACAAATGCACCAAATTTAAAAAGTGCGTTTGTTACTCAATTAAGTAATTAAAGTTATGCCTTTTTCCATGAAATTTAAATTTAATAAAATCAAATAAAGATCAGAATATTTCCTTTTAATTTCCCAATTTTGAAAATGTAACCATTACATCATGGAATAATTTGTTGAGATGATAAAGTAGTCAATGAGAATGTGTTTCTTTTTTTATATTGTTCAAGTAAATTTAATACATTAGCTTTAAATTACGTTGTGTATACATTTTAATGTTAACTTTTTAAATTATACAAAATGGAATTTAAATGTGAATCTCAATTTATAATTTTGAAATTTATTAATTTGTTTGGGAAAATCTATGGAAACTATCCATGGTATTTCTCAAAATATTTAATTACAATTCTGAATCATAAACTATATGAAATTTTTAATATTATCATAATACTTATAACTGCATTGAACTTTATTTGAGTGTAAGAATTGTATGGTGATTTTTGATGTAATGTAATTGTAATGTTTTTTCTTTAACTTTATGAGTGATAAATCTATCAATAGTTTGAGTTTATATGTAAAATTGGCACTCAAACTGATTGTGAAAGACACTGATATAAATATTAGTATAAGATTCAAATCGATAAAAATTTTCAAAATATTATATAAAATTGATTTGTAACACATAAGGGAATTTTAAAATTTTCAATAGTGTTTCTTAAAAATAAAATGTACCCGAATTCAAATTTCCCGTAGAGAAGACATTACAATTAAAATATTTTATAAATCACATTAAATAAGAACATTTGTATAGAAACTATTATTATTATTTTTATTTATTTCAAATATTTTTCATTTGTGTATTTTTATTTTGCAAATTTCATTTTATTTATTTACTTTCCTGGAATAAAATTTTACTAATTTAAAATTTTATAAATTCATTTTCTGTGACCAATTTTGGCCATTAATATTAAGCTTATTTATATTTAAGTATATTTTATATTCAGTCGTGTAATATTTAAAGTAGAATAGATTATTAATTCATTTTTTAATATATCCTCCACATTTCAAAAACAATACATCTAGTAAAAAATCACAATTTAGAAATTATTTTTTAACAATGATTCCTTTTAATTTATTTTAGAGTTTTTTTACATTTTTAAAAACTGATTTATTTGACTCGGATTGCAAATAATTTTAATTTAAAAAATAATTTCTCTTTATAAATAACAAGTTGGTCAAAAAATGTAGGTATTATTATAGACACTGAGAAATTCAAAATGGCATAAATGGTATAAATTTTTAAATGGTTGGCATAGATTAAGTTTTCTGGTAAAATTAAATTGTTTCTATAAATTAATTTAAATAATAATAATTTAAATAATAATAAATTAATATAATTAATTTAAATAATAAGATTAACATTCAAGGTGATCAGTTGAAATCAATTATGGAAACTCATTTATGTAAACAGCATGAGAATATTCCAAATAGTTAATGATTGATATTAAAGGAAGAAAATCGTCATATATTTGTGAAATAATATAGAAAAGTTTCAACGAATATCTCACTGTAGGAAAGTAAGTATAAATTGTGTTAACGGTCAGATTCTCCAGAAAGAATTCATTGCCTCAAGTTTGAAATTAAACTCCTGTTTTGAAAGTAATTTAAGGATTACATTTTTAAAAACGCATGATTGAGAATCACTGATAAAATTAAATTTGTTGTATTATGAAATACCAAGAGTAAATCATTTAAATTTAAACAAACAATTAACATGTGATATACCGTATATAGTACATTAGACATGCCACAAATTGGAGCACTCTAAGACAAGAATAAGAGCTTGTGTGTGAATCTAGTGTGCCCAATGCGAAAGCGTGTGAGTTTTACATTTACTTGTTCATATGGGAGCAACTAGGAATCAAAAAATGGGAGAGGATCTGATTTGTTATTTTGAAAATCCAAAGTTTCCTGTCAATGGGAAGAAATAAAATCTTTGACTATTTGTTTACTGTCAAAAAATGTTAATTCTTTATCTAAAAATCCAGTAGCATTTTTTGCAGCATTATCTGCAAGTTCAATCCCAACATGATTTGGAACTCAACACAAAATGTCAAATCCTTTATTCTTCAATACATTTAAAATATTCTATTTCCTGAATAATTGGATGACATTTGTCATCAAAATAGTCTAATTGCCACTAGTGCAATCTTATAGATACAGTATTTTCGATTAGAGCTAAATTGTATTAGTTCTGAGACACGCAAAATAGCAACAGCTTTGACTGTGTAAACAAAATATGATGCATAAACTTTATAGCTGTAAATTATTTCCAGCAACACTACTACAACCAATATGACCACTGATTTTGAGCCATCAGTATATACAGGATTGTAAGAAGAAGAATGAGAAGGAATGTAAGAAAACATCGGTTGCAAAAGAAGGGGAGATGTTCGTGGTCACAAAATGCTCAATTATGTGACTACGAGGGTTCGTATTATCACTACCCCATAGGGTATTATGACCATTAAAGTCACCAAGTAAAATAAAGAGTGCAGGTAGTTGGTCCAATAAATTGTTTAAATCACTTTCCTGGATGAGGATTCAAGTAGAGGCTACAAATAGTAATTAGAGATGTTGAATATATACGTACTGCAGCAGCCTTTTCTTGTATTGTACAGAGCTAGGGATGCTACAATTCACAAGAATGAATACATTTCCAGACACCTTGTCATGGTTAACATCTTTTCTCACATAGTTATGACCACACAATTTAAAAAATACTAAGTCTTCAAGAATATTTCTTGAATGTCCCAACAAATTGAATTATACAGTTTAATAATTGTTTTGATATTTTCTATACAAATACGAAAAACTCGACAATTCCAAGAAATGGGAGCTACCCTTAAGCTAAACTGAATGTTCCGCCCTTTAAGCAAGAAATCTGGTATTCAGGTGAATCTTCACTAAGGAGTGTTTCATCATCTGAATGATCTACCTTCATTGTACCTGCCTTAGAGCAAATTAG
Organism: Latrodectus hesperus; assembly: GCA_037975125.1. Taxonomy (NCBI): domain Eukaryota; kingdom Metazoa; phylum Arthropoda; class Arachnida; order Araneae; family Theridiidae; genus Latrodectus; species Latrodectus hesperus. The sequence goes on from JAJQOW010000014.1 coordinate 5,491,918, forward strand.
GGATTTTTAGTTGCTAAAGATGATTTATGGAGCCCTTCTCTTGCAAGCTTTAATTTTTGGGATCTTTGGAAAGAAATAACTTTTGGAATAGGTAAGACATTCGTATTAAAAATATTTGAGGATAATTTTGAAATTGGGAAACTTAAGCTATCTGTTAGGATACTATAAGACTTCTTAACTTTTTTGACTGTTTGTGAATAGCTGATACATTGTTGAGGAGTACGGGATGACACTGCACATCTGGCATTGGGGTAAATTTTGTTTTATTTTCATTGTCGTAAAAAATTTCTTTTTATAATATTCATGTTGGGCATAACCAGAAGTTAAAGAGATGTTGAATACAGCAGTTGACGCATTTTTCTTGTAATTGACATGAAATACTGTCATGTCCGACTGAAGCACATTGAGCACAAGTCATAAGCCTCCTACAAGTATTTTGTGCATGCCCAAATCACTGACATTTAAAGCAACGTAAAGTATTTGAAATGTTGGGTCAAACGCTACAATTTAGATAACAAGCTTTATAGATAGAGATAGAGTAAGAGTTGCAAAAATGAGTATGAGATGTTTAGTTTTTGTAACTGTGTCTTCCTTCTGATTGTAATGAGCTCTACATGTACTTTTTGGTCAAGAAGATTATCCAAAATTTCCTCTGAAATATTCAATAAATTTACAGAAATTACTGAATTTATCCTACACTAGGGAGATACAATAACATCAATATTACCAAGACATTTCAGTTTTAGAATAGTTTTGGTCTGCTCAACTGATAAAACTTCAAAAGATCACCAGATTTCATCTTGCGAAAATGTTTGACATTTCCAACTGTACCAATAAGGTTCTTATTAATGAAGAAGGATGTAACATCAGTTCTCTTAATAATAAAATATTTCTGATCATGTATCATTTCTTCCTCCATAAGGAGTAAAGGTTTAAACACACACTCCAAAGATTGATTATTTCAATTCCTGACAGCATCACCCAACACCGAGCTTAACAAGGGGGTACAGGATATGCGCTAGTGCTAGCCAGACCCTATATATTTTCAATATATATCTAAAGTGGTCTCAATTCTTATCGAGTCACACAACAGATACATGATCGCTTGATCAATGTAAACCAATTGATGCGTTAAGGACTAAAACACACCTCCCGTTTACCTGAAACACAGGTCAGGGTAATGTGTTAGTCTCTGGGAGCCTTAATTATCAGGATCCTCCTTTCCAGGAGCACGGGTCTTCATGCACAGGTAATTATGTAGAGAAGTAATATAAGTTTATAAAACCAAACTGCTTATTTCTAACAAATATTACGTTTCCTTTTTAAGCTAAATGGCATTTATTTTGAATTAATACACGTACAATTAGAATGCTATACATAATAATAAAGAAGCAAGAAATTTGCGTAAAAATCAACTGCATGTTAGATTTTATGCAAATTCAATGCTTGCGATACGTTAAGAGCAAATGTCATTGGTTAAATGAGAATTGTCAAAAAGTAGAAAAAATAGGGACTTTGTAACAGATGTAATAGTTGATTGTCACATTAGTTAGTTTATACACGAAATTAAGTAAGGTATCACACATTACATATATATCTCAGCCGTGGTTAACACTTTCTGATCTCAGAAAGTTAATATGACTACTGAAGAAGAATGATATTAATTGGCCTCGTTGATCGTTTTCAGAAACTGATCAAAAGTGTTCATCTCATTTCCTAATGAATGAAGATCTCCAAATCATCTACCATGATTTTTAACCAATATTTGTGGTTACAAAGTATCTCAATCCTTAAAGACATCTATTATTTAGGTAGCTGTAACGGGTTATTGGAGGTTAACCCTAACGATATCTTTTATTGGCAATTATGTTAAGCACTTATTATTGTAGGAATAAATGAATGGAATGTAGTTATTACCCTGTTCATTCTGCTTCAGACCTCAGTACTTTCTGCAGGTAATTTAAAATTTTTTATTTTTTTATTTTTTCTTTTATTTCCACTTTTTCTTTTATATATAACTGATTGAAATTTATCTTTCAGGTTTCTTCTTTTTGTGAACTTTAGGGATTAAAACCAGTAGTCAAAATCAAAACTTTAGCGATCACCATCAACTACCTCTAATTTTGAATCACATATATGATATGGAATTTGAGCATGATTTAGTGATTTAACTTCAAATATTTAAACCAATCAAATGAAAGTTCTAAACTTTTCCATGACATAGTAAAAACGATGTGGCTTCGGTATTAATCAAATTCGATATTAAAAGACTTACACCAGATGTTTTCGAGATCATGCAGATAATGTCTCCTGTCCCTAGTCTATCATAAGTTAAGAAATATATATTATATATATATAGTTATTTTGTTTATATTAATTTGTTTACCATGAACATTTTGATCTGAGTTAAGCTGAGAAGGGCTGCACGGAATAGATTGATTATTATAGGTTGATTTCTGTTGATCCGAGTGTTGGTAAACATTGCTGGTCAGATTGCTAGTAAACAATGTCACAATATTCCGGAACTTATCTTCCTACAATAAAGGAGACGTGATTCATTTCCTCTTTTAAAATTATGTAATATTTGTATTCACTAGAAGTAAAGAAAAACTAAAAGAAAAGGTATAAGATCCTTCATCCTTTCTATGTCTAAAGTGCATTTGTTTTAAAAAATTGCAATGTCTGATATTTTTTTTCTTTTTTACTTTATTTTTGAAAAGTATTTTGTTTTCACGCATATCCACCGTTCCTCTTTCAACTTTCGCAGTATACCGCATATTGAAAATGAATTGGAACTTAGATAAAGTGAATTCTAAAATCAATTTTTTTATAAATATAAATATGAGGAAGCTTATTGTATTTATTTTAAATTAACGAGAGCCTTCATTTCACCATGTAAAACAGTGCTGTGAATTATGCTAAGAGTAAGATTTAAATATCATTAAAAATACTGAAATGGTGCCTTTAGTTTTCAAAACTCGCAATTCATGGATTCAAAGAATTGTTATGAATTTTTCCTTGAAAGTATTATACAGGTTTCCTAATGTAACGTATAACTGGAAAGAACTCAAGATGTTTTCCACTATTACTATTTACTATATATATTATCATTATAATTAATTCCTATGTAAAACATAGATGACATCATGACACCGGTTTCTATATTTTGATGATGTTTTGCCTATGCAAAATATCATCAAAATATGGAAACCAGTGCTTGGAGTTTTAAGACTAGTATACTTCTTCATAGCATTTTTGAAGAAGTATGCTATTCTTAAAACTCTAAGCACCGGTTTCCATATTTTTTTACTATCTACGCACATTTTTATTGACCCTTTTAAGTTACTTTAAGGAAAAAACAAATCAAACATTTCGTTACTTTTCATCTACATTCAGAGTAGAAACTAGAGCTGAAAAGTGAGAACTTTCATAGTGTGTAAGCTTAGTAAAATTATTTAGCAACAATTAAATTATCTTATTAATGCGATGGTATCTGTTTGAACCATAAGTAAATTCAAAACTTTAAAAACGATATATTTATCGCACAGTTAACAATTAACTGGAGTGTTATGTATATTGAAATAAATGTGTGAAATATGAAAATCTATAATTTCAAAGTATTTTGAAAAAAGCTCTAAGTAAATATTTCCCTATTTTTGTAGCATAAAATATGTATTTTTAAAGAAAATTTCTTAATTTTTAAAAAGGAATTTTTTTTAGGATTTATTTAATATAGTTAAGTTGGAAGTAAATTCCTATTTGAATATTATTCTAAAATATAGTAAATCTACAGTATTTCATAAATGAAATATGGTCTGTAGGATGTATCATAATATTATTATTATTCACCTATCGGATTAAAGAGTTTTGTTTGGGTAAGATATTTAATGAATAAATATGAACACATAAAAATATCGTACATAAATGGTTGACAAAAATATTTTGTCAAGAAGCCACGCATGTTTAATCTATAAAATGTACGTTTTCAAACTTAACTTCTAATTTGTTTAGTGAAAGCAGTTTCAAATCACTGATAAAAATGTTTACGAAAATATTTTTCTTACGAAAAAATTTCTGTAAATATTTTTCTCTTATTTTTCTTACGAAAAATATTTTCGTATGCATTTTTCTCAATAGTAATTTGTTTGACATTTACTTTAATTTTCCTTTGCAAAATGTAAATTTAATCTTATAATTCTATGCAGGAAAACAATATTTGCCTTAATCGTAAACAATGAAGTATTTGTCAATATTATAGATATATAATTCGCAAAACAATTCTGAATTTAGCACACAATTAATTCCTTTTTTATTGAAACTAGTATTTGTACTCATATTGTAATCTTTCATCTGATGAAAAAAGAAGGATCAATTTTATGAGAACTTTATCTCAGTTATTTCTAGAAATAAAACACATTTTTAAGGAACTTAATCCTATAAAATCTTAAATTTAATGTAAATGAACGTAATATATCAATGCTTTGAATTTTTAAAGTGAGAATTTCCCATAGGAGTTAAAGTATGAAACTTATGAAACGTACATCTCTTTCTTATAAATAATTGAAAACGTATATAATTCATTTTACTTATAATCTTATTCTTTGCGTTTTTTAATAAAGTTTTCACGTTTTATATTCTCCATATATTCAAGTAAATAATCTTTTACAATTAATAAAAGTGTCAAAATATTTTAATTAAATTTTGTTATTTGTGAAATCAGATAAGAGGTATTATTCTATAAATTGTGAATTTGTAGGTTTAAAACGCAAATGTTGTAACATCTTTTTTCTCTCTGGAGTCATCTTAATTCTTTTTCTAGAGTCATCTTGAATATTTATTCATCTTGATGACATTTTCTCAATCCAAATTATTATTTTTAATTAAAAACTGATTTATTCCCAAATGTAACTATGTAAATGGTTGTTAAATGTAACGGTGTTGTCTACAATTAAGGAGCCCTGAAGGTTAATGTATTTCAAAGTAAGTAGAAGTAACGCAAAATTAGAAACAATTTTAACTAAACAAAATAAATTTTTCAAAGTTTTTAAGAATTGAAAAGTTACAAAGAGTTAAATCATTTAATGTAATTAAATTTCTAGTCCTTATTTAACCATACATTAAGAATAAAATATATGAAAAAGTAAGGATTTTTAAAGTAGAAATAATGTAATTTATTTGAAATTCCTAAACTTTCTTTAGAAAGAATTATAATTAAAAAGACTATTTGTACAGAATATTTTATGCTTATTGAAAGAATTACAAGAATTTATAAAATAATTTTATAGTCTCTTTTGTTTGCGTTTGTGATTTTGTGATTGAATTTTTATTTATTTTAAATTGAAAACGATATGAATACAATTCACATTTGTCGATGCAACGCATAAACACATTGGCAATAATGTATCTGGTATTAAAAAGACAGCAAAATGTATTCTAAGAAATAGAGTATAAATTAGAAACTTTAATTTTAATAAATTGCAAAATTTATTTGCATTTATTTAAGTTCAATTAGATTTGAACAAATAACACTAATTAAATATATTTCTTTCAAGAATTATAGGAAAATCCTGCTCTCAGATTTGTATTTCAAAAAATAAAGTTTCAGAAACACACAAAATGTTTATACGTTTTCCTGCAAAAGAAGCTAAATGAATTATATTTATTATCTATTAACAATATTTTTCTCTGGTGAACGTATTTGCTTTTCTGCGATCCAGTTACAAAAAATTATTAAAATTAGGCATAATTTAACATTTTACTGCATTGCTGTAGTATAATACGACATAACCAAACCCTGAAAAAATAGGTGTGTGTATTTTTATTGCACTTTAAATTTAAGAGTTTCCTCTTTTCCTTTCAAACTAAGCGGGAATAACATAAAGGAAAGGATGTAATAAAAATTGGCACAATGAAACAAGTGCAATAAAAAAATAAATTTTTCCTTTCGGAAGGGATAGGTGATTTGGAGGAAATTGCAAGCAAAGTATATTGTTTTATGATATGTATTATTTGTAAATCTGACCAGTCGGGAATGAGGGGGAGAGATTTCTGACCTATCCCATAGAAGTATTGGAGGAACTACAGAACTTTGGAAAACCAATGATGTAAAGAGGAGGAGCTAAGCCGAAAATTATGAAGAGTTAAAAACTGCATCCAAACACAGAAAAGACACACAGAAGCCCCAGAGAAGCCCGACATAGAAAAGGAGTCCACAATTGAGGACTGGGTCCTCATTGAGCATAATAAGAAGCTAAAATGATGTTAGTTGTAAACAAAGTATAACCACCGCATTCCAGAAGAAACCCTGCCTCGAATTTCCAGAATGGAGCTGCAGATGTCCGACAAATAGATGAAGGTAAAGTCTGAGGAGAGATACCAGAGACAGAGAGAAAAGAGGGAAAGCTCATGAGCGATGAGCAAGCCAAGCGAGATCCTGAGCCGGTAATGCCATAGATGTTAGGGAACACCAGACTGCTACTTCTAAAAGGGGTGAGTCTGATCTCTCGTTCCTCGCCAAGCTGGTCAAATTCAGTTATGATATTAATGTGTAATTGTCATAAAACAAATAATAATTTTAGAATCTCAATTATTTAATCAAGAATGTTTTGATTTCTCTTGTAATTAAGTTACTAAAATAAATTATTAAGTTTTATTGCATTTTTGTTTTGAATTTATCTCTGTCATTCAATTATTAAAAAAAAACGAATCTGGGTTTCCTCGGAATTATTCTGAAATTACCGAGTTCACCGCAACATGCATCAGGTCTAAACTTTGCAGCAAATCAATTGGCAAATTTGATTGCATATAAGGTAGCGATTTATTGATTTTTCATATCAATGCTTTTTCCCATTTCTTTTAGTCTGTATTTCCTTATAGTAAGCCAACTTAAAAATTAAGAAAAAATAGACAAGTTGCATTTTAAAATTCCTTAACATTTTAAAATCTTATTTGTAGTGATTTATAAAATTTGATGTTTAAGAATAGAGTATTTATCATTTTAGAATATGACATCGAATCGGTTCAGTGTATGATTAATAGTCACGGAAAGTCTTAACGAAGCGTTAATAAGGGGTTAGAATAATTAAAATAAATGTTTAATTATCATTATAAAAGTGCTTTTTAATATTTGTGGAAAAGCTTACATTGTGAAAATACCCAAAGTATAAACTCCAATAATTGATTGGAAATGAAGTACTATAGAGCTTCTTTATTTAATGAACTTTTTAATTATTTACAATAAAATATTTTTTATTAAAAAACCTTGAAAATATTTTATATTTATATTTCATACAATATTAACTGTTTGTAAGCCTGTATTACTTTATTAAATTAGTACATTATAGAAAAGTATATAGTATGTTTATGGATTATTCTATTCACCCAATTCATTTCTTTTTTCACCCTGAATGTACTTTTGTGCATTTTTATAAATTTAAAAATATAACATTTTATATATTCATTACTATAAAGATGTGTTGAGATAACCGAAATTAAAGAGAATTAACGTAACACGTAACACAAATGTACATAAACGAATTGTACAATCGTTTTATCTATAAGATTCTTCATTTTAATGTTACCATAAGTCATCTTAAAAGTATCAAGTTTATCTCCCTTTATGTATGAGTATCAAAGATATCATAGCATGCATCTTCCCCAAATCTTGCGATTTTTACCATGGCGCTTAAAAAAAAGCAAATTCAAGGGGATTAAAAAAATTTTAATTATAAAGCCAATTTTCTAATGTGATTGAGTCTGAGAGGGGAGAGGAATTCACAATTTTCCATCATTTTCCTATTTTCACAAAATATTCATTTCAGGTATAGTTGACTGTGATGGAATCACTGGCAATACACGTAAAAATGCTCAAGTTATTGATTCATTTCCGTTATATGGTATTAAGTAGTACAAATGGAGGAGAAGATCTATTTAAATGGTAAATATTATTTACTATTTACTAAACAATTCTCAGTGCATTTAAAGGGAAGGCAGAGCGCTTACTCGTTTTTTGGAGAAGTCCACAAAAATTGTGATTCAGGAGAACGCCCACGTAATCTCAAATTTTAAGAAATTAAATATCAGAGTTAAGTATATATTGCTTTTTGTACTCTAACAATCATTGATCCAACTTTAAATGGAAACCATTTATAGAAGATGAATCTAAAATATCAAGGAATATTTCTTATCTAATTTGTTAAAATAAAATAATTGAAAGAAAAAAATACTCGCATAAAAGGAATTTGTTTCTGCTATGAATTAGCGTGAAAGCAAAAATATGCAGGCTATGAAATCATAGTTATAATATATTTATTATAAATTTCATTTAAAAATATATTTCAGAGTTTTAAAAATGTTGACTTATTTACGCTCATGAATGCTTATTAAAATCATAAATAATCCAATTTGTAGCTATATCTGTGCTTCAGTTTTATTTTAATGCAGTCAAATTAAATATTACAATACATAAAATTGATATTTTCATAACTATATATAGGCTGTTGTATTCTAAAAATTATATTTATTTTCTAAGAATATTTTGACTATAGTAGACTTTAAATTTATATGTCATCAGTGTAATAAAAGAAACGTGTAATTTCGTTGATTTCAAATTAAGATAAATTTATCCTTTTAATAAAAATATAATTTTTTACCTATAAAGGAAAAAATGATTCCAAAATCTTAAAAAAAATATTAAATACATGAAAAATATCAAAATGTGAAGCATTCAGCGTCATATATTTCAATAATGTTAGATTCTTTCTGTAATAATTATTATTTAACTTACAGAAGTTTAAGTCTTACGTTGCCCTTGAATGTGGCATTGGCAATGCTTGATATTCGGTTGCTGGTAAGGTACCTATTGAAAGAAAATAACTTTTTTTATATTCAACATTAAAAAAGTATGCATGTGTATTTACTAATATCTTCAAATAATTACATTAAATTATCTATTAAAATGTTTATTGTTGGTTAGAGTTTTAAGACAATGTTTAACATAAATACATAATTCCCATGCTCGCAAAAAAACAATATTTTTCTTGCATTTGAATAAAGAAATATTATTTCCTTGTAAAACTTTTGCAACCGTTTTTAAATTTAATTTCAGAAATTGTGAAAAAGTACAAAGATCCAAGAGATTATTAATTTCACTAATCAAATTCACTAGTTAATTTGCGTCACACATCGTTAAAAATATGTTAGTATATACCTCTAACGATAAACTATTTCGGTTTAATGCGCAAATTAAAATCTCTGGCATTTCAGATTTTTTTAAAAATAATAATAATTCTATTTAGACGTAAGCTGATTTAATCAATATAAAGATAATACTTTTATATTTTAATGTTTAAAACTTCAAGATTTCTGGGTTTAGTGAAAAGTATTTTTATTGGAATGCACACACAATTATCTATATTTGTGTCAGAGGTAATTACGGTTGGGTGTCCAAAACGTGAAATCCAATTGTTGAATATTTTAAGTCAAACAGTCTTTGCAAGAATATCTGAAATGGGTATAGCTTATGGCCATCTGGTGAAACGGTCAATTATTGTCGAAAGGTAATTTCAACCACCAGAGGGCACTAGTAGGCCCAGGATATCTACATGGATATGTGTGAAACGAGAATCTGGAAGAGAGAAAGTACCTAAGAGAGTTTTCGTATGTCTCTGCATCTTCGATCATTGGCATGGTTCTCATCATTGAAGTCATGATTTTATTTGTCGTTTCATACTAGGCCAAACATACCTACAACAAATTAGTTTTGTTGTTGCTGCTATTCCAGGATGAGAAGGGTTGCGCAAATGATCGAAAATTAATCTGCGGAAAGTGTTCATTATGAAAAAATTTAAATTAGCTCTCATATTTCATCTTTTATAGCATCATCAATCTCTAATCATTGATTGGTTTGTTGATCTCATTGTTGATTCAGTACGCGATGCAAATTATTACTTAATAAGTAAAACATAATATAACTTTTAAGGACCATAACTCTTTTCTTGTTAAAGTATGGGATAGCTTAACTTACATCTAGATGTTTCATTTCGATTGTTTCTATCTTGAATCCATTTGTAAATAATATCCACAAATTAAAGTTTTAAGCCTATTAGATGAAACATTTGATTGATGTTTGATACAAACAACACATCTATATGTACGTTGTTTGTTATATGTTAAATATATATGATTTGTATTTTTTGGAAGTTAATAATGTTATATATAAATAATACTGTCTATTATATGATACTGACGATTTATATAACTAATTTTCTGCAAAAGAAATTTTAAAAAAATGTCCTCAATGCTTTTATTTTTGAATATAATCTTTGCGAAAACAAAATTAATACTATTTAATGATAAGGAGATTAAATATACAAAATCTTTTTAAATAACAAATTTGATTTTCATACCCTAATAAATTTACTTACAGTTTCTTTAAGTTTATTAAATTTGCCAATGATTTAGGTTTCAGCAAAGTTACTTCGGATGATATCAGTAACCTATTAAAAGAAAAATGCAGGTATAACAAAATGTCAGATAATCTGAATTTCTAGTATATCTACGCTCTCTCTCGAAGAATATAGATAGACAGATAGATGGATAGAGATGTATATAGCTTTCAATTTATAAATATGATAATTTATAATAAAATTTATATTAAAAACATTCTCTAATACTATGATTTTATACAGTTTCTTTTCATGTTAATATAATACTTGAAAAAGTTATATAATTCTACCGCATAGATAATTCTAATTTTATGACGTAGAAGTATCTTGCAATATTAGAAATATTTACTTTTAAGAACTGTGTTCTTACATGTTTCTTACCAATTTAATTGTAAATACTATTTTAAAAATCTATAATTGTTGGAAATAAAAATATATTGTTAAATAAGTTTTCTTTAGATTGAAACATGCCATCTAAATTTAGTTAAGAAACATCTTCTCTAATATTTGCATCTTAATTTATCAAAAGCAAAAATCCATCAAATAACAAATCTTAGAGGTACAAAGATCTATTCACATTATGAATTATAGATAGGAGTTCTTTTAAGACATAAATATAATTTGAATTAAAAACTCTTAGTATATAGTTTGAATTGTGATGCAGTTGTTATAAAGTTATCATATTGTTTTATTGATGATATTTTCCAATCACATTTAAATTATATATTATTTTTAAAATATACAAATGTTAAATCTTATTAGTCTTATGATATAATTTACATGATTTTATTCAATATAATTTTTATAATTATTGTTACTTACAATGTCTCTAAATTAGAAAGTTCAGGGAAATCAGAATTTCGAATGAGATGTATCTTATTTCCTGAAAGATCCCTGAAAAACAAAATAATATTCAGGACATTATACATTAAAATATATATTAATATATTCTATTACACAAAAAAATATCAAGAAGATATAATTTAGGAAAGCAAATTGTTACAAAAATAGTAATTAAGGCATTTATATATTTTGCATATATGTTTTACAAAATAAATATAATTGAATTTCAATAATCTTTAAAAATGAATTGATATTTATTTTGTATTCAAGAAAGAATCATTGCAGTTTCTAATAAACTATTTCTATTTTTTGGCAATAACATTTGCCATAAAGTTTTCTTGAAAATATTGATGATTTTCTCATGGAAAGGAATTTGTATATGAAGAATTAAAATTAGAATTTTTACTTATATTTTGTTCATAATTTTGCAATAATGGTAGTATTTTTCTTAAATCACAGTAATACATTATTTGCTCACTTCTTCCAAAACTGAATCCTATCAATTTTTAAAATTAAATTGATTATTAAATTAAACATTTATCTATTTTCATAGCTTTATTTTACATCTATGTAAAAAATGATAGAGAAAGCGTAATTTTATTTTCTTAAAAATATATAAATTATTTTGAATTTATATCGTCATAAGCGCAATAATTTCTAATTAGGTAATTTAAAAGTCCTCTTTAATATGATGCTGAATTTTATTATATACTGAATTTTATTATATTCTATAATGCTGAATTTTATTTATTATAGTAACTATTAGAATTAAATTTCATAATCAAATCAAATTTAAAAACTTTGAAATATGAATTTCAGCTGTAAAGATATAAATTTGTTTTCTAAAATGTTAATGAGAATACTAAATTTATTACTAGTTATTGTGCTATAATTGTTAAAATTCAAGATACTTTTTTAATTTTGAAGATAAGTGTGTATATTTTAAATTTTGGCTTATGATTTATCAAAACACTTTACACTTTGCTTAAAGTATTTCATACTTTGAATTTTATTTTTTAAAGAAAGCCTCAAATTTACTTTGCGCCAAAAATTAAATAGAAATTATGTATTTTTTCTTTGTCAACATTTCTTTAAATACTCCGAGAAAAGGTGAATTATATTAAAACAATTCCTTCACAAAGGTTTAAGTCATTGAATAACTTAGTATCGAAATAACATGATTTTAAACCCTATTTCGGATTTATATGAAAATGTAGTTAAATTGAAATAAAATTTTCTGTATCAGTGAAAAGAAAGAAGATAGATAATTAAAAACCTTTTAACATGCAAAAACTTTAAAAATTATGTTTTATGGAAAATGACATTTAAAATGCAGATTAAATAAAAAAAACCAATCATCATTTGTGTATTATGCATTTACTTTGAAAATAATGAGATATGTTTTGCAAAATTTAAAAAAATGTAAATTTATGAAGTCAGGGAGTTTTTGATTAAAAATAATTACAAAAAATATCTTCAATTCTGTTTATAAATAATATTCTGATTTCTCTTTATGTATTTAGATAAAAATTTTAAGTCAGCAATTTTTTAAAATAATGAAATTTCAGTCTAACATATTTAGTTTTATATATAATATGACGAAATTTATTCATTTTCATGATTTGATCTCGATTTTATGTGTAAAACTAAATTATTTAATAATATTTTTATATATGAATATTTAAGAGTTAAAAAGGATTGGTTGTATTGTTATCTCATATGCGAATATTGGTAATGCTTTGATCAGCTTGATGCATTAACTGTGCAGTTGAGAAAACTAATAAGCCCTCACAAATTATCTCAAAAATTTTGTTTTTGAGGTCAATGATACACAATGTGCCCTAATTCTAAAACGTGTGTTTTCTGTGGTACTATTACTTAAGTCACTGTACAAATTAGCAATAAGTTTTTGAATTAGAAAATTAGCAATTTGCTTTTGAGGTCAATGATACACAATGTGACCTAATTCTAAAACGTGTGTTGTGTGTTTTCAGTGGTATTATTGCTTAAGTCACTGTACAAACTAGCATTAAGTTTTTGATTTAGCAATTTGTTTTTGAGGTCAATGATACACAATGTGCCCTAATCCTAAAACGTGTGTTTTCAGTGGAACTATTACTTAAATCACTGCACAAATTAGCAATAAGTTTTTGAATTAGAAAATTAGCAATTTGCTTTTGAGGTCAATGATACACAATGTGACCTAATTCTAAAACGTGTGTTGTGTGTTTTCAGTGGTACTATTACTTAAGTCAATGCACAAATTAGCAATAAGATTTTGATTTAGCAATTTGCTTTTAATGTCAATGATACACAATGTACCCTAATCCTAAAACGTGTGTTTTCAGTGGCAATATTGCTTAAGTCCCTGTACAAATTAACAATAGGATCGTGTAACAAACTAAAATAATATACATTTTACGTTAGATTGTTGCTTTTTTTATGAAATCAATGATTTTTTCAAATAGCAAGGAAGCTAAATAACAAAGTTCACTCCTCATTGTAACGTAAAATTTATTTTAAGATAGCATGCATATTTAACTTTTACATCATTGCATTGAAAAAGCCCTAGATGTAAAACATACTGTACAATACTATTAAACAACTTGCGTATGATGGCATGCATTATTGTTTCCATTGATAATAGTTGTATGTTCAATCAAAATATTGAAATCGAAATATATTGAATGCATTATAATTCTACATTAAAGCAAATTATGATTACTAAAAATTATATCATTAATTGAATTTCAATAACAAAAATATTAGTTAGTTTTTCCAAAGTTTAGAATCTTGTTGTTTTATCTCTCATATAAGCTGCCTCCATGAATTTCAAACTAACTTACAATTCTTGCAAATTTGATGGTAAAAAGGATGGGACTTTATACAGGTTTTGATGATTGCAGTAGAGGCTTCGCTTAGAGCAGTTACATTTTTCTGGTGTTGTTCTTAATTCTAGAAAAAAAAGGAATTAAAATCATATGTCATAAAATAAATATTTGGATTTGGATAGTATATCATGATTTTTTTAATTAACCTTTCAAAATTAAAGTTCAATATTTCATGTACTAAAATTCTAAAATCTTTCATATATATATATATATATATATATATATATGTGTATATATATATATATATATATATATATATATATATATATATATATATATATATATATATATATATATATATATATATATATATATATATATATATATATATATATATATATATATATATATATATATATATATATATATATATATATATATTATTTTGAGTAAAAATATATTTTTTGGGGAAAAGTCCCAATACGCTTACAAACATTTTAAATACACTCATGTCCATAAATTAAGAATAATTTAGAATTACACAGAAATTGAACTCTAAAATAAAAATTTCACATGCAGAGTCACACACATCTTGAAGAATAATATGCAAATTACAGGAAACAACCAAATGGCGAAGATAGTTCGTCACAACGACGAGAGTGTAAGAAAGTGGTATATTAGGAATGGTTGTAAAAAAGTAAAATTGTTCACAAGCACTTTAAAAGCCTTTCAGTGCAATAACTGCATAGTTATGGCACAAAAGAAGCAGTTGGATGATGTTTTACGTGGTAGAATTATTGGCCGTCTGGTTGTTAATGCACTCAGGTGGAAGTATCCGTGGATTTTGGAATCGCCCAGAGTTTCATCTCCAGGCTATGACAATGATTCCAAGATGACGGTAATGTAAGGAGACGTTACAGCACAGGTCGCCCCCGAGTTACAACACCGAATGCGGACCGGTATTTGGCAGTTACTGCCAAAAGAAACCGACGGAGCACAACATCAGACCTGCCTCGTCAGCTCTTTTCAGCTACTGGTACAACAGTTTCAAGGCAGACGGTGTACAGACGCTTAATACACATTGATGTACATGCTCGCAGGCCTGTCAGATATGTTCCATTTACCACAACTCATTGTCGCCTGAGGTTAGCCTGGTGTAGAGAGTGGACACCGCAACAGTGGTGTTGTGTGAGGTTTTACGACGAGTCCAGGCTTAGATTTCAGTCTGATTGTCTCCGGACTTCAATATGGAGAGGGTCAGGTATTCGCTACCTACAAAAGAACACCATTGAACGACACCGTTATGGTGGTGCAGGATGGCTCGTTTGGCGAGGAATTATTCTGGGTTTCAGAATTAACCTGCATGTTTAGAATATATCCATGACAGGCTACATATATCGGGATGTCATTCTAGAACAACATGTACGTTTGTTTCAGGGTGCCATGGGTGCAGAATTTCTGTTTATGGATGACAACGCCCGTCCTCATCATGCAAACATTATAGACGAATGCCTTCAATCAGAGGATATCACCCTGATTGATGGACTGGCCAATATACTCACCGGACTTGAATTAAATAGTGTATGTGTGGGACATGCTTGGCCGGTGAATTGCAGCCTATCAACCTCCTCCCACATGTCTACCGGAAATTTGGAGCGCATTTAATAATGTCAGTTTTGTAATATTCCCCCAAGATCAGATCGATAATTTGATACTCACCATACCTTCGCGTAATGCATCGTCTGAGATAAATACTATGTATTACCCATCATACCAATCATGTTACATTGGTTTTTGTAACTAGATTCTTTTTTAAATTAGCTGCAGGGAGTAAAAATCGCAGTTTTTACTCATGATGTAAAACACATAGCATCTTTTTTGCTCTTTAACTTTTTTTAATAAATATACTTTACAAATAAGTGATATTTGTTTTCCTTCTGTCTCTTTCTTTGCCTGAATTTGCATTACCCTTATTTATGGGGCCGAGTGCAGGACACATTTTCAAAATAACATATTGCTTCTCTTTATTTTCCACTTGTAAGTTGTATCTTTATCTCCCAAAATGAGTGACCGTGCACTTAAATAATATCTTTGTAAGCACATGTTAAAAATAATATGTGATTGATATTATTAGCTTTTGTTGTCTATTTTTGATGATATTCCTTGTATTTTTAAAAAATTATTCTAAATAAATATTATATTGACTACTTAAAACAATTTTTTCCTGCATAATGTTGTAACATACTTATTCAGTGCATGTCATACGTAACATTTATAAACATAAAATAATACCCATTTATTTATTTATGAATAGTTAAAAAAATAACCTCTTTATGTATATGCATCTAATGGTAGAAAATAAAATCTAATGCAAGAAAACTACACAAAATTAAAATTAATTGCATTTAAAATATTTAAACGTGCAAAAAATAATATAACAGCATTCCTCATATACAAATGCATTTTCATCCAAAAAAAGTATGCATCGAAGAAGAGTTAAATTCTTGTTACAAAGTTCTTTACGGGTATATACTTCAAAATATAAGCAGAATTATTAAATCGTCAAACAAAAATCATTTCTTAAGATAAGTATTGAGTTTGATGACAATATGTTATTACTCGGTGCTATTTTGAGTCTAGGCACAGAGACGATATCCTTCTGATATAGAACATATCACAAATTAAATGGAATCTAAATCTGGACAGTTGTATTCTGAGAGAATTGAAAGTGTGCCTGCAAAAAAAGGTATCTACGCAAGCTTTGTTAAACATTTCATGCATAAAACCTTTCGAATGTATAACATGTTAATAAATCAAGTACATTATCATTATTCTCTAGCAGTATATCAGCGCTTAGAATTGAGCAATTGTAGCTAAACCTCAGAAAAAAGTTTCACAGATAATATTTTCTGTACAATTATCAGTAAAAAGCTGGCGATAGGCTGTGGCCATTATACATATTGTTTCCCTATGTATAATGTGGTTTACAATAACGAGTATTAGAAACTTCAGAAATAAATCTCACATCCCTTTTCTTAATTGATGGTCATCTGTATTAAACCAAATACGTGATTCATTGTTGAATAACATATTTAATTGTATTTTGACTATAAAAGACATCATATTGACTGTATAATTTATATTACAGACAACACTGCCTACGCTTGATTGTCAAGAACAGTAAGAGTCATCAAAATCTAAACCAAACCACAGCTAACTATCTTTCAATGAATTTCATTGAACTATTCCGTTTCCAGTGGTTCCTTATGATTTGACAAAAGGAACTAAGCTAAACTCGTGTCCAAAAATTAAGAATAATGCACGTTCAAGCAAAGAAAGAGATAGAAGCAAAATAAATATGACTTATTTGTAAAGTTTATTTATTAAACAAAAGGTATAGAGCAAAAAAGATGCTAAATGTTTGACATCATTAAAAAAATGCATTTTACTCCCTGAAGCAAATTTAAAAAAAGAACCTATTTACAAAAACCAATATAACATCGTTGGTATGATGGTTAATACATAGAATGACCCCCAGATGATGCAATACAGGTCGTACAACGTCTAGGCATGCTGAAAATCAAATTATCAATCTGATCTTGGGGATTATTACACCACTCATCAATCAATGCTCTCCGAAGTTCTATTAGACAAGTAGGAGGGGATTGACGGGCTGCAATTCGTCGGCCAAGTATGTCCCATATATTCTATTGAATTCAAGTCAGATGAGTATGCTGGACAGTTCGATACGGGTGATATCCTCCGATTGAAGGCATTCGTCTCCAATGTTTGTACGATGAGGACGGGCTTTTTCATGCCATAACTATGCGGCAAAACTATTGCACTAAAAGGCTTTTAAAGCGCTTGTGAGCAATTTTACTTCATTGCAATCATTCCTTATATGCCCCTCTCTTATACTCTCATCATTGTGACATATTATCGGCACCATCTAGTGGTTTCTTGTAGTTTACATATTATTATTCAAGATGTGTGTGATAATTCTAATGTGAAATTTTTATTTTAGAATCCAATTTCTATGTGGTTCTGAATTATCTTTAATTTATGGACATGTGTGTATATGTAGAACTGCTCTTGATGTAGCTGTAGTTAATTTTTTGATTAAATAATTCCTTAATACATTTGTAGAGAATATTGGAGGAGATGCTGACTGAACCTTTTTAAATAGATTTTATCTACATAATATGCACCAAACATGCAATTAAACGGATAACATTCTTGCTTTCAATTAAGCAATTCCTGCATTAAACTGTTATCTTCAACACAAATGATTGTGATGGCTCGGAATTCATTTTAAATATTAACACTTAATAAACCAGCCTTCATGTGCAAATAAGGAGCGTAAAAAGATAAAGAACCTACACCATTTAGAAGTATTTCATTTTGCTTCGCATATCTGTTTTTGTCATGTTGACTATTTATTCTTTCTGAAAATTGCAAAATGACTAATCTCAGTTTCAAGCAGATGCTTGTAACATTGTCAGATATATATAAAAATATTTCTCGTATTATTCATTGGAAATTGTTTTTAATTATGTGTCAGAAATTGAGAAGAGTGACTTCATAAAACTCAGCAAATATAGATATCTCATATTGATTTACAGAATTCATAAATACCATGAATAGATTAGGTTTGCTTTTTAAGCTTCGTCTATGAGTAATCATAACTCCATAAATTGTGGAAATTTTGAAACTAACTGCCAATTATATTTCTTTGCAATATTCTGTAATGATTAATGTTTTATCCTTTACATATTTTGTTAGACCACATATGTATGCCAAGGTTTGTAAATGGAATCGTATTTTGTGTACTTACGTTTCATAATACAGATAATTGTATTGAATATATTTTGCTGCACTCTACCTTCATTCATATTATCTTTAAATGTGATAGGAGTAATCACTGCTAATAAAACTATACATTATTTTTAACTGTAGCTGATAAATTGATATGTTACAGAGAAAAACGAAAGAATTTCTTGGTAGCATAGTTTCAAATAGTATTTGACACATTTTCTACATTTAATGATAAATATGATATTTTATAAAATATCTTTATTTAGATCTGTATATAACAGTAATAGTAATAATGTATATAACAGTAATAGTAATCTGTATATAACTGTAATAATAATCTGTATATAACAGTAATATTTGACTCAACTTTTCAACTATCAACAGACTTATTTTATACTCTAGTCAGTAACTATTTATACTTGGTATACATAGATACTTTAGTAGTATCTATTTATACTTGGACTAATTCTAATTTACAATATGAATATGAAAGATCATAAATAATTTTGTCATTAAAATTTTAATTGTTTCTTATTTGGAAAGTATTATATTATAAAAATTCTTTTGCACTCTTTAGCCATTAAATTTGTTACAAATTATTTGTACTTACAAAAATTGGAATACAAACACTGAAGAATTAATACCATTTTTATTTGTGTATTCGGTATCAAATTATTGAACGATCAACAAATAGTAATTAATTTTTATTTGACACTTAATGTTAAAGTACATTTGGTGAAAATATTATTCGTTAATCTAATAGATAATGTTCAATTTAATATTTTGATTTAGCATATAGTGTTTAATAAATATTATATATAAAAAGCATCAAGTAATTAGTCTAACATTAAAGTGTTAAAAGTTCTTCTTTAATTTTCACATTATATTAAATTTTGAAATCAATATGATCTGAAAAAATCATGAAAGCCTAAACAAAAATATTAAAACAATTTTCAATAATTTAAAACATTAACTATAAAAAAAGATAATTACATACATTTTAATTCATTCTAAATTTAAAAAACTCAAGAATACGAAAAATCTAATTTCAAAAGAAATCGGTTATTGAAGTGAATGATAATTAAATTTTACTAGAATTCATATATTCTCTAATAAAATATTTCTTTAATTGAGCTAGATAGATATCTTGAATTAAATATGGTTAAACCAATATTTTCATATTTGCATCTAGCAATGAAAATTGTTAAACATTTAATTAACAAAATAATTTTGTATTACATGTCACCAAGTTGATACACTGTTGTGTTAATATCACAGATAAGAGCTGTCTAACCAGAACATTAACTCTTGGAAAAATCTAACTTTGTATTTATTGACTTATTAATTTTTTCCCAGCTATACTCTATTTTACATAACTAAACGCTTGAGCATGTGACATTCCTAGAGAAATAAGAAATTTTTAATGTGAAAAATAAATTGTTTAGGGTTAAATTAAATAATGGGTTTTATACAATCTAACAGGAAATATCAAATAGTTGAGTTTAATAAAACTATAATAAATAGATTTTAACCCCTTTTTTATGAGGTTCGTTCTGAGAGCTTTCAATATGTGAACATACAATGCTTTAGCAGCTAGTAGTGCATTAATAGTAGAACAAAATTTTATAAGGAAATGAAAGTAGAATTGATTGGAGAACATTACCGCGTGGAAGGATTTTCTGTTTTTAAAATCGTATTAAATGAAAAATAACACTTTGAGTGTTTATAAATAACATTTTAGAAAAAAAAAAGATTTGTAATTTATTACTATACTCATATAAATTACTGAGAATTTCTCAGAGGCCAAAATTTTATTAAGATGGTTAACACATACGAAAGTCGTTGCCAGCTACAATTTTAAACAATGCGTCTGACACAAAAAATATTAACCAATGATAATTACTGTGCTTATTAAGTAATACTGACAAAACTTAACACTAAATTCTTCCCCATATATAAAATAACATATAAAAATTGTACTATAATTAATAAATTACATTTGTGTTTCTCATAGTTTAAATAAACAAGAAAGTGTGTGAAAAGTAGTTAAGAAACCTGTAAGTTATACTTTTAAAACGATGACTATCACATTAATTTTAAAATCACAGTTTGTGATGAAACGTGTATAATATTTTTGATGCGTGTCTCAGGAAAGTAAACTATATACTTTTTAAAAATGATGTCTCGGCCCCAATGGTAAAAAGAGAGTCTGTCACAAAATCGGAATGTACAACATGGTTTTCAGAAGTGCATGACTGGTCAGAAGATATGAACCTTTACTGACATACATACATAGCGGTGCAGGCGAGCCACGGACTCTATCTTTAGGTTAACGGTTTTGGAATACTCGCCCATCTCCATGAGCCTCGTAATTTTGAACCACAGTCAGGTGAAAAGGTTACACCTGAGCTGGCCCCTTCCTCTCCACATCCATGCTACACCAGTGGAAGGACTTTGGACGTCTCATATTAACGTGGACACGTCCTCAACCCACGGAGCTCCAGCAACCCAGTGAAGGAGAGTACAGCGTAGTCACTTTCCCAACCACTGCCCGTGGCAAATGATGCTTCACTTTGCTAAACTTACAGGAAGCGGCGTAAAGCTACTGAGCCACTGGAGCTCAATCCTTACAGACAGCAGGCAAATGCAACTTACAGGTTTTCTACAAAAGGCTTTCAGATATTATTCAAAAAGTGGATTCTTAAGATGATTCACGCTCTACCATAACAATGAATCTTCTCATTTAATAAGATTGACAATTGCATTTCTTGTACAAAAACACATTAAAATGATATAATATTCCCAGGGATGTTATAGTGGGCAATGAGGCTTTTTGGCCTGGTTACTCATGGCATTCTTTCTCGATATCAGATGGTAATGAGTTCAAATCTCAATTTAACTGAAGACCCCTCATGTTCATTAAAGGGGGCTGGGACACGTAAAATAGTTTGTGGTCACAATGTAGTCCAAATGAAATAATACATTTGAGATTAGCAATTCAAGTTTTAGAAGGTTTTCTACTTAGTGCCTACTTCTAAATTACGAATACCGACCCGTCTGCTTCCATCAAACTAGCAGAGCTCACTATCCCCGTGACATAGCTAATTTGACTTTTGACTATTTCTTAACTTAAAAATGAGCTTACTTAAACATCATTTTCATTCTAAAAATGAGACTAAGGAAGATATAAATCCATTTTATCTATTTCAAGAAATGAATTGCTCTAGGTATTTAATTTTTTGAAAAATAACCAGTAGAAGTACATATATTGGCTATCGAAGTAGCTACATTAGACATTCCTGAAAATTTATAAAAATAATTTTACAAATAAAAGTATATTACAAAACGTTTGGAATGACCCTCGTAGTTCATTGTGCCATCAAAGCAGAAAAGTATGTCACTTTATACTACAGTTCTTTCTCTATTTAAATTTTGATATTATGATTAGAATCAGTCATTCAAATGCAGCATCATTCAATAATATTAAGAAAAGGTTTATTAATTTTTTCTTCAAATAATAATTCATAAATAAGACACTGTTTACAATTAAAGTTTATTTGTCATTGAGCTTGTCTACAAATATTCTTGATAGTATAAATTAAGCTCTACATGGTAGAAAATTATTCTGTAAAAATAACTTACCGCAGTTCGTCATATTCAACTCTCTATCTGCATCTGGTCGCTTTTTAAAAAGTTGGTCGTAGTATTTCTTCCTGTAATGATCTTCTGAAAATCAAACTTTAAATCTTATATGACGTATTTTAGTAAAATAAATTTACATTTATCATTTAATTATGAATTACTAACCCACACATAAATATGAAACTAAATTGTAAGTTAACTTTTAAAAATGTTTTATATTTGGATGCACTTTGAAAGCCGAACAAAATTTTCCGACTTGAATATAACACTGAAGATAGATCTTGAGGAAGGAAAATTATCCCCACTTTCCTCATCAGTGCAAAACTGAATGTAAGCATGAATCTCTAATTCTTTTAACAGTTTCTCTGTTAGTAGTTTTTAGAAAAAAATCTCATGGTTTTATCATATAAAATATCAGCATCCTATTTCATAAATTCTGTAATATTCTTCGAAGGCAGTTTAAAGTTAATATAATATGATTTCAAATTTATTTGTTTAAATTTTGGAAATCACATCATATTGTTTTAACAAAGATACGTAAAGAGTATTCATTTTATACAGATAAATATTTTCATTAAAATATTCATTGTATTGAGGTATATATATGTATGTATGCCTCTTTAAATTATCAAGCTATTCTCTATTTTAAAATTTAACATATTAAATTATGAAAATAAATTTTCATTTGATGGTTGAAATAATATGTAATCAACTAATCATCATTTTTTACAACCGTATTAACACTATAAATAACATAAAAAATTGCATTGTTATCTAATATAATACATTTGATTTTATCACTTTGTTTATTTAAAGTAACAATTAATTAAAAATAGCTACTAATCATTACGAAAATAAAATTTCAGATAAAAAACTTTTAATGAAGTTTGAAAAATTATTGTATAAACGAAGTCAGAACTTATGAATCGAAAAATAAACTTAACTCAATGGCACGACAGCCCCCACGGTGCCAAATCTTTGTCCAGTGACAACCCCCCCCCAGTGCCCGGATCTGTTTTCTTGACCGTGGATCGTACGACGCATATGTCGCGATTAGATGGTCCACCAAACCCATAGATCCTATTATTTAGTTCCCAAACCTGTTTTTATTGAAACTTAGTATTATCGATCCACTGAAGGGATGATAGGGCTAAGTCAACCTTGCCCATCCCGAAAATCGAACCTAGATCCTTTGTCTTAGTGCAAAGAGCTAAAAACTGCACTATGATGTGTCAGAAATCAAGAAAAATTGGATATTTAAATAAATGATATCCGATTAATGAATTTTATTTGTAAACTAAACGAGCTTGCCGCATTTCTCTCGTTTAATTTGAAAATTGTTCATAGACAAAAAGTAGGATGTGATAAATATGTTTATAACAAAACATTCATAGTTAGAAGAAAATGTTTCAAGCATTGTTAAGTTTCGTGAATGAGAACTTATTTTAAATTATAAATATTCTTAAAATTTAAATAAATGCATGATATCAAACAGGCACTATATCTAAAATTAGATAATCTATTTTTAAGAATAAAAAACATCCCGTAAACTGATATAGTTAAATTTTTTGTTCATCATTTTACTATAAAGTAAGAGCATTTATTGGAAAAATAAACTTTTTCCTTTGCTCACCAATGGAAAAAAAGGTTAAAGGTTATTCCAATAAAAATTCAAATTAGATAATTGTAGATTCATGAACAAATAACAATGAATGAAGTTTCGTGAATGAGAACTTATTCTAAATTATAAATATTCTTAAAATTTAAATAAATGTATGATATCAAACAGGCACTATATCTAAAATTAGATAATCTATTTTTAAAAATAAAAAACATCCCGTAAACTGATATAGTTAAATTTTTTGTTCATCATTTTACTATAAAGTAAGAGCATTTATTGGAAAAATAAACTTTTTCCTTTGCTCACCAATGGAAAAAAATGTTAAAGGTTAATCCAATAAAAAATTCAAATTAGATAATAGACTTTTATCTCGAAAATGTAATTAAATACTCAATTTATTTGTGTTAAATTCAATACACTTATTTGAACTTCAATAATGTTAGTTCAACTCATTATAATGGATGAAAAAATTATTTTGATTATCTCTCACGAATAAAATATATATGTATTTCCTTTTACTGTTAAAATGTGTTTAATGAAGTCATTTTACAAATAAAATGGACGATTAATTATTTATTAGCAAAAATAATAACTTATAACAAGAATAAATGACTTACCGCAAGACCATTCATCTGAATTATCTGGACAATCCTGTTTCGAATCGCAATTCATTCGTTGTTCTACGCAAACGTCGGAGGAATTACATGGAAAATAACCAGTTGGACAAGGAGTTGGCAACAAATGTGAATAATCATTATTACCTGCAAATGGAATGAACGGCTATGAAAGTATCGCACAGATATTGAAAGGTCTATAGCTCGTTTAAAATAATGACAGATAGTGAAAGGTCTATTGCTCGTTTTTTTTCCATATTAATAGGAACATTTCGAATTAAAATAGTATGCAAAACAACATAATTGCTAATTATGAGAAGTTTTCATAACCATTTTATAAATAATTTTACTATACCAATTCTTAAAATTATAAACACCAGTTTGTTTAAAAATTATCATGCACAAAATATATACTTTATCTTTAAAAATAATTAATTGCTTAAAACATTTAATAAAAATAAAATAAAATTTTCATTTATAAAATACTATTTTCATTTTGGAATTAATTCCTTAATTATGAACAATGTAATCCGAATGAATATTTATTTTGTAATTATTTATTGAAATATATTTTCGACTGAAGATTGTTTCTAATTGATTAAGATTTTATATAAGAATAGCGTTATATTAAAAAAGTACGAAATTTATTTACTTACGCTTCTCAGGTTTTGTTGGGAAAACGAGAAAATATTTTTATAATTTAAAATATAAAATATAAAAATGTTATTTCTGTATTGGTTAAATTGAATAAATCCTATAACTGAATTTTTATATGATTTAAAATTATTATTCTTCATTTATTTCTTTGATTTACTTAATTTAGAAGAGTTAAAACGCATAGGAAAAACATCAATGGAAAAACAAAAACATTTTCTTTCTTTAAAAAAAATTTTATTCAATTGAATTGTTTTGAGGCTTAGAGCTCGACAATTTCCATAAATAATATTATAACAACAATTTTTTAATTTATTTTCCAATTTTCTGTTGTTGATATAATTATTAATTGTTATTAAGACTCAGATTATCTATTGCAACTCAATATATAATACTTTGAACTTGCTTATTGACGCCATTATCCATCAGATTAATATAAATTTTTAACCATACATAGCAAGCTTCGCTGTACGACATCACCTTCAACACTGCTCTATTAGCTTTCTTGTTAATTTAATTGGTAAATATATTCTTGAATGCATCCTATAAAAATTATGCGATTTTTACTTAAAAAAATTACTGATCAGAGAGTAAATTTCAATCAAATTTTCCATTAATCATGTACATCGTGAGTTGATTCTTTCAAAATACAACAATGCTATATTTATTATACATGGACCGAAAACGATTTATAAAATTTATGATTTTATAAGGTTAAAATGACGACTAATAGAGTAAATTCTGGATCGCGTTATTTTTGTGTGTGATTAAGATAAAATAATTTTACAAGGATAAAAAATGATGAAATACAAAAATAATTATTTTCATAATATATATTATAATACTGCTTTGTAATTATACATAAAGTAGTAAAACATTCTTTCCGCCCTCAATGTTAAAGTGAAAAATTGTTTAAAAAAATAAGCATATAGAAATTCGAGTAAAATAGTCCCAAGATTGTTGCATAGAAACATATTCTACATTCCATTCCTCTAAAGATTCAATCATTTCTATCAATTTTTATGTTCAATAATTATTGCATAATGTCTATAATTTTACTACTTTGACAAATTTATGTATGAATATTAATTATTACACTAACGATTTTTGTTAGGGTTTTTGTTTGTAAGGGTTAAATAAAAAGGAGAATCCTCAATGCACGATATGCAAAAGTTTAATTACTTAGTTTTTATCACTTTTAAGTATTCATATTTAAGGCTGAATAATTATGCAGGAATTACTTCCATTGTTTATCGATTGTGTAGGTTTCATCAATAGCTTATTAAAAAGATTATTACAACTGTAAAAGATACCAAAAATGTAATTCAACTATGAGTTATTAAAATTAACTTATCCAAAAAATAAAACTAATGAATCTGATAAAAAAAATACGATACTTCTGCTCGGAAATTACTATTGTACATCTGTTATAATAGTGTAAAAATTTCTGTATCACATAGTATTAGTCCATACGTATCATATAATGATATTAAAATAATGTTTTACAATTATAATTGAATGATTTAATGCTTAGTATTTGTTAAATACTGTATAATAGTCACTGTATACTTCAGAAATTAAAAAAAATATTTAGAAATTTTATTACAAAGTAATTCTACTATCTTAAATAAAAAATTAGCTTTTCTTTGACTTTAATAGCTATTTTCTCAGCACAAAATGCCTAATTCAACAAAAAACGCTTCCTTTTTAATTTGAAATAAATTCAGAAAATGACATATCATCTTCCACAGAAAGAAAAATCAAACTAATGAACTATTAAATTGAAAGGGGCATTGTGGTAAAAAGTAATGCATTCATTCATTTTAGTAAATGTTAGTAAGAAGTAATATCATTACTCAAACATTATATATTAGTTTTTGTTTATATGTCAGCACACTGTTTCACTTATTTACTGAAAATATGTATGCGTTATTTATATTTTTATGATGTAATTATCATCAAAAATATTTTCCATGTTAGGTTTTTATATGAAAATAATGAGGTTATAAACAAATATTTCAAGTATCAATGAATTTAAATGTAAGCGAAGAAGAAAACTAATAAGAACTTTGCAATCAATAAATGAAACATAAGAAATTCTATATATATATATATATATATATATATATATATATATATATATATATATATATATATATATATATATATATATATATATATATATATATATATATATATATATATATATATATATATAATATTTATTATATTTTATATAATCGTTCTATATATAATTTTACGGCTGAAAAATAATCATTCACATATATCTTACCCAAAAGGCATTTAGATCAGGTATTGTTTCATTAGTTTGCTACTGGTATACATGCTTTTTAAACAAGAAATTATCTTCCATAGTAGAATTAATTAATTAAAATAAATTTATATATATTCTGGAAATATTCGTTATTCTTACCTCGAGGTAAACATAATATCCTTGAAATAGTATTGATTATAAGCAAAATTTTCATCAAAAGGCTCCAACACATGATGTCAGATATTCCAGAATTACTTCATCATTATCAGTAAAAGATTTTCTTACTTCATATTGATAGAAAGCTGCAAAAGGAAATAATAAAAATAAACTCAAATCTAATGCGTTGCAATAATTAACTATGATAAAAAATATTTTGTATGCTATTATATTAGTATTTATTTACATGCTAAATATATTATGAACATAGTGCTTTGCATTTACTTCCTGAAGAAAGGTAAAACATTGTAAAGTTTAGCACAATACCGTACATCTTGTTGCCAAACATTATTATTTTTGAATAATAATTTGTGTTTCATTTCTCCTTTAGAAAAATGTGAAAACAACCATTCAAACAAAAATGTGGTAAACTCATATATTGATTTGTAAGAAATATTAAAGTATATCATTTACATTTATGTATGATAATACTTTTAATCTATAATGTTGAGTTAAAATAATTTAATTATTTAATTAAAATAATTTTAATTAAATAAATTATATAATATTATTTTCATTAATAAAAAAATGAGATTACTGTCAGAAAAGAAAAATTCAGACTAGGCTAAAATTAAATTATTTTAAATATTCGTGTCATAAAATTATTATATCTACAATGAAAAACACTTCTTTTACTATTTTTTTTAAAAACATGTATACAAAAGTTTTTTTCTAAATTGTATTATTGGTTATTTTACTCAAAAATGATTAAAAAATCATCTAATTTTCTTATGTATTCGTCTTCGGTTAATTAAGTACCTTAATCTAATTTTCAGATAATGATAGTTCTTAATGTACAAAAATCTATGAACATATTAAAAATTACGAAAATAGGAAGAAGAGATATTTTCTGACAAATCATATGTTGAAAATCACATTTTTGATTTATTTCATTTAGATTTAAGAACTGTTAGAAATTTTATTTGAGTAAAAACTGAACAAAAATGTTAGTTCAGCTCTGTGAACAAATGCATGTACTTCAAGCATAAAACTTTATCCTAAAAATTTTAGAGCATATCTGAAGTATCTTAGTAAATTAAGATTAGCGAATATGGCTACAATATAATTCTATGTAAAAAATGTATACGTAAATCTATTGAAAACAATAATTTTGACATGGGCTCAGCATATATATATCGAAAATTTGTTGTGTCTTACTGGTATCATCTGAAAAGTAAAAGGTTGTTTAGAGCTATACAATTATCAGCAGGTTGTGTCTTTTAAACTTTAACAACATTTTACATTTATGAAGTCCATAGACTCCAGATTTTATTAAATTATTTTCTAAATCATAAGTAAATTTCACATTCTGTTGATATAAAATTGTATCAAAATAAGATCTTCATCGCTATATTTTCTTATGAGGGAATATTTAATATCTGTCTAAGGTTTTGCAGAAAAGTATTTTCAAAGTAGCAAAGCGGACAATGTTTCAGGCTGCTTTAACAAATAAAATAAGCTAAGTTTCATAAAAAAGTGTTTGGATCTGTGTTTTTATCTATTTTTCACAGTTTCTAAAACTACTAATAAAATCTTGCCTTCTTTATGATAGGAAATTATATAAATAAAATTTTAAATTCAATAATAATGTAAGAAATTATATAAATAAACATAACTTGTGAATGAATTATTTTTTAAATTCATTATAATATACTTCAATTATATTACAAGGAAATACGGAGGTGTTAATATGAAAACTTTTTCATGTTTAATAATGTATTTAAGATCATTGTATAAGCAAAACAAATAATGTAAATACATAATAGTTTCATATTTTTACTGTCTATTATATACATATAAATATATTGTTTTCTAGCACACACACACACACAAACACACACACACATATATATATATATATATACATACATATATATATATATATATATTCTTTTAAAGCTGCCATTTGAAAGAATTAAAGACCTTAAAATATTTTATGTCAGAAGTGATGAAAAAACAAACTTATTTTTTGGATAAGTTGTTTTTCAAGTAAAGAGTAATTGATTCTAAGAATAACTTTGAAAATTACACTATAATAGTTACATTGTTGCATAATATATAAAATTTCTATTTATTGAGCTAAAGTTCATACGTAAATTCGACATAACAACAAAAATGTTTACTAAAATGATTAAATAGTTTTTTTTAACTAAACTTGTTAATTATTTTAAAATTTGTTTTACTAACTAAAATCTTTTATTAAGAATTTTTTATTGCTTCTAATTTCTCTTTAATAATAATATAAGGAAAATCTTTGTAGTTTATAGGGATTCAATTTTATTTATTTTATCTCTCTTTTTAAATTCCTTTATACTTATACACTGTACAATACAAAACTTTCTGTATTTAATCTTTTGAAAATAGCGCATGAGTTACACAGTTTGACAAATTTTTATTGTTTATTGATTGTTTGAAGATAAATATATTGATTTATAGATATTTTTACAAAAACTTAAAAAACCTATTTGTCATTCAATAAATATAAGTTCATTTTTTGAATATTTAGAGAACTTTATAAAGAGTTCAATAAAATTTAATTAAAGATTCGTTCCTTATGGTTTTCAATAGAATAAAATTTAGTTTAAATTCTAAGGAAAATCGTAATGGGCATTCTAAGATTTTGTAAATGTAAGTTATAATTAGATTATAACCTAAAATATTTGTTTTTCTTACTTCACACACACAATCCTCATAGTATACGATCAAAATGACTCTAAATTATGATCTAAGCATGAATAAAATACACTCGTAACATTCATATATTTCAGTAGAATATTTTCTCTTTTCCAAGAATCAAATGTTGATTCATATTATTGTTATGTTGGGGAAACCAATAATTTAAATGGGGTCCTACTTATTCCAATAATTTCCTTAAAGATCTTGGAAAAAATCCAAGAAACTATTAAGTATTTTCAATAACTAAATTTTTAGAGAAAAGCTTTATTAGGTAATTGTCTAATTCTAAAATAATTCTTATAAGCAGTTCAGAATATTTACAAAAAGAAGTTTCTCAGGGGATCATTTTATATTGAATATTCAAAAAAATCACAAGAATTTACATTTCCTTTTTAAGTGTATTTAAAATAGATATTTTGTATTTTTTTATTCTGTATATGAATTGGGAATAAAAGCAAAATAATTGCATATGTAGGAATGTGAGTGAAAGGGAAAATAACTGTAATTAATTCTTTTGTTTCATCTAATTATTATAAAATTTAGAT
Organism: Latrodectus hesperus; assembly: GCA_037975125.1. Taxonomy (NCBI): domain Eukaryota; kingdom Metazoa; phylum Arthropoda; class Arachnida; order Araneae; family Theridiidae; genus Latrodectus; species Latrodectus hesperus. The sequence continues at coordinate 5,523,095 of JAJQOW010000014.1, forward strand.
GATGTTATTTTTAGAGTCGATAATATAAATATTATTTAACAGATATTTACTAATTCATAGGTTTAAGGTCATCACATAATCATCATAGAAACGCTGATTTAAATGCTGAAAATATAGCATATATATAGTAAGGTATTCAGAGTTAAAGATTTGCAACGACAATTTTACAATTGTTCTGCATAGTTTCAGTCGCAAAATCCAAGGCATTTGAAAGAAAATAAAAAATATCATAACAAACAAGATTTAGGATTTTTTGATTGTTCTGTATATATATGTAGTTTTTATATGTTATATATATAATAATACATTATATAACAGCACTCAGATAAATAAGTTACATTCATTAAATAACCAAAATTTTCTACTCTATATGCATTAAATTAAAAGTGTGTTTATTTGTTGAATCATTATTCATTTACAAAAATATATATAGCAAGAAATGTATCACAGATATTTGTGTGATTATTTATTACAATTATCTTTGGCTCATGAATATTTTTTTCCAACGGTGGGCACCTGGGTGACGAACCCTATGCCACAACAAGGCCAGAAATTGCTGCTTATTTGTAGTCACCCAGCGGGCACCTATGAACCAAGTCACCGAGAGGAGTAGCATTGCCCACGCCATATCCCAACAAACATGTTTATAGGGTGGGCACATTCATACATCATCACAGAAGAAAGGACAGAGAAACACGGAGAGAACGGAGAAATAAACATCCATGCCAGAACCGGGATTCGAATCCGGGACCCGACAGCTCAAGAGTCAGGAACGCTAACCACTCAGCCATCGATTGGTTAATTCATGAATGTATAGTTTCATAATTTTCTAAAATGGTATACATTATGAAGGAAAATAACTGGATATAGTGAAAATTATTAACAAACAACTAGATCGCTCTATGAAAAAGGATTTAGAAAATTTATTAGAGATTCTAATTAGTTAAGTGATAATCAGGTAGCTTTAGGAACAATTACAGGACTTGAAAATTCGTAAAATAGTTACTACAAATAAAAAAGGCAGCCTACAAAAAGGAATTATTAAGGTTTTAAGAAAGGTCAAAGTTATACATAATGCGAGTAAATTTTCTAAAATACTTTAAAAATACAAAAATTACAGTTTTTCTCATAATATGAGCAAATTACCAACTTTTCATTTACTTAGTTTATACAAAAACTATTGGAATTTGTGTTTCTCTTTAATTCCAATATTATTGCTTAAAATTACTCTTTAATAACGTGTCATCAGATAAGAAAATTTTTCTGTTGTCAAATATGCACTATAATTTAATTAATATCGGTCATGCAACAAATTTGTTTCTGTCTGCAGGCATTAACAGGAATTTAAAGAGAACATTTTATTAATCCTGTTTAACACTGCCGAGCTGTTTGTTTTTACAAAATTTGACGGATATTCAACAGAAGACAATATATTTTATCCTTGATCTAAAGTCTGCTTGAAATGTCAGGAAATAATTTAAAACTAGCCGAAGACATCTTCACGCGTTAATTACTAAGTTTAAATGATCAAATTTAGTGGCTGATGATAAAGTGAATGGAAAGATCATATGGAAGATAGAAAAGATGATGACATAATATATCACCACTTCAAATTAGTAATGGAAGGAAGTACCATCTATACTCACTCTCTTGACACTTGACTCAACAACTTTGGATATCACGAAGTGGGCAGTTCAGCAGCATAAAAATGTCGTAACTTACTTTTTAATGAAAGAGTAAAGTAATATATCTTCTGGAAAATCATTTCATAGATATTCTACCAAAGTCACATGACCCAAGGAAGAATTTCAAAACTCCCAACCTGGAAGTAATGCATGCAAAAATGAAGAAGAGTAACATCCATAACATCCATCAACCGTAGTTAAACAGTATTTGGAAACAAACTCAAGTCTTTTTCTCAAAAGAGCATTGATCTACTTCTAAGTGAGGGTGAGCCCATTGGTTGAAAACCTTCACATAAATTTAATCAAAGAATAAGAATTAACTTGCCAAGGAATTGAGTTTTCCCACACTAAATTCAATAAAGACAAATTATCGGGCAGAATGCAATGGAAAATATACTGGAGATTGCTAATAACATGTGTGATATAATGTACACTAAGTTCAACTTTGACGATATTATCTTCCTCAATAAAGCTTACTTTTGTTGATGACTATGTATGGCAATGTAAATCATAAAATATATAAGATCAAAATTAGCAGAGGGAAAAACAGATCATTGTCAGAACTTTTCAGACTTAAATTTGAATTTCTGTTGTAATTTCTCTACTAATAAAATTTTAGTACCATATTTTTTTTTATAATGGTGAATTATAGTGATCTCAATTTCTTAATAGCAAGGTCTTTCTTGAACATTAACACTGGGTTCAACACGCGTAGCTTCAGCATAAGGGACACGCTCATTATTTAACAAGAAGCTTTCTGTGCTCTATGAAGAGGAAATTGTTGTGAGGCATTTCTTAACGATAAACTCGTAAGTTACCTATCAAGAAATCATTTCATAGATGATAGTCTGTGCTGACATGACTCAAGGAAGACTTCTATTCCGGCAGTAACATGGTAAAGACACTATATTAACCACATAACCACAATATGCTTTATGAATAACTCCGGTAATCAATTGTTCCTGCTAATAGATTTCTGAATAGAGGACTAGTTAAAGTCTACAGAGATGATGTCCACTAAAGATGAAGTCCACAGAGATTGATTCAAAATCATAAATAGTAAAAGTAGCAATAACAAGTGTATTAAATTCAATTCCGACATCTACTTAAGCAAATCCACACTAATTTCACACATGTCTTCATTTCGTTATTTCTTCAGATGGAAAACATTTTTAGAAACATATTTAATTTTCTTTTTGCTAGGGTGTAAATCCTAGGAATAGGAATAAAACTATTTTTCGTTCAAAATTTATTCTCTGTTTTATTTTTCTATATTTTTAAAATATAAGTCTGAATATCATCATGGAATTCAGAGTTTTTTCATGAATAATTTTATCAATCAAAATTATTTTTGAGTAACGTATCACTTTATTTTAAGAATTATATTCATTGAATCAAGATACTATGGCACTATGGCAAACGTTCCAATAAATTGATATTTGAAAGTAGATATTTTGAATATATTTTCATTGTATGCCCTCAACAATTTTAAAATAAATAAGTATGGAGTGTTTTTAAAATGAATTATTTCTTAAAAAAGTTCCTAAAAACTATTTTGACTTTATTTTTCTATTCTATCTGAGAAAGATCTCACTGTCTCTTAGAGTTTTTTCAAAGTAACAATCCCATAACTTGCAAAAGAATCATATCTATTAACAAAAATTTTTTAACTGAGGAAAAATTTGGTTTATTATTCACTTTTTATTAAATTTAGGTTATTTGTCATATTTTTAGGAAAAAGAAACGGTAAAAAATAAAAATATTCTTAATAGCGCAATTTTTTATTTATTGTATTCCTAAATTTCTCTTTGGATTTCCAAATACCATGAGCAATTTTTGATCTCGTAGAAGTTTAAAAGCAAATTTTATTAAACGTAATTTGTGTAAGCAAATACATTTTACAAATACTCTTTTAATATAAATAGCCAAGATACTTCATACATGTTTTAAATCTTCAATAAATGCAAAACTAATTATTGAATTACTTAAAAACAAAATAATTATACATATATTGACAGTTTGTTATGATGAATTTTTTTCTTAAAATTAAATTTTTATCACAAAAATGTTTTGAAACTAAAATGAAAGTTATTATTTCTTGCCCACGTTTTCAACAAACTGAGTCTTAGAAAACCATACTTTTTGTAGTTTTAAATAATATCACTTAATCATTTCAATCTCTCAGTTTTACTTCTTTTGCAAACCAAACTTTTGCTTTTCTTACATTTTTATTTAAATTATAGATTTAATTTTCATACTTATAAAACTATTCACTTGTTTCATAATGTATATGTATATATTGCATTTTAAATGGGATCAGCATTTGCTATATTGTTCTGAAGATCTAGTTTATTTATAAGCCAGATTCTCTTATACTGAATCTACAAAATCTATTTAAGAAACGTATTTGTTTGCTGAAGTTTCTTTATAATTTTGATTCCTCATTGATTTTATTAGCCTTAATAATATTTTGCTGATTATTTCTTCGTAAATCAAAAATGTGCTTATATATTTCCACATATTTAATGACGATTCTATAAAAATGTAAAAATAAATTATTTAATCAAATAAAATTTTAAAAATATTATCTACAATATTTTATGCGAAATAAAATATATTGAATTTTAAAGCAGTTTTGCAAAACATAATCACACAATTTTCCTATCAATTTTTGATGCTAATTTATTAACTAGAAATAAAAAATAAAACTATTTTGTTCGAATATATGTTGTTTTTGTCGTGTGCCAGCTAGACTGGCATTATAGGGTGCGCTGCTCCACTTTTTTTAACTGAGCCATATTTAGGTGTGGAGTCCGACTTCCTCAATACACAGATGCCATAGGTACCCGTTTATAGGGCAGGCAACCATTCACAACCCATTCATATAAGGAAAGGACAAATACAGGATAGATAGACAGAGAAATTACATCCATGTCCTAGCCGGGATTCAAACCCAGGACCTTCTTATCCGCAGTCAGAAACGCTGACCATTAGAAAAGTTGGACGGCGTTCGAATATATGTCTTAATTTAAGTAATTATTTTAAGTACTCTTAAACATTATTAGTTAATTAGCATTAATCAAAAATACTTTTTACAGTTCTGAAGAAATATTGAGATAATGGTAAAAATTTAACTTATGTAGAGAAGAAATTATAAATTTTGCATGTGAAATAATGAAATTCTTTAGACACTTTCTGTTTATTTCAGATATATTTGTATTAATTTTCAAAATAAAAATGCATAAGAACATTAACTGTACAAAAAATAAGTATAAAATAAGCAAAAATAAGTATTTCATCTGAAATCTGAAGTTTTTTCGCATTTTTCTACTGCTCAACAGTATTATTAGTTGTGATCTGTGAAACAAATATACATTAAAATATTCTAATACACATTCTGTAAAACAAAAAAATATTCTAAAAGGAACTAAAAAGTATCTCTATGCTCTGATTAATCAAGTTTCATTTTTTTAGTTAATAAATTTCATTTTTTTGGATTCTTCTCAATAAAGATTTAGCAATGCCTTATGATGCACCTAATTTTTTATATTTTCTATTACAATAACCAAAAATATTTAAAAAGAAAAAACCCTATTTCTATATTCTTTTTAATTATAAGCTTTATTTTTTTCCCATATTTCTCAATGAAAATTTTTCACTGCTTCATAACGCCCCCTCTAACTTGAATCGCAGCTAATAACTAGATAAAGAGAAAAGCTGAATCTACAGGCTTAAAAACTAGCAGCTTCTTTTTTAAAAATATAATACATGTGTGGGTGTAACATCGTTGATTTTCTTATATATATTTATTAAGTAATAATTTATTATTCATTCATATGATATTTTAATAACATCCTCTATCTCTGATGCATAAGAAGAAAGAATTATTTAGAAATGAATCTTTTTCAAATAAATAGATAACTAAGGGATATATAACAATGATATATTATTAGATATTCTAAATATTATTACTATAAAAACAGGATTGTATTTCATTTGGTACATTGGTTATGAATGATAATGAAATAATTATATATGTTTAATACTGTTCTTACACACGGTATTCTACTCGTATAATTTATGTATAAATCAAGTAATTGGAATATTTCAAATAATTGGAATTATTGTAGATATATGAGTAACTATGTTTTTAATTAAGGCTTATGGCTTAAATTATTTAGTAAAACGTTAGCATTTTCCATCTTTTTTTCCCTTAATTAGATAGCATTTCTGAGGATAATTAATAATGAATTGATACGCATTAAAAATTTGGAATTTAATCTTATAAGGTAAAAAAACTCAAAATTTATCACTTAATTTTATTAAAATAAAATTTTGCAAAAATTGGAAGAAAAATTAAAATAGAATTCGTTTATTGTAATTTAAAAACTATATATATATATATATATATATATATATATATATATATATATATATATATATATATAATAAAAATACTGTAATTTAAAACGTTACAATATATTTTTATAAAGAGACTAGTTTTGTGTGCACGTTGACATGACATTAAAAATGATTAGTATGGAAAAATCATTAAAATAGACCATCAGTTCAAAGAAAATATTTATAAACAATTACTAATATACTTAACTATAATAATCGACATTAATAAAAAAATTTAAATTTTATCCTTAGTAATTCTAATAATGGTTATGAAATTATGAATTTACATTTTTAATATCAGTCATTTAATTCCAATAACTAATTCACAATTAATTCAAAATAATCTTAGCAAGAAAAACAATTTTATAAGAATTAAAGATTTTAATAAATAAGTAGTATTTCTTGTAATCCAATTTTAACAGAAAATTAAATCACAAAAATTAATTCATAAACAATTTAAATACAGAATAAAATTGATTGTTTGAAACTTGTAAACATAAATATGATGCACACATTCCATACATATGAACGGAATGAAATGATGGTAATGTTGATGAAAAATTAAAATAAAGTGCCTTATTTATTTGCTTAATATATTTTCAGAGACAATATAAACATTGTATTTAGTATTTAAGACAGAAGAATATTCTTCTTCAATGTGTTTTATCATCCCATTCATAACACTTAGATGCTATTACGATTATTATGTGTTTTATTTATTATATCTTGGACAGAGATTTATTCAGGTGAAATATTGTGTTAGCATGACCTTATTTTTATTTACATTTTCAAATAAAGTAAATTTCTAATTAACTATCATTTTTTTAAAAAGAATTATTTGACTTATAAATGATGACATATATTCATGATTACATATTCTTACCGGCTTTATCAGAGCTATAAACCTCATTATGTGCATATCTCTTCATAATATATCAAATAAATAAGCTAAGAAATTTTTTAATCAAGTATCACACACAACTCGGAATAAAACATTTGTTTCCATAAATATAAATGTGGTGGGTTATTGCTGATTTTAAATTATTTTATATTTTGATTGACCAAGGAAAATAATTAATTAAATTATAATTTATTTTAAATAATACATAAATGATTTAAACTTATTTCAAATATCTTATTATATAAGTAGTTCAATATTCAAATTAATTATTAGTTGCCATTGATTTATTCTGTAATAGCATTTTAAATTGAGTAATAAATGCATGTTATATCAGGTTCTAATTACCAGTAATTACCAACTGAGTGTCATTTAAATAACTTTAGATAGAAATGTTTCTTAAGTATGGGTTTAAATTCATTTATTTTCAGAAGTAAACTGATTCTTGCGATATTGAACCAAATCAAATTGAGAAGTCAGGCACAATAATTAATTTCAAATTTAGAAGACCAACTTAAATTGATAAAATACGCTCTATCAGAATGCAACGTTCAATTAATCATAACAACTTAATATTTGTAATTAAATTTTATAGTAATGAATAGGACACACACAATGAAATATTAATAACTATGTAATTGTTACTTTTACTTGCCAGTAATTAACAAAAATGCAAATCAAATGTGAAATTCAAGACAAGTTTGAAAATTAATGATTTTAATTTTAAAAACAAAACTAAATCAACTATTTAAATTAAAATATGCATGTTCATGTGTTTACTTTTTTATTTAGAGAGTCCATTCCATTGGAGAATAAAAAGCTAAAAAGTATTATATTCAAAAGATGTTACTCCAAAACTCATATTCATAATTAGTAATTAAGAATTTTCTTTATAAAGGCTAAGAAATTATGTATATAATGTAATGCAAATATAATTATAGATACAGTACCCATTTCTATGACAATTTATATGTCACTATATATTGTTATTTTTTAAATTTAATTTCCAAAAATATATAAAATTAATTTCCAATTGACATTGGTTACTTTTCTATATTGTTCACATTTAATGAATAAATCGGAGTAGACTACAAAAAAATCTTTAAGTGCCTTTTAATTATTTTTCACAATGAGCTAAGTCATTATTTGCCTATACTGAGGAGAAAAATCTGTTTACGTCTAGATGGGGATTAAGATGATTCTTTATAGAAAATTCTTCAATTTTGAAGACATGTATTGATTTTTCTGCTTTCGACAAAGATAATAAATCAACAAAAAAACGTGACAAGAATTAAATAGTTGTGGATAGAATTTGCTATTTGTCTTGATAATCAAAACAACTGCCATGATACTGAAATCTAATATGCTGTTGACCAAGTGGGATTTAGAAATGAAAAATATATTTGAGACACAAAAGAATCCTTTTTACTTTGAATAACACAAATATATGAACTTACAATTAAAATGACATTTTATTAACATAAATTCAGCATATATATATATATATATATATATATATATATATATATATATATATATATATATATATATATATATATATATATATATATCGTGATTATTTGTCTTGTCGCGATTATTGCCATCGTGATTTATTTGTCTTTTTTCATACATTATATATAACTTTTGAATAAATTGCTGATGCTGCATAGGAAATAATTTCATTTAATACGAATATCCATGCATTTTCAGAGTAACATGTATAATACGCTTATTATAGCCCTATTTTTATTCATTAATTTCATTGAAGGATATAATTAACTATATGAAATTTTAGTACAAACTATATGTGTAAGTTAAACATTATACATATAAGATTTTTTAATTCCTCCTCTTTAAGCCTTCTAATACTTTCTCTAATTATAACATTAACAATAAATTGGTCATAATATTCAATACTAAAAACATTAAGATAACAACTAATTTTTACAAATCGTAAGCCAAATTCGATTAGTAAGTGATATTGCTAAAATATGATTTTAGCAATTTCCCTATTTAATTAAATGTGAGTGATTTAAAATGTATGATAACTGTTATTTGTTAATAATAATATTGTGAATTGTTACTTTCTTCATAGCATTAATCATATTTAATAATATTACATACACTTGCTGCATTAGCATAAAAAATATGTAATTAAATTTGAGCAAGGATCAAATTAATATATCTTGTGCTTTTTATATCTAATAAAGCACATTTTTAATCATTTTTATTCAGTTCTCAGAAATTTGTGGTTATTAGAAACATTCTTTTTTGAAGCTTCTATAATTCTCCAGTATTGGAAAATATTTTGAAACTGTAAGCTCTAATAACACCAAAATGTAGTTTCCACTACAAAAGTAATTTATAATATCAATCTTAAAATGTTAAAGAATTTTACAAAGAGACAGAATGTAGTGTTATTGACATATTGTTGGATTAAGACGAAATTTATTGACGTACTTTTCAATGAAAAGGATAAAAAAAATAATCCTTTTTCCAACATTATCATGTAGAAAGTTGAATCTTATGTATTTTTTAATGAATTTTATTTTTAAATTTCGTAAAACTAATGTGTTTTTACTAATATTCTATTGTTTGACTAACAGTAACTTTAAATAAAATAGAGCATACACAATAAAACCATTGTCTGACTTGTTGATTTAAAACGGAACAAAATTTATTGACAAATGTTACAATGAAAATAAGAGAAGAAATTGCCACCCACCTTCTCTAGTGGTCAGCGTGCCTGACAGCGGATAGGGAGGTACTAGGTTCGAATTCCGGTTCGGGCATGGATGTACTTTCTCTCTATCCTGTCTTTGTCCTTTCCTTGTTCGAGTGGTTTCCTACCCTATAAACGATTCCCTATAACATGTGTATACTGAAGAAGTTGGAGTCCACACCAAAAATATCGTTCAGTTGGAAAAATGGAGCAGCGCACTCAAATTTGTATTATATTTTTAATGATTTTTACTTTAATATTAAAACCTTAAATTTAGCTAATTTTATTCGTTTTTTCCTAGTTGCTAATTTTAAAATATTAATAACTTTAAAATTTTTTGAAATTTACACATTTATCACAGACAGATTTCATATTTATAAAGTCAGGGATTATTTAAATATTAACTCTATCTTGTCAGCAGTTTACATTTATTAAGGTAGTTTGTTCCTTTTCAATAACACATCCTCTTTTCTTAAAATGAAAACCAATTAACTCACTTTATTTATTAGGTGGAAACCAAGGTAGAAATGAATGAATGGCATTATAAAATTGTGTTATGATTTGTTCTTATTGCAAATTCTTTGCACATTTTTAGATTTTCTTAATTTATTGTAAATGAAATCTGTATGTATTTAATATCCTTTTCAATTTGTAAATATTAAATATCTTATTAAATAGAATATATTTAATATGCAAATAATTAGTCATTCTTACAATCAATTAATTTCTGATTAATAACAGTAAATTAAAATATAAAATTTTCTTCTTTATTGTTCAAAATTCAAAGTTTTAAAGTAACTCATAAATTGAATACTAACTCAAACTATATTAAATAAATATGTAGAAAATATATCATGTAAGCTTTCTTTAAAACAAATATTTAGTTTTATGAAGATGTGTCAAAATCTTTTTATTATTTCTAATTTTATTTTTTTAAAACTTTTTTACATATGTTTATGATAAGACATTTATTTGTCTTTTCAAGACAAAAAATCAATAACATTCAATCTTTGATTTTTGCTCGAATGCTTAAATTTTTGTATCCATGAAATTTTCAAAAAATGTTTTTATATATTTTTGATTAATATTATTAATATATTTGTTTTACATTGTACACCATAAGAGAAGCTTGCTTGCTAATGAAAATAATCAATATGCCTTTTGCATTATAATTTACTTTCATAAATAAACTTATAAAAAATTAATAATTTTCTTCATTTTTTAAAATTTTGCGTAATTATTATCAATATTTATTAAAAGAAATATTAGCTATAAGTAATTCTTGCAATACTTAAATATTAGATCAGTATCTTTCTATAAAAATCGAATTTGTCTGAATTTATTATATTTATCATATTTTACCATGATATTTATATCATGAAAAATAAAACATTAAAAAATTTTACATATATAATTCTGAATACTAAAATTTGATGAATAAGTATGATGAATAATTTGATGAATACTAAAATTTATGAAAAAAACTAATAAATATATTGTAAAATGTGAGTAGTAGTTGTTAAAAAATATTTTAAAAATCTTATATTTTAAATAGTATTATATTCAATTAGTTCATAATATTTTAATGAGAAAAACAAATTTAATGCTTCTAAATCTGTTATGTGGATCAAAAACTTCATTCTTAAAATAAAATGAAGTCATACTTTTAGAATAGTAATGTTTGGTTTATCATGATCAATAATTGTTAATTTAAAATATACTAAGTTATGTATTTTTAAATACAGTTTTCGATAATACCTCAATTCGCATTTGTTAAAAGAAATGCTCATTTGAGAAATTATTATCATTAAATTAAATTTCAGTGCGTAATTATGCTTATTATTTGCTTTTAAAAACGTAATTATAGTTACTTTTTCTTTAACATTCCGATAATAGCATTCAGTATATTCGCCGACTATATTCGACAAAATATCATCACAACTGAATAATTTTCAGAAATTATTTTGTGAGCTGAATCTTTAGAAGCTTTTAGCAATAATTAGCTGATTTTTCTTCTAGGAGGAAACAAAAATTAATATTCTGTATCAAATTTTTATTATAGCACATATTTTTAACATTTATGTCATTGAAATATAATGAATTTCGTAAATTTAAATGTAAGACAAAATTTAAATGAACTATAAAATAAAATTTCAAATTTGTAAATTACCTGCAAAAATATGCTTCGTCTCTAAAATGCTATTAAATATAATAATATCTGATTCAATTTGTATTAATAAAATGTATAAAATTTTAATGCTTCAGAAAAAATTAATAATTTTAAGATTACTGATATGTTGACTTGCAATTAATTATTAAATAAATATTTAAATTTTTTAATTTTAAACACATCGCTTAAAATTCCCCAATTTCTCATTGAAAAATTTATTTGAGTAACACAATTCATATTATTAAGATAAAAAGGTTTTTTATGATTTAGTATTGCAAGGATTAAATGCATCATAAATTTGCTGATAAAAGTTTCATTGTATTTTCATTTGTTTATGCAATCCACTAATTAAAATGTATGCATTCCGTATGTTCGATATTTATTTTATACTTGAAAATAATTTTACTTTTTATAATAACTTGCTCTTAGATAATCTTTGTGAAAACTTATTAAAACTTTTGGATAAGAAAAATTATCACTAATCATGCTTCACATTATTTAGTTTTATTATTTTTCATTAGTTTAAGCAATGTAGATTTTATATAAAAAAGAGTGCATAAGCTTTTTTATGATTAAGATTTTCTACTTCATACAATTACAATTTTATCAGAAGATAATAAAATGCCCTTGGGATTCAATTCACTCTGAAAGCTTCAAGTACTTTCTTCTTTACATCCTAGATATCGGAGCAAATGCGTAGCTGCTACATAAAATCCAAGGAAAAATAGTTCAAAAAACTTTATAATCGAGCCTTTAAAAGAATAAAAAGAGAGATTTTTAGGCAAGTATTTTATTATTGATTTTATTTTTTTGCAGGAAAGAATATTAATTATAAATTTTATACTTAGAAAATTAAAAAACATGTCATAATATATCCACTACCACTACAATTTATATTTTCTAACATAAAACTTATTAACTAACATTATTATTTCTAACATAAAACTTATTTTAATTTTCTAACATAAAACTTATATAAGTTTATTATATTACTTCTGTAATTTCTATTTTAATTAAAATGTTGGTATTATATATATATATATATATATATATATATATATATATATATATATATATATATATATATATATATATATATATATATATATATATATATATTCGTTTATATATAATTGAAATATCTGAAATGTTGGTAGGAAGTATGTATGCTAATATCATTAATTTCGCTGAATATAGATGTTAGAGTATATTTTAAATAATAAATTGTTTATTGAATTATTTAAAAGTGTGCACTTTTTGTTTTCTTATTATATAAATTTGATGAAATTTTTAATGTACTATAAATGTATTTGTTGTTTTCTTATCCCACACACATATAGACAGGAAACAATCAAGTCTGAATCGTGAGGGTCATGATAAAGGATTTCAGATGCAGCTTCAGAAGTTCAAAACCTAGAGTTTGAAGGCTGAATTTTGCCTCTAGCGTGCAAAATATTTAGCAGGGCAAATGAGGAGGTCTTCATAAATTAGAAGCAAGATCCAAACAGATGACTGCCATATTTGGCCTTTAGTCATTATTAAAAGCATAACTTTGAAATGCAGAAAAATGAAAAGTGTTATAAAATCAATTTTCTTTCGATACTGCGATATATTATAAAGAAATATAAGAGCATCTTCAGAAAATTTCTGGAAAGTAATCCCAAATTAAGTATCATTTCTGTCGCAAATACTAGTTTATTTTGTTAATGAATAAGTTTCAAAACATTTTTCGTAGTGGGTAAAGTACTAATATATATATAATATTATATGACTAAATGATTTTGTATCCACATTTTGAGAATATTTCTAAAAGTAATCTAAGCTCTCTTCTATCGTGTTGTAACAACTCTCAATTGTAAACAACAGTTGAAAAGTCTACAAAAAGTACATCCACCTCATCAACATATTGGGCAATTTCCTTTGTAAAAAAAGTCTAGCTCGTGTGATTGACTCTTCTTTAATTTTTTAATAACCATTGTTAACTTCTAAATAGAATATTCAGATTCCATACAGGAAAAATAAAGTCTCTTAGATATTATACATTTCTATGAGAATTCCTAAATTTTGCGCATTATTATTTGGTAAACTCAAACTCGAAACTAATTACTATTTGACAAATATTTTTCCCAATTTCTCTAAATTTATAAATTTTAATCAATGTTTATTTTGAGACATTTTGAGGAGGATTTACTGTAAATAAAATGTAAAAATAAAAAACAACCTAATAAAAAATAACAATTAATATTATCTTCATTTTAGTATGAATCTTTAAAATGATAGAGTAAACAAAGGGTACATGACGTAATTCGCCATCTAAAATAACAACTCATTCATGGAAATGTATTTGTCAGGGGCAATTAAATCCCTTAGAAATTCAATACTGAAAAAAATAACTACACAAACATAAAAAATTTGCACATAAAGAGTTTCATAAAATAACAAGTACAATTTCTTTTCGCTGAATAATAATATTAAATTTGGCATTTAATGCGTCTTAGAGGTGTTTATTGCTGTTTTGTAATATCAAATTTAATACTGTTTTAGGATAATTTATGCCAGTGGAAAACTTTCCATAAAATCAAGAGGGATAATATATGAATGAAGCTGGATTTCTTTCCAATATTTTTGCCGATTTTCCCTAATTGTGAAAGAACTAATAATGAAACTAACATAACACTGTTCTTTAAACGTTTAGGGTAACAGCTGTGATTTGTTTAGAGTTTTATTCTTTAGGAAAAATATTTTAAATAGTTTTCATGGATAAGAATACAATACTTATATGCTCATTGTCTCCAAGTTTAGCGTAGAGGATGGTGAGGAAATTATTCCAAAGATATATTGTGATTAGCTGGAACGCATTTCCTATTATTAAAACTATTCTACTTTCTCAGAACATAAATCTTACCTGTTTCTCCAAACAATACGCAATTTTATTGCTAGCAGTTACTTGACCTTCGTCTAATCAACGTATAATAATCAATAACTTGAACTCAGAAACTTGTTACATAAAATGACTTTCCCAGCTTTGCCCTTTCGAAATTAGTAGTAAGGACATCGTATCCCAATTCCTTAGACTGAAGTTCGTTAATAATCAATTAGAGTTTGTTACAATGTCCTTAAAATTACGATAGATAGAGATTTTGTTGCATATGATATGCAATGCACCAGGACTATTCCGTTAATTAAAGTGATTTCCCCTTAATATCCACTTGTGATTAGAGCTGTGTAATTTATCATACTGATTTCCTATTCTGGATTATTGTCCTAAAAGTTATGAACTGTGAATACATATCTGCCAACTTTTCAATAATGTAAAAAAATCATTGAACAAGCTTATATTTTCTTATTTACATTGTTCTCTTACAATCATCTACCAATATGAATTCTTTGTTTTTTTAAAGAAACTCTTCTGAAAATGAAAACATATAATTAAGAAAGAAATTGATGTTAAATTTTTATACAGTGTATTAAAATAAAGTTGCTTAGTGATTTTTGATGCTAATTTCTAATACTCGCCAGCATATCCATTTGTAATTAGCATCATATCCCCTGAATTTGTAATCACAATTCATTGGTACGGAAATTTAATTTCTCTTCAGCATATAAATTGATAATATTAAGGTAGTTTTCACTAGAAATCATGTTTTGTAATATTTTCTAAAATATTTATATTGAAAATTGTTCTCATTATTTTATTAGGTTTTATTAAAAATTTTAAAGGCTGAATAATAAGTAGAAATTATTGATTTTAATAATTTTAATAGATAAAATATAATTGTTGCAGATATGAGTTTAATTGAAACAAAATAATAAAGCAATGTAGTGATGTTGTAAGAATCACATTTGAAAACATTTTATTCTTTATTCTTTATATGATACTCTTCCCACTTCCTTATGTTCCTTATATGATACTCTTGTAATCTCTTATCCTTTCCATGATACATATAATATATATCAATGCACTTTTTCAATTTTGTTATATATGTGATATTTCATGTTCAAATTGGTTAAATGGACATGTTATAAGTACTTGCTTTTGTTATCAAAACTAAAAATTGATTTAAATGTTCTTATTGTATCTTAGAACATGCTGTAGTGATCTGTAACGAATTGCATCTACTGCATAGAAATTTAGAAATTCATTTGATAAATTAAAAAATATACTTTACTATATTTTAACAAATAAATTTGTAAATTTTATGATTTGAAATTATTTTCTGAACATAAATTTTACAAATTTAAAAAATTATATATATATATATATATATATATATATATATATATATATATATATATATATACATATATATATATATAATAAAATATAGAAAATAGAAAGAAAATATAGAATAAAACTATACTTATGTATAGTTTTCATTGAAAAACAATAAGCCCTGCAACGGAATTTTTACGAAAAATTATCATTTTTCCAGCTTATCTTTGTTTTTTGATGTCAAATTAAATGGTTTTGATAATTATTTATAACAGTGAACAACTGCAGCGTATAAACAAATAATAGAAAATAAATACAAAAATAAAAACTCAATTACTTAAAAAAAACTACACTGCTGTGCATATGAACTTTTTGTTTCAGAGGAAAGAAAAATGATACTCCATTTTAATTTGTCCTCTTCATAAATATTTTATTCAAAAAAAACTGATTGAAATTCTTGGCTGTTTTCCCACAGTGAGTAAATATTGAAATACTGTATAGATTCATGAAGATGAAAAATGCTTGATTTATTCTTAAGCAGTAACTTTAAGTATGTGGACATTCTTGAATCCCAACACATATTTTTCGAAAAACCATTTCCATTTTTATTACAATACTAGAATAAAGCTTCACATCTTTGAGAAAGTTTCTGTTCTATTTCTATTAATCAATATCTCAGTTGAAATAACACTTTATAAACTTTGGCTCTATTTTCTGTTTTTGTCGGAGTGATTATAATATTAGTACACGAATATATTTGTATTTAAATTATTTGTATGCTGATATGCTTTAATGCGAATATAGTAGACATAAAAATATAAAAACTTTAATAAAATGTATTTAACTTTTACTCGGTATCAATACAGAATATTCGTAATATTTAAGAATAATTCGGAATCTTATAATTTGAATTATGTATTTAGAATTCAAAGTTTCTTTCAAATAAATATTTAAAATCGTGTTTAATTTAAGTTGATTCATATAAAAATGTTTTGCATTGAAAAAACATTTTTTAAATTACTTCAACAAAAGGAAATATTTTATAGATTGCTAACTTCCTCATTACAATTAATCATATATCTTTTAATTTCTTAGATTTATTATTTCTGAACAATCCGTACTACCGTATTTCTTTGTTTTTTTATGATACAACATATTTATATACACATAAAATGCCTAAACTAAAATTTATTGCAAGACTAAATGTTAGAAAGAAAGATTTCTATATCTTATTTTAATTATTTAAATTCAATTTTTCATTTGAATTGGTAAACACATAAGAATTATCTTCATAAAAATGTTTTGAATTTCAAATTTCAAGCAAAAGCTATACAAATGAATGCTTTAAGTCTCCTTCCTGTATCAAAATACACATTTTAATTTAAAAATAAAAGCTAATTTAATTTTCTTACAATCTAAATGCGTTTTTAAGTTTAATATTTTCAACACATTTTTTAAAAAAATAATTTTTGTTGAATAAGTATCTCAAATTATTCAAATTAATATCAGAATTGTGTATATGTTTTCCCCACAAGAAATTAATCTGGAAACAACAAAGTATTTTTTAGCAAATATAAAATAATCTTCTAAAAGATACTAATATTGAGTCTTTAGTTATATTCTTAATGAAGTTTATATCTTTCTACTTTAGTTTGAGTCTCATACAAGATGACTTTTCATTTTAACCAATTTCATGCGTTCATCTCTTTTGCTGTCTAAATAATCTATTATTTTTCTTTGGAGTAATCATAAAAATTCTCTTCTAAACTTAAAGACATTTGTAACAGTATTAAATTATTTTTCAGTTTGTGTTTGAATAGAAGTCTCGTGACAAACCCCTGCTAATTTTTATCTCTATAATTTGATATTTTGTGGTAAAATTTTGAATAATGTTGATTAAATAATTTAAATATATATTTGAATATATTGAAATGAAATAGTAAAATATTGAAATGTAACAGAATTTGAAAAATTCATTGGCTATGCACGTCTAAGTGTAATAACTGGTGTCCTGTATATATGTACTGTCCTGTATATATCCAAAATATGTACTGTCATGGGTTTCTTTAAGTATTGCAATTAATACATCAGTATTTATATACAATTTGAGAACAGATTACATAAAGTTCTACATACATGGCTTAATCAAATGATTTTATTTGTTTTACTTTAACTTTAATTGCCATGTTTATCAGAGACTACGCATTCAAATTATTTAAATTTAATTTAATTAAGGAAAGGAATCATAAAGCTAGATAAAACTAGACTGAACAAAAAACTTTGAAATTTATCTATATATTTATTTATATAGCCTAAAATTCACTCCAAAATTCTCTACCATGATATTTAAAATGATAGAATGTTTCACTAAAAAAATTTACTTTTCATCGTACATAACAATTCCAATTTTCTGTATTAATGCTTATATGCAATGTTTATCTTTAATGGTTGGGAAGAAAAGCAAACCAATGAAGCAAAAGTACAGAAAATATTTTCAAAATGCAATAGTAAAAATACATGTAAGGAATAATTTCATTGATTTATAGACAAAATGTAAAATATCATTCGACTAAAAACAAAAATAATATCCTAAAAGTTCTGGAAAACCTACTTTATATCTCTCATACATATGTGATCGTATGCATTCGAACAAAAATAAATGCGTACTTGAATTAATGTATATTTGTTTTCTAATATAAGGTATTTGAATTAAATTTTTAAATGGTGTTTTCATATGATTTTCTTATTATTGCGAAATTTTGTATAACTCTATTTATTTACATATCTTTCATTGCAGATCAATTTCAAAATATTTTTATACTTTTAGATACAACATCAAAATACTTTTAAACTTCTTGACATTACATTTCTATGTTTTCAAAGTATGAGTCTTTAAACTATTATACATATACTTATTTTGTATTTTCTCTATATACTAGTTATTTATTAATAGTTCTAATAAATTCTTAATAATCTATCTATTAATAGTTCTAATATATTTTTTATTGTTTCGTATTTGTTAATATTTAAATTAAAACATAATTTTCAGGAAAATATTATTAAAATATTTATTTTCAACTATTTCCAATTTCTATATGCTTTATTTTTATTTAAGCATTTGAATTCTTTAGAAATTTATGTACAGAGTAAGTGATCAATTTTCGTAGAGAGCGAAGCTTATAATCCGGCATAATTGGAGTAATTCTGAAAAAGTATATATTAAGTGATAAAAAGTAATAAGAAGCTACCAAATATCTTCTGAATCCTTTCTAATTGCGATCGTGAAAAGTTTCGAGGCTATAACTTATTTACAATTTATAAGCTGCAAATGCTTATAAATTTTAATTAATCCTAAGGCACATATTACAATTAATTGGCACTTATTTAGTTCTAATAAAATTTATTCTCCTTTCTTAAACCATTTGTTTTACTTTATTTGGAATTCATATGAGCATTTAAAAAAGCCTTCAGTAATCTCATAATAATAATATTAACTTTTTCTATGTATTTCTTATGTAAAATCCTATTAAATATATTTTTCTCACAAAAATTCTCGTAATTAAGACAATTAATTTTGATTTACCTAAGGATTTAGCACAATTTTCATGACTGTCAACAGATGTTACAAGATTCAATTATATCTAATAAAAAGATGTAAATATCATGCATTTATATTATTAATATGACTTAAAATAGATAAATTTACGGTTGCAAAATGGATTTGATAGGACAAATTATAATTGTCTATTAGGAATATACTGCTAAATATTAAATTGAAATAATTGTATGAATGGAACAAATTAAATATTATTTTATAAATTAAAGTAAGATTTTGAATAAATTTGAAAAAAATGATCGTGTGTGCGTATTGCAATAAACATATAGTGTTTTTATATGGGTTTGTTCTAACTTCATTCAAATTTTGTTTTCATTAAATTTTTAATTTTAGAGCACAGATTTACATTTAATGTTAACAGGGTTTATCATTTAGAAAAACATTTCTCATTAAAATAAGTTAAATTTGTAAACAATAATTATTTAATTTTTTACAAGCATAACTTTGATAATATTCTAATTTTTTATTATATCTAAGCAATTTTGGTGCGCATTTGTTTTATTAATTATAATATTAGAAACATATATTTTTTAACTTATTCAAACCCCTAAGTGTCCATATTCAACGTGTTGTTCAGTATCAATAGTCTTATACCACGAGGAATAACTATTTAAAAAATTTATTGAGTTATTTTGAGGTTTCACACTCAATAATAAAGTTAAAAAAAATTTCCATTATTCAGTTTTCAGCATAAAACATAATTTATCATATGTATTCAAACTTTGAAACACTATTTTCCTAAATATTTGACTTAATTTTTTTTATAATTAAAAAAGAATACAAATTCAAGCAACATAAAACTTAATTGCTTAATCATTACAGTTAATATTGCGTATAGATTCTTTTTTTACTTTTAATGAGCTTCTTTTAAAGTATTTTTTAATGGTAATTATTTATTTATTGTCCAAAAAAGATCATATCACATAGGTAAAAGGTGTTCGTAAAATACAAAATGAACAATAAGCTTCCTCATATGTATTAGATTTCTCAGAAATAAAATAAGTTAAAAATATTTTGCACTTTAAATACACATTTAGTTTCATAATTTTATTATTTTTAATAACCTTTTTAATTATCTGTATTATTAACTCAGAATTTAAAATGGAATACCATAAAAAAGTACTAATTTCATCCTCATAAAAATGCCTTATGTGATATTGATGTGTCTTAATAATTGCTTAACATAACCTTGAAAATATTTAAAAGAGATTTGAGGCATTATTTTCAATATTTCACATATAATAAATATTAATCAACATTTTAAGCTTGACTTTAATTATAATATATTAATGAAAAATTCCTGAGTGTTATAAAGCATTTAAACTTTTTAACTTAGATTATTAATTACATATATAAATCTATGCACATAAAAATTTCATAAAAATAATTTGTTTAATGACTGGGTAAAATCATACATACGACTTCCAAATGACACCAAAGCGTAACACCTTTTAGGAACATCAAAATCTTACGGCAGGTTTCGAATAAAAAAAATAGCTTGTCGTTTATTAGAACAGCTATACAAGATAATTATTCAGATCACCCCAACCCGAATCGAGAAAAAAATTATCGCCAATTATTTACGATGCCACCCAGCAATTCATAAATTTATGAGTGATTTTATGCAGCTGTTGTATTTTGTACTGTGAAGCACCTTTGTGACAAGTACGAGGAATTTATGGAGGACATAGAGAGAGTGACGATCTTTCTGTCATGTTTAGTTCTATTACTGCTAAAATTTTTCTTGAAGGAACACTTAATAAAACGTGTCGCAAAGAGATGTTGACGCAATTTGCTTATTTATGGCAAGGCGTGGCCACAAAAAAAATGTGCAAAACTTGAGCAGCAATAAAGTATTCTCCGACTTAAATAAGGAGAATTATTTGTCAGTTCTACGAACTGATTTTGGAACTTGATAAGCTTTAATGAAAAAACTTATGATTTGCCATTCTTAAAGATATATATAGAGAGAGTTATACGTTTCCGAATTAAGACAGTGGCTTACAAGTTTAAGATAATATCAAAGGAAATAAAATAAGAGTAAAAAAATTATTTAATTATTCTTAAACATAAATAAGCATGTTTTTGTAAATACATTTTCCAAATAAAATGAGCTTCCTACTAACCCAAATAAAATTATTTATTAGATTATATTCTATTTCATCAACTTATCTAACTTACATTTTTATTCGTAATGAATTTAGTACAACTTGAGAGGATAACTAATTTTTATTTTCTGTTGATGATAAACTAGATGCTTTATCATCATTAAGGGATAAATATTCATCTATTTATATTCATTCATCAACAAAGGGCAACTACTTGTGGATTTTATTCTGTTTAGTACGTTTTAGGATTATAATATTGCTCCATATTTCTAATCCTATTTCTTCAACTCTAAACACGAAACTACAATTTTATTAACTCCGACTTACATGCAACGCATTTAATTGCATATGTGTATATAAGTATTAAAAGCTGCTGCCCAACTTGTCTAGTGGTCAGTGAGCCTGACTGCGGATAGGGAGGTCCTGAGTTCGAATCTCGCTTAGGGCATGGATGTACTTTCTCTCGCTATCTATCCTGTCTTTGCCTTTTCCTTGTATGAATGGTTGCGTACCCTATAATGTAAGGTATGAATGGTTGTCTACCCTATAAACGGGTACCTATGGCATGTGTGTACTAAGGAAGTCGGGCTCCACACCAAAATATATTTCTGTTGGAAAAGTGGAGCAGTTCACCCCATAATGCCAGCCAATATGGCCCACAACAACAACAGTATTAACAACTATGAGAAAACTAAAGGAAAAACATGTAAAATTAAATGTTGATAACCGATCTATATTTTTTTAGTAAAATTTCTAAGATGACATCACTTTTGTTTGTGAGATTAATTTACAAAATTTATTTAAATTATTTATAAAAACATAAGCTAAAAGGGTTCACTTTTATGTAATACACCCTACATTTGTATTTCAATTCATGTATTTAATGATGACTCATTTCATTAATTGTAAACAACCATAGGTGAATAAAACTAACCGTAGCAATTTTTGTGCAACTATAAATAAACATGCTAATTTATGAGTAAAAGTAAACATAGATTAAATTTATTATACTATGATTTTTAGGAAAATCCGTAAAATTTCTCTTTGGTGAATTAGATTCTTATGACATTTTGTGCATATATAGCCGTCGTGTGACACTTTTAGATTTAAAATTTCTTCTCCTTGTATTTTGGTAAGAGCAACTTGACTGTTCTCTAGCGTGTGTGTGAAATTTCTTTAAATATATTTAATTTTCATAACGATAACCATGTTTTTCCGATCGTTATGGCAACATGATTATTTTTGAGTAGTAGCATATGATTTTCTTTAGTGCAAATGGGGATTTAATCTTGCGAGGTTGAATTTTTTTCTTGTTGTTTAGAAAATTTTAAAATAAAAAAATATTTTTTTATTTAACTTTGGACAATATTTCATACTTTCGATATTTATTTCTGCTGTATTCATAATTCTAAATTCTGTATTTTTCAAAATTTTGTTTTATGGAATATTCCTCAAATGAATATTTCTCCGTTTAGAACTACTCTTTTTATAAATAAATCTATGTATTCATAATATATCATATTTAATGCTGTGTATTATGTCCTGACTTATTTGAAATCTTTGAAATTAAAGATATGCAATGATGTTGTGATAAATTAAATGTTAAATTATTTATACTTTTCTCTTTCAGATTTGATGAAACAATCTAGTTAAATTTCCTTTCAATAGATCATTTTAGTATCACTGACGGTTTTTGGTTTGTGATTTTTTTTATTTTTATCGTATTAATGTGTGTTAATTTCAGTATTTATTTCAAGCAAATTTAATTTAATATTTTTAAAAAATCAAGAGCAGATCACTATTTTCAGTGATTTTTTTTTTACGTTTTCAACTTTTAGAGACATTATACGATCTTCAAGAGTTGTCTCATGCATAAAAACATGTATCATAAAACACATAAGTTAAGTAACGCAAATGCTTACAGCACTGTAAGGTCTTACATAAGTATTGTAAAAAAATTTCGGGAATATTATATTATAGTCTGTTAAGAAAATAATTATTTCTAAGAAACTTGAATAATGAGCAAAAGGCAATGATTTAATGATCTTTGGCAATTTCAATGAAACATATTTTAGCAGTAAAAATTTCAATCATGCCCTGGAATTACATAAAAATTGCTGGACATATGAATAATATATATATTTATGTGACAATGTTTACTCAACAAAGTTGTTGAAACGTAAAATACTGATACCTTTCTTTTTATAGTTTAATGATCCTAATTTGGTAAACAAATTATTCAGGAATAATGAGAAATGCAATAATTAATCATATTTAAGCTTATACGTTTCATTGGATGGTAAAAATTCAATTACCCGATTGTAATAAATAAAATTTCCCTGTTTAATAATAGTATCACAATAATAAATATAATGTGACTCTTAAGATATGTATGAAATGCAAATTTGCTTCGATATATTGCATGACTATAATATATGCTTAGTGAAAATAGCTGTTTTTATATAGTGGGCGCCTTTAAAAATACAGTTCATTAATGAAATAATTTAAATTTTGTTGGTAAGTAAATACACTTATATATTTCTGCAAGGTTGCTTAGTTTCAATCGAATAAAAACTTGGCACAGGTGCCGTATAATCCATGACACCAAATTCGGAGATTGGTGATTTTTTGGCGGATTTTCTTATGTATCTGGTAACCTCGTTTTTATTACGTCATACATATGGAGACCTATAAAAATTATACAGAAAATTCTATTTTGGTAACCCTAGTATTTACGTCATCGCGCACCTCACGAAACGTCATCTTGGCAACATTTCTTCATCGCCAAAAAAATTCAGAATTTGGAAACATGGATTATACGGCACTTGTGCCAAAAACTTACTACAATTTTAATTTAAAAACAATACAAGTATTTATTCATCTTCATTCTTCCATTCAAAATAAATTTTATATGCTACACTTATTTTATCCACATATTTTATAATCTGTTTGAGTACTTTATTGCTTGAATTTCTATTATTTTTCACCATTTGTTTCTTAAAAATTATAAAAATATTCCAAAGAAAATTTAAATTTTAAGTAACTTAAGATACTAAAAAATAAACAATGATGGAATTGAATTTATTATCAACCGATTAAATTTTAATTACTTGTGTGGTTTTAATCCCTTATCCCCTGTATTTTAACTATAACATATAAACTTAACAATAATCTCATTTTGCTATAAGATTAAAAAAAAATTAAATAGTTTCTCCTCCCTGGAAAAGTAATAAAACAAATATTAACAGATGGGTTTACTTCTTTACTTAAAAGCTGTATGAAAATTTTGATAGTTAAGCAAATATTGACTCTTCAGAATTACGTTAACACATTAATGCTTTCACTGATAAATTTCTATTTCATTATAATTTAAATCTTAAACCTTTGCAAAAACAGTAATTGAGAAAACTAAGAGAAATAATTTATGTTCTCTTTGATGTGACAATACGAAATTTTTGATTAAATATATGAAAGTTATACGCTTTTTAAATATAACAAAAAAACAGAGATTTCTTGAGTTTAAAAATCTAAAATTTCAAATAATGTTACGGTTATGATTAATTACTCTCTTCAAATTTTTACACTCTGAAAAAAGAAAGATATGAGTGTTTTAAGTTTTATCTATGAAACTGGATAATAATAAAAATTAAATATCTTTTTTTTATTTTTTTACTTTTAATTCATTTATTTTTGACTTTCTCCCACTATTAGGAACTTTAACAATTATTTATTTATCATCCCTTTTGAAGTATTCATTAAATTATTTTAGAATGCAACATTTACTGATTATGATGTTTGTATGTTTGCACCGTGGCATATAATTCTACTTGTTAAAAATAGGAAAAAAAATAACGGATATAGCATTTATTTTTATTTTTAAAACATATGTTGTAAGATATTTTTTAAACATTAATGTCCCGAAACAATTTATAAAACTAAATTGTTATTTCGAAGAAAAAAATTAGTTTACTAGGAGAACATATTAAAAGTTCTCTAAAATAATTTCTTTATATATTATATTAAATTAAAGACAAAAACATTAATAATATTAGTAAAGTTTAATTTACATTTTAATCTCAACTTTTTATAAACATGCATTCCTTTTGAACAAATTATCTGATTCAATTCTTTGAAAACGCTTCAAAAGATTTTAAGCAATTAAGCAGTTTTAATTAATACATTATAAATTTAACTTATTTTAATTATCCAAGATAAAATCTGCTATTAAAAAACTTTAAATTAATATACATAAATAAAGTAATATCAAGTGATTCCAAAAATAAAATCATTAGAAAAACATTACAATAAGGAAAGTTTGCAAAACAATATAACAAAGTAAAATTTAACAATATAAATGAAACATTATAAAGTTTTTCAATGTAATCAAATAACAATTTTATTAATGTTTAATAACATAACTATGATTAAACATAAAAACAAATAGCCCCAAAATATTTTGATACTTAGTCATATAAAAGTCAAAATATTTATGAATCTTATATTATAATATAATACTTATTATAATAATTAGTTCACATTAGTACGCGCGTATGGGGCATTTTATTACCAATAATTTTAAATACAAATTTTTTGAGTACGTATCTCTTAATTAAAATACATTAACATAATATTTTGTAACTCACATATAACTAGAATTTTTCTTTTTATAACCGCCCTATTTAAGTAAACATCAAAATATTCCGAATTAAAATTTTTTTATTAGTATTGGTGAAATAATATACAGTACTAGAATATGAAACGTAGAAAGCTTCGTATAAATTCTATAACAATATGGTTGAACATGCTTAGACAAAAAAGAACATGTATATTTGAGGTGCAAAAATTTATTTCATAGTTATTTATATTGATTGGTTAGTAATTTGTTTTGCTGAGTTTATATGTATTTTAAAATTAATTAAAATATTTCATGTAGTATACAGTTTATAGTAATAAATAATGCTAAAATTAAAAATGCAGTCATATTATTTTAGCAGTATATTAAATTTTATTGTCACTATGAGTAATAAAAAATGAATTATCTAGTTAATACTAATGTGTAAGCTGTTAAATGTAAAAATAGCATACTTAATTTACTTTGAAGGAAATGTTGAGATATTGTTTCATTAAATACTTAAATATTATCTCTTCAAGCTTTTTCGTCATAAAAGGTTGTCAACAAATTTTAATGATTTGTTTCAAAATGTAAAAAACGCAACAATTAGATAAAAACTATATTTGTATTTTATGTGATGCTAAATCGCACAGTTATATGACATACATTTTTTCACAGATATGATTAACAGAATAATATGTGTAGTATCTGGCGACTGTTTGGCGATCAGCAAACTGCCCTTGGCATGATTTCTATCTCTTTTGAGAGAGGTTGCCCTATTTTTGAGTAATATCGGCGGGACGAGGTCCGAGATAAGTCGCAATATTTTGGTAGGAGTGGAAGGCTCCGAGTTAGTTTTGTTTTTATTATTAAATGTGTGTTTGAGTATATAAATAAATTTTTTGTCCAAAAAATGGTGATCGTTAATTTTCTCGGCCATTCAACACTTCACAATATGTATGTACCTTTCATTATTATAAATCATATATACGATGAACGAAAGGAAAACAATTTATTTTAAGTAATCAAGATATAAAATTTATTAATAAATTAGTACAATATTAAACAAAAATCCTATTTTTAGTATATAAATAAACAAAATTTGCATCAGTAGTGTGCTAAATGCTTTCATAGAAGGTTCTACAGAAGGTTTCAACATATTGTTGCCGATTTTGGGGAGATATAAAACATATCTAGGCTATGATAAATACATATGCTCCTAGAGAAATTATAACGATAAAAAGAAAAAAATACACGAAAAGGAAGGTGGGAAGAAGGAGTGAGAATATTGATTATATTCTCAATACCGCCAAACTGTTGGAATCATTTTGGATTAAATATGCAGTATATGGTACAACTTAAGCCTGATGATTTCATGATTAATCATATGCATGATTGTTGCAGCCACCTTTGACACTTCATTTTCCTTATTACTGGAATGCGAAATATGCTTTTGGGACATAAGGCTGCTGATTGTTGTGGAAGAATCACACGGGATTACATGCTCAAAGTCTTACGTACATATATGTTTACAAAGCTCAATACATTTTAGAACATACGTTAAACGAAACAAACTCAGCATTACTGTGACAAAGATTATCTTGCAGAGAATTCCTTAAAAAAGAAATGAAATACATTGATGCACATTAAGAAAATCACTATGCTGGAGCTGACACAACACAAACCCAATGATATAACATGGGATGTTACCAGTCAAGTTGGGATTTACCATATTCAGATTTGTCGAATCTTGTAAGCCAATGGTTTGAACTCATATCATGACCAATCTGAAAAAAGGATTTTCAATTAACCTTTTTACGTTAATATTTATGGAGGATATTCTGAATCATCAATAATCCTATGTTATGTATTACTGAAAATTGGTAATCAGACATTCAAACAGTAAACTCCACAGACAATAATACTTCTATGTAACTCTTCTATGTAAAAATATGAAGTAATACGAAAGAAAAATTGAAAATAAAGCGCAAAAAAACTCTTCCTTAATTTCTCTCTATTTGCTAAACATTGAAATTCTTCAGTCAGAAATCAAATGCAATGATTATCAGGGAAAACTAAAAAATCTTTAAAATATGATCCCAAACATTCTATTAATGGCAATAGTATAAATTATATAAGAGCTCTAACATTTTTGGAAATGTTATTGACAATATGTCATTCATTACACATATAAGAAGCAAAATAAGCTAAGACTATGCAAATAATCTAAAGATTGCGTTTAATCATTCGTCTAAAATGAGGTTTAAATGGCAAATTCACTAAAATAATTTACAAAATCATAATAAAGAGATTATCTCATACTTCTATTGCTGATGTATGATATAGATTCTGTTGCATATTATTTCGTAGGCCTTAATTTCTTAGCAACGAAAAAGATATTTTCAATAAATAGTTGAATGAGATTCTAGGCTGATGAACTGGTTGGTTAGGCATCGTTCTCATTATCAGAAAGTAGTGAGTTCGAATTAAGGCCAACCGAAAATCCATCGTGTTCACTAAAGGTGGCTGAGGAACGTTAAAACTAGACGTGGTTGCAATGCTGTCCAAATGAAATGATACCTCTGTGAGGAGGCAGTTCAAATCTTGGAGGTATTCTGCTTGGTCCCTGCTTCAAAATCACGAAGATTCCATCCGGTTACTTCTATCCAACTGGTAAAGCCCAGCTCGGGGTTACGTTCAGGGAAGCATGCTGGTGCAACAACAACACTATTTTGGAGGTGTCAATTGCTACACTTGTGTTAAGGAATTTATACTCGATAACTAATAATTAAAGATTGTTTTCCCTATTTCGATACTCATGGTATGCATTTATAGTCATGTACAGTTATCCTCATTTAAACTTTTTTTCCATCAAGCATTATTTCATAAGATACTTTTTTTCTCTGATAAGAGGACTTTCACGAGGGAATGTATATAACTTAAATAAAACTCATGAGTTATCAACGAAAAACTACCTGTAAACAAGGATTCATTCATCCAAGGAAGGGTTTTTGTTAAATGTATGGTTTGGTAATCGTAGTAGATAATTTCGTCAGGCCGTATTTGTTTTCTCAGTATCTGACAGATGCAAGCTTTTTTACTTATCATCATCAAGTTTTGCCGTATCGGTTGAAAGATTAGTGTGTAACGAATGTGATTTATTCTTACAAATGCTTTCAGCATTATGAAGCAAATGCCTACTATAACAGTAAAATGCATATCCATTTAAAGCCCCATATGGTTCTATATGCAAGATGTGTTTTAAATTAAAAAAAAAGAAGGAAAAAATTTTGGTGCTCTGAATATCAATTCAATAAATGTTTATCAAACAAATTAAAAATGCATACCTACTAATTAAGATAGTTATATTCTTACTGAATAACAATTTAAATCTTTAAATATCAAATGAAAATATTTGTACTCTTAGCATTTTGTGTTCAATTTTATTAATTAATTTTTCTTGATAACATTAAAAGAGAACTGAAAGTTTAAAAATTTTGAATTTCTAAATTAAACAAAAATTTTAGTTAATCAAATGATAACCTATTAAAATTGTAATATATATATTTACTTTCAAGTTACTGTAATCTAAAAATCTTAAGAAGCAAATATTCTTTTGCTTACTCAAATTGTTCCGCTTAACTTAGAGCTTGAATTCATCATGTATTTTACCTAGGGATAATTTTTCAGAAAGTAATATTTTAATAAAAACCCATTTTTTTTGGGAAAAAAACTAAAATTAAATTTTATGCAATAAAGAAAATTTTTATATGCATTCAAAAATATTCTTTTCTTTTTAATTCCTTATATCATTTAAATTAAAATATTTTTTAATGCTTGCTGTGAAAATAGATTTACAAATTGAAATTTATACAAGTTGTATTTTGGATTTGATGTATATTTTATGAGTCTGAATGATAAAGATAACAGAAATCGACAAATTCACAGAGAAACTTAAAACTCATTGTGACATTTTGGGAATATTGATTTCAACAAGTTCCTTATTGAAATATTTCTTAGAGTTTTTTCATAAATTTTAATTAAAAAATAAATTTTTAAAGCTAATTCAAAAGACAGTGAGTTTTTAAGTATTCTTCAGGAAAAATTAAAGCACCTTCTGTTAATCAGAAATTACTCTTATTCATATTTATCTCAAATTCAACGGCCAAAGACTAAGATTCAAGTGGTGTAAAAACAAATACGTTATATGAAATAACAAAAATAATTATTTCTTTCAAATGTAACAAAATTATACATTAACTCACGCTTCTATTTCGATACCTTTTCAACAGGTTACTTACTAAGCAATATAATTCTATATTACAAACTTACTCAGCAACACTTTTTTAATACTTTTTTTAGCTCTCTAAAAACCTCTGATATAAATTATTCATATTTACAGAAAACATTTCATGACAAATTTATTCGGTCAATTTTATTCATTGAGCATAGAGCAGAAAGAAAATTATTTTATGCATTTTATCTTTATGCACTATCACACAGCAGATATTCTGTGATATCACTGAATACATCCTTTTATGCATTTTTCAAAATAAAATTTGCAATAAATTTTTTTTCGTGACACAAATATTTTTATGTAGTTTAAGTTTAATAAAAAACAAAGATCTTTGAATTTGACTTAAGAAATAAAATAAATAATCAAAAATCATTTTATCTTCCATATTTTAAATTATCTGAAAATATTTTTCAACTTTCGATATTCAACTTTCAAATTTCGAGTTTTCAAAAATGAGATTTTTACTATGATTATATGATAAGATGGATATCTTTATATCAGTTGAAAATCATTTATCCGCAATATAACATTGAAGTTACTTTGAAAATTTCTTTAAAACATTTTTAAAAATGCTACATTCATTCAAATGCATCTACTTTTATGATTTAAAGATGAATAATAATATATTGTGCTGTTTTCTACAGCTTTTACTGTTTCTTTTGTGAAATGTTTCTCAATATCATTTGTTATATTCAACAAACTCGGAATTATTTCCCTAATCATGAAATAGTAAAATTGTTACTAGTTGGCGTGACCTAGACTTTGAATTTTCTTTATTCTGTCTGTGATATCTTACATTATTTTTGAACAAAAATGAATTCATTTTAATCTTGAAACAAATAAGAAAAACAAATTTTTCTTCGAGTGATGATCAGTATAGTTTAGATTCAGGAAAATATAGCATGCAAGATGAAATCTTTCTTTACATTTCTAACGAATGCTGATGACTTATATTTCTTGTATGCGTATGTGATTCCACTTTATCTTAAGTTATTGTTAAAGAATAAAAGAATCGTATTTTTTTGAAGACTGTGGATATGTTTAAAGGGTAAAACTTTCATGAAAGATGACACTGAGTATCGTGTTGTTCATGGTGAATAACAAAATAATAATTTATAAATAAACAACCAAAATAAAATAAATTATTGTTAGACTTTATGTATCCTGTCATATACTCAGCAAATTGTTCCAAGATGAATCTTTCAAATTTTTATCAGTGGTTTATTATAAAAAAAGTGACCCACAACCTGTTGATTCGTCGTATTACGTTCTTATAATCAACTTCTCATTCTTTATTACAAATTATTTCAAGATTTTTATTGGGAGGAATAAGAAATGGAAAATTATTTCTTGTTCCATTTTTAGACTTTTTAATGTGGAAAGGTATTGTTAAATGTTTGTTGAAACCTCTTTTATATCATCTATCATTCGTCTTCTCTTGGGAAAGTCTGTAACCACTAGAGAGCACGTCCCCAAGGTGGCGGATAGGGGATCGCCACCACTGGTCTTCCAGTGGGTGGTAGAAGGGAAATAAAATACCTTCCGTGAACCAATTGGCAGAAGTCCAACAACCCGAGGCAATGGCTAACCCCTTTATGACAAGTGCAATCGTTTCTAGTCTTAATGCTATCGGTCAAGGAGGCTAAGAATATCAATCCCTCTCCCATGACAACCATTTGCTTCGATGCAAACACCATCGCAAGGCATCAGCTCTACGGAAAAAATATTGCTTACCGGAGCTTAATCCTGACCGTGGTATCACCTCTAACTGTGATACCACGGTCAGAAAGCTGACTGGGCACATAAGGAGTATGAAAATCATACCCGATGGATCTAGAACCTAAGCAGAATGCTGCACAGGAATTCCGCTGGATCCAAGGCATCTCTTCAATTACATCTCTATTGCCTCGATCCTCTTCAACATCGATCCCAACTGCTGTCATGACACCCTTTATACGGAAAAAGATGTGGCCAGGGCAGTGCTCCATTCCTTTGGTCCCATATGACTTGTCTTTTTTACCTTTTCTTTTTGCACTTGTCACATGACAACATTGTCTAGTTACCATGGGTGCAATGTTCTTGAGAAAATTTCCTCCCCCTTCAGATCTATGTCAAAATTGAGAGAGTGGATCCTCTGGTGGTGCCATCTATCGGAGGATTTAAAGAGCAAAGACATACTTTCACCTTCGTGGTGGTATGATTTAAACGAAAACGCTCCCTATTGACTTAAATTCACCTAGCCAAGGCATAGCAAGCTTGGTATGTCCAAGTGCCATAAGTAACAGCAATATAAAGAAATTCAATTTTAAATTATCATTCAACACATTTAAAGTTTAGTTAACAGAATTGCTTGTATTAGATTAATGTTCCAGTTTATTTAAGGTTAATGCTTCCTTTTGTATCAGTTTTCATATAAATAATCCTTACTTATATACTTATTACCATGATTTTAATTTTTTTTATAATTATTAAAAGTAGTGATAAATATTTAATAAGATTCAGTTCTCTCGCAATATATTTGAAAACTATCGAAATTACTTTATTCTTTTTAGTACTTAAAATCAGTTAAGAGTACATGTAAAATTGATAAACAAAAAGGCATCAGAAGTTTTATACTTGAAGGTGTGTTAATGTAAGGAATTCATAATTATATAAAAGACTAATACACAATACATTTAAAATAGTTACAAAGTAAAAAAAAATCAATGTGACATTTTAATTTGTCAATAATGAACAGATGACAACAAAAGAGCAAAATTTTTATCAATTAAAAGAAAAATAGAAGGTGGAGTTATAAATAAAAAAATCATAAAGGTCAATTTCATTCGGTAAAAGATGAAGTGATAATTTTAAAGACAAAGTTGAATTAGGTAAGGCAGCTATATTGTACATATATAAAAAGTAAGTTTCTATTTAATTACTTGTCATCGCAATCATCGAACTAAATGACTTAGATGTGGTAGACAGAAAAAGCAATATAATTTTCATCGATTATGAGACAGTGTTTCGTATGAGGAACAATACCGGCGAGTGACAAGCAAATAATAGCTGATAATCAAGCAAAATATTTTTTAGGTTATATTTTAAAGGGCATGTATAGTTTACAGGTTACATCATGTAGTCTAGAGTTCATTGTCATATATGTTAAAGGTTACAAAAATGATTTTATTTTTAATAACGTATAATATTCATCTCAATTTCTTCTATATAATAAAAGTTTTAATAACCTTCTAAGACATTGACATAAACTACTTTAAGCAAAAGTTTGATTATTTAATAATATATATTAGAATTTATATATTAGAGTATTTTACATTGCACACAAACATTTATTTTACAGTTTTTTAATACTTGAAACTAATTTAATGCTAACCAAAGGATTAATTTAAAATTCCTAAGCATTTTATGATGCTATATGTGCTTAGCTTTATAAAGTTAACTCTGACTATTTAGTAAGCAACGAAACAATTTTTAAGCTTCATATTCGGTACTAAAATTGAAAAGAAATGAATGCATACAACGAATTTTCGTTTCATATCCAAAAGAGATTAATTATACTTCCATCACTTGGTTAATATAAATTCAAACTATATAATAATTAATATACATTTTGAAGTGTGATATAGTTATAATAATTTTTTCAGTATGAAAATTATATTCATATTTCATTATAATTTATTCTTTAAGTTTAAATTTTTTTTTCAATTTTCTGATCTTTTAAGATTTGATTAAATGTATACGAGTATGGTAATTACTTCAATAGACATGACCGAGTAAAATAAGATTCATATATTTAGGTACTTCTTTAGGCAAATATTCATTTCTTTCTGAAATCATTTTTACTAATAAAAATATCTAATTTTTATATGCAGTGATTTGTTACAGAATTTTTAATTTACTAAATATTATTTTTTTTAAATTTAAATAAATTTATTAAGAGATAATTAAAATATAAATAAAATAATTTAAATAGATAATTAAAATCCCATCATTCATTTCGCCTTGTAGATAAGTGAATGGAAACATAAATCCTAAATTCCGTATTCCGAAAAATCTTATTTCAAAATTTAGTCTTTATTTATTTTGAAAATGTTTTGCAAAATTTATATAAATATATCACCTACAACTGTAATTTTCTACATTATAGTATTAATTACTGAATTTAATTCTTATGATTATAGTTTCTGATGGATCCAAAAATATCAAAAGGGCAAAAGATGATTAATAATATCTAATTTTTTTCCAACAGCGGGCACTTGGGTGACGAACCCTATGCCACATTAAAGACAGAAACTGCTACTCATTTGTCGTTACCCAGAGGGCACTTGTGAACCAAGTCACGGAGGCGAGAAGCGTTGCCCACACCATACCACCACAAACCCGTTTATAGGGTGGGCCATATTCATACATCATCACAGAAGAAAGGACAGAGAAACACAGAGAAAACAGAGAAAGAAAGTAACATCCATGCCCGAACCGGGATTCGTACCCGGGACCCACAACTCAGGATCAGGAAAGCTAACCATTCAGTCATCGGTTGGCATAATATCTTAATTAAAAATATTAATGAAATAGTTTGGAGTTACAAAAAAATTAGAAAAAGTATATTACTTAGATGCGTTTGAATAATTTTGAGAAATTTACAATTATAAATAAAAAATAGCAGCACAAAAGATGCAGTAAAATTTCAGCTTCACTATTGAAATATATGACAATTTTTTTAAGTTTAAAATTTCATTTTCGAATATAAGTCACATTTTTTAAAATTCAAATAGTTTTTAATATTTTAAACTTATTTAATAAAGTTTCTGAACAAACGAGGCTAGTCATATTAGCTAGCCTGAAAATAATAAATTTCTACTCTTATCATGATAGAATTTTTAATAAAATGATGAAACATTTAAATTAATATTTGTTATTCACACAACATTTTCCTTCTTTCTAATTTTAATATGTGTGTCAAATATTCACCAAAATCAGTGAAATTGATGGCATGAAAACAACTGAAACGATTCGAAAAATGATACGTCATCCTCTTCAAAACGATAATTAAGTTGTCACCTATGTCTATGTATGTTACTTACCAGTCAGCCAATGAACCTATTTATAACTTCGTATTAATCATTATTTAATCAGTACTGCATTTTGCTTAATTACATACTTTCCTGAACAGTAATTATATCATTTCGTTCCCTAGTGGACGAAATTGATTTTTGAATGAAGTTATTTAGAATATATTTTCAAACTTTCAACATTTTTCAGTATTTTTTGAGATATATAAATCAAATTCATGAAAATAAGTATCTTAATGATTCAAATCTGTAGAAGTTCCTACGAAATGAATTAATTGACTTGAAAATTGAAATGTCCTCTCATAAAATTTTAGCTAATACATCAGAAATAGTATCCAGACACATAAATAATTTAAAACCAAATACTTCTAGAATTGTTCGCCTAATTTTAAAGAAAAATCTTATGGAATTTTAATTTTTAAAATACTTTCTGAGAAATTTGGATTAAAATTTTATTCAAGAAAATATTTCTTTAACAAAATTATAGAATTTTTTAAATCTGTGCAAAAAGTAAACACATAGTATATTCTAAAATTGTTTCAGTGCTGTTTATTAGTTTAAAATAATTTTACGTAACTCTAGTTTGCTTATGATACATTGAAAATGCATATGTATACTGTACTCCTCAAAAATATGAAATTAATTTCAGGTAATGCGCACAATTAATTTTTTTATTCAAATATGAGTTGATTCAAATACAAATTGTATTTTATATTAAAATCTTGCAGTTAGAGTGAAAAATTTGGAAGCATATAGTTTCGGAAGAGTACATTTCCAAGAACCTTTAAATATACATTGTAAAATATAAAAAGTTGTCTATTTTGTAAGGCACTAAAATAATCTTTGTTTATTACATAAAATAATAAAAAATGTAATAAATATTTTAAGCATTTAAAGTAAATATGTAAATTCAAACGAACATTATATCTAGTATATAAATTTACAATTTTTGTGAAAAAGTGTTTTACTTGATTTTGTAAAAAAATCAAGCAATAAGCATTTGTAAATGCATTTTTTCATTGGATGTAAGACGAGTATATAAGCTTACTGAAATATTGAAACCTTTACATTTTCTTACACTTATTGTCCTTATTATAAAATAAGATAAAAAAATGCCTTAATAATAAAATAAAATTATAGAAATATTTTATGAATATGCAAAAAATATCAAATTTTTGTGATTAAAATATCTAAAAATAATAGGTTTTTATAATAATACATTATGGAGACCAAACATTACATGCATATAATATTTTACCATATTAAATATTTTAGTACTAAACATAGCAACCTAAATGGAGGAAAACTCTTATTTCATAAAATAGTAGTCGTTCGCAAATTTATGCATTGAAAAGTAAATGAAGTAAAAGGTTTACTCTCCGCTTCATTAATATGGGGAACACTATCGACTAGGAGTACGGTTACGTTGATGATTGATGACTGAAGGTAGTTTTATTCATTTTTTATAGAACTCTACAGAAGCCAAACAGCACTGTGGTAAAATAAATTAAATAATAAAATTATTTTATCATTCAAAATACGGTTAAATAATATTTTAGATAAAAGTAATGTTTGCTCCTATATATTATAATTCATTCATTTTTCTTACGTTTTTTATTAATAGAATAAAATTTTATTACGGTAATATATCCTGGTAATTTATTATTCGTTTACAAATAAAAATTTTACACTTTAAAAATTAACTTTGATTACATTTTAAACAGTTAACTCTACATTTTTTAAACAATTAATTTTACACTTTGATATTGAAAACGTTATTGAAATTTTGATTTTAATAAATATTTATTAAATAGAAATCTTAAAAGGATGGTTAACTTTATTGTAAATTATTCGTATTTGTTTCTATCTTCTTCAATATCTACTATCATTAGCACTTAATTTTTATTTTACTTAGTTCTTACATTCTGCTCATATTATCTAACAAACAGTTACATTGAGTAATGACAATAACTATCACTCAACGACTTGTGATATCTTATTTTCTAAACTTTAGCAATGGTTATGAATTTGGGTTAAAAAAATTTTCAAGGAACGATTATTTCTTCCGTGAATTGTATTATTTTGTAAAAATATTTATAATTAAATATTTTAAATAAAATTCATTTAAATTATGTAAAAGTTGCATTTTTATAATTGAAACTTAATGCAATGCTTTAAGGTAAATAATTTAAATAATAACTAATATATTTTCGTTTTACCAAATTTCAGGATTTTATTCTCTGTATCACGTAAGCAGTGATATCTAAAATTTAGAAATATAAAAACCATGATGACAAGAATGATATAAATTTGTTTTAAATGCCCTTACATGCAAAATACCAAAAGTAAAATTTGTTCCTAATTTATTTGTATCGATCACAATAGACTTAAATAATCTCATTGTTAAATTTTAAGTTATATTAAAGGAAAAACAATATTTACCAAATACCCAAACACTAAATAGACCAGAGCTTTTAATATCCAACAAATGTGTGTGTCATATTTTATTGAATTCATTGAAACTAAAGTGACATAAGTACTTAATTTAACTAAATATAATAAATTTATATTTGATTAGTTACATATAAAATATGAGAAAAAATTTCAGGATTATTTTTCATCTGAACATTTTAAATTAAAAATGAGTGCAGTGTAGCATCATTAAAAATCTTCATTTTAAATACAAAGAATTTAATCTGATATTAATCACAATCTGTAAATAACAAATAATATATGTGTGCATCTATTTAAAAAATACATTATGCAGATGTCATAACACCATTGAGCTAAAAGCACTGCTTTGTAAAATTCATTTTAAAATTTAAAATACTTAGGATAAGGATTAGAAAAAGAGTAATAATGCCCGATGGTTATTTATTGTAAACTTTTGTAAAAAAATCAACAATGATTTTCTATCATTATTTACAGGGAAATATGTAAAAAATGTAAAAGTTTAAATTTATAAAATGGGCAAAATCTATTTTAATAAAACCAGGTACATAAATCTACTTATTCGAAATATAATCATTGACTTTTTTTATTAAATAATCATAAAGTTATATACAGCTTAATTTAGCGCTATATAACATCTTAATTTAGCGCAATTTGACGAAGAGGAATACCAGTATATAAAGTCCTTATTGAGGTTCAAACATTGGTAATTTCTTTGCAAAAGATTTTTTACAAACATGATAAAGAAAAATTGGAAAATTAATATTTTTCTTGTTGTGATTGTGAATTATTTTAAGTGAGAATTTTCACATTTATAACAATCCACAATTGATTTTTGATATTTTGTTGAAAAAATACTGACAACTTAAAAATCTCTATTTTTACTTATATATAAAATTGAGAAATGATATATTCTGAGACTTTATAGGAATCAACGAATAGAATTCAGTAAAAATTACTCACTTTATACACATAGAAAATAATTTTTAAGAAAAACAAAATATTAATAATTTCGTTTTTCTTAAAAAACATTAATATTTCTTTTTCTTAAAAAAATTTTAAAAGTATTTGTTTTTCTTAAATTAATATAAAAAGAAATATCCGAAATATTATATTATCAGGTCTATAATAGACATTTAACATAAATTAATTCATATCAAAAAGAAAGAACTGGAGAAAACTGTTCAAAGTATAGCAAGGAACCATTATTTTTCCAGATTTACTGACGTAACGTATTTATTCAGAACTTGCTGTGATTCATTTAGAGTAGAAGAGTTTCATTTAGTAACTGACCATAAAAAAGATTTTTTATAGATGAGAATATATTGGTTTGGAACAGCATAGAACTTATATTAATTACTCATCATTAAAATTATTCAGAAAATGTACTTCCAACAACTAAACTCTAATGCGATGAAATCTTGCTTTTTTATATTAGTATTTTCCAGAAATTTGTCATTTCTAAATTCAAATTACTATTCTATAATAATCACACACACATTTCCATATTTATTCCAAATTCGACAGACTTTAAATGATTGAATTCCTTGATGGATTATCTAACAAATCATCTTAAATCTAATAGATACTGCATGGAATATAGGTCTATTCATGAATATATATTGATTCAGAATTTCCCCTTTAGATTAAAGTCAAAATCATGAGAGTGAATCCTCTTATGGCGCCATCTATCGGTGGATTTAAATAGCAAAGTCGTACTTTTATCTTCGTTGTGCTTTGATTAAACTAAAGACGCACCTTACTGACTTAAATTCGCATAGCCAACGGCATAGCAAGCTGTCCAATGTCATAAGTAACAACAACAACAGCAACAACTTACAAGCATCCATGTAATGAGTAGACATATAAGGTATATGAAAATTTAATAAACTATACATTTATCTTCAACTAATAACTTAAAACATGTATTTTTATTTAAAAAATTTTGATATTATCCAAATGTAGTTTTAAAAATATTAGAAGAAAATATGAAGCATATTTTTTATGTTATTGTATACTAAGACGCTCAAAATAATCGTGGCACGTTATTACATTATAGCACAATCCCCGATCTTCATTTACAATAGAATTACCACTTATCATAATTTCTTCATACATACAAAAAGTTTAATTCGTGAAAGGTCTTTTCCAAAAAATGTTTAATTCATTGAAAAACCAGACAATATCATTTCACTTTTATGGAGTTCACACTTGACTACATTGTCAAAGAGACACTAATACTATTCATGGAATGTAATCATCAGATGATTACTCAGAAACAATTCTTTATATCTTCATGGATTTATCGAGGATGTCCATCACATAGTATTACTGGTCAATGAAAATAAGCAGTGGGGTCACCTACTCTTGGAGTTTTATAAATCGGTCCAATAATTCGTTCTGACAGAAAATGCAGTGTTCATAGTGCGTCACTTAAATGTAAGACTCTCTTTGTATAAAATTTTAAAAATGACTCATGACTTTCTCAACATAACTTAATAAAATGATTTACATTCTATAGCTTTAACTAAGTCATTTAATTTTGTATTACAGAAAATGATTAATCAAAACTAATAAAAATAATTATAAAAAATGATCTACAACACAGGAATATTTGAACCTTCAAAATATGTATGATTTTTTAGGTTATGCAATTCTGACCAATCTTGTAACATTATGTTTTTCCTTAA
Source organism: Latrodectus hesperus (assembly GCA_037975125.1). Classification (NCBI taxonomy): domain Eukaryota; kingdom Metazoa; phylum Arthropoda; class Arachnida; order Araneae; family Theridiidae; genus Latrodectus; species Latrodectus hesperus. Next base: position 5,564,030 of record JAJQOW010000014.1, read on the forward strand.
AAAATTACACTATTTTCGTTAAAAATCATCTAATTTTCAGAAAATGAGTTGAAGAAAGCCGATTTTAAAAATGTTTAGTAAAAATCTATTTCCCGCATATTCAAGGTAATTAATAACCTTGTTATTTTATTCAAGCGAAGTAGTGAATTGTAGAAATTAAAAAAGAAAATATGAATAGACAAAAATGGTAAAATATAGCCCGTATATATATATTATATATATTCAAATTTTCCAAATTGACCTATTTCCAAATTCTTTAGACAATAAAAAACAAATGATAGGGATAGACATAATTTGAGGAAAGCAGAATCATAAATGGCTTTTCTTTGAAATATAAGACAAAATATTTTTCACTAATTAAGAGCTTTTAATATATTAGTTGCAGAAAATTTTTCTTCTGTAAGTGATGTCTCACTTTTTTTGTAGCATTTATATAGTGTCCACAAATAACAGGTGGTAAAATTCTTATGCGTACAGTTTTTATTCAAAAATTTCTTTCGTTTATATGACATTTAATAGTTTTATTTTAATTCTTTGAGTATAAGTGGATGTGATTTCTTAAATTAAAATCCGTTTTATTTTTTTGCATTATCAGTATGGAAGCTTATTTCTCGAATGACATTTAATATGTAAGTGTGCAGTGAAATTTAAAAAAAGCTCTATTTAAGTGTATTAAAATACTGATTGAAAGAATTATAAAATGATTTAAATGAATGGGTAGTGTAGTAATATGGTGCAATAGTAGAATAAAAAAAATGAAATATGTTTGGGAAAGAATTTTAAAAAATCCTGCACAACGTGCTAGAAAATTTTAGCAAAATTTAAATTTGTTAAAAAAAGACATGGCTAGAGCCATTAAATAGGATTTAAAATTAAATACTTTCAAAAAGAGACAGTTCATGGATTAATCATTAAAAATAAAATTGAAAGACAAAGGAAGTCAAAAGATTTGCTGAATAAGCATGCTACTAATGAGATCATATTTGCGAAGGAGAAATTATTTTTGCAATAAGCATTTGCTACATAATATGCAAAGAAACAGGATTAATTCAAAATCAATGTAACTTTCCGTTCAATGAAAAGAATTGTTCAGTGATTCCAGAAACCCTTTATAGTAATGGTTGGAATACCGTTAGCAAGAGAGGTAAACTGCACTTTCTTTTCAATAAAAAGAAGATGCAGCTTACCTCTGTTGCTTATTAAGAAAAATTATTGAAATTTCATATGATATAAGAAGCTAAACAATATTTAAAAAGGATCCAATCACGTTTCAACAAGATTCAGCACCTAACCACAAAGCAAAGATTGTTCAACAGTGGTACAAGTAGAATTATCCGTTTTGTATTTAGGCAGAAAAAAGTGGCCTGCACTCAGTCTTGATCTCAATCCAATGGACTAGTATATATCGATATTTCAATATCAATTTTGACAATATTGAGGGATTTATGAAGAATAAATTGGCATTCTTGAAACCTATGTGCTGGGTAAAAATAAAAAAATTTACTACCAAAGGCTTGAAATGAAATTTCATTTACTATAATGCATGACGCTGCAGAAATTTTTCCAAAATATTGTTGACTGTAGTTAAAGTTACAGACGCGAGAATAAAAACCATTAGTTAGATACTGAACGACAATGATTTTACTTTTATTTAACAATCATTTTATAAGTACGGAAAAATTTGCATTACCTTAACAAAAATTTTTAAACCACCACTTATTTGTAGGCGTATAAAAATAATGTTGAATCCACCAACTACACCAGAAAAAGTGCTTTTATTTGTGTGTGTGTGTGTGTGTATATATATATATATATATATATGTATATATATGTATATATATATATATATATATAAGTTACGTAAGCATTGCTAACTTTATAAAATAGTTTACGCTCTTAAAAGTTGTTAAAATATTCAGTTTATTTATTACAAATGAATTTAAGTGAAAAATATTTTTGTTTTTCTTGTGAATTTATTATCGTTTTGAAATTAATAAATTTAGGCAAATAAAGTAAATAACTTATTTTTTGAAATCATAAATTCAGAGGGAGGTAATTCATTAAACTTTAATAAATTTGATATATTTTATGGCCTTTTATATATTTTATGGTTTTGATGTATTTTATGGCAGTAAAGTAAAAATGTAAGAGTTAAATATTATTCTCCTACAATTGAATTACTAATAGAAAAAAACTGCAATTTTTTTTTCAAAACGGATATTATTTCCATTTTCAATATTTCAACTCTTACGCTTTAATTATGGGCAGAAAATTTTGATTTTATACCATATAAAACAGTACTATGAAAATGCAAATATAAAAATATGAAATTCAATTTAAAAATGTATGTAATAGGGGAAACAATAATAGTCAAATATTCAAAACTCTACTAATTGATAATAAGTTTGCCATTTTATTTTTTAACAAGAACTGAGTGAAATTTAAAATTTTAGCAATACGCTTGAATAATCTTACGGCCTAAGGCTGTCTTAAGGCATCGCAAAGTCTTTAATGTTCACTAAGATTTGCTTTCTGAGAGGACATTCCAAGGACAGTGGGCCGTATTTGAGTGAAGTAAGAAAGAAATCTTAAAAAAACTCCCAAGCAGTCTTCTATTCATGCAAAAAGCAGAAACCGTAACCTTTCACTCTGAAAACATTATTTTTAAACGAAATCTTAAGAAGAAAAACTATACTTCGTAAGACTATACTTGAGACTAGAAATTAGCTATCTTTTTAGCTTACATTCTTCTTTATTCAATACTGATTTATGCAAGCAATGATTTAAAACATATTATTCTAAGTAAACTCCCCCCCTCTTTTTGTTCTGTTCTTTTAAAAACTTAAATGTAAAGTTTTACTTTGAAGAATTCTTTATTTCAGACAGATTTGCACAAAACTTAAACACAAGTATTTGTTGAAGTTATATTACTGTTATTACTTATCTAATTATTACAACTAAACAAAATTATTTATGAAATAAATATTTAAGAAGACATTTAATAATGTTAATAAACTTCTAAAATATATAAAGTGACCTTTTATTATATATCGAAGGAGACTTGGTTGTTTAGAATAAGAAATATTGTAATGAAAAATCAAATAATGTAAGAAACATTATAATCGTAAATAAAATATTTCTATCATTGTAATAGAAAGGTGCATTTATTAATTTATTAATATTTTGTGATTAAATCTAATAAACCAACTCAATCTAAAAATATAAATTTTGAAGCATGGCATGTTTATTTTTTAGCTTATAACTACCATTATCATAAAAAATAATAATTGAATTTTGTTATGGAAACCAAGGGTTACTGATTTACAATGTGATTTAATAACGAAATATTTACTTTTGCAGATATTGAAGGTTGAAATTTAATAATCATCTATTATGTATACTTTTTCATTTAGAAAGAGTGTCCATGTTTTTTTAAGAGATAAATGTAATCGTAGATAACCAATAAAGTTTCTGCCTTTCTAGAGTATCCTATATAAAAATTATTTAAAGAAATCTTGTATATTTTTAATCCTTGAAGTAATCTATATTTTCATCCTGTAACTTCTGTTTACATGTCATCGACTTATCAGTGTCTTGGTCATGAATCAATGTCCAATGTACCATAAATGTCCGGACGTTAAATTTCGGGTCCTTTGAACTCAAAGAAGTCCAATGGGTCTGGAGCAAATCTGCCTTATTAGCCTGAATCTTCAAATCTGAGTTTTGGAAAACAATGGCTTGCTGTACGCTTATTGATAGCACTATCTCCAAACACTAAATATATTCAGTCAATATTTATAGCTGCTTATAAGACATTTTTTAAAGTTTTGAAAAATAAGCAACAGTGAATGAGTTCCTTGGATACTTCCACTTGTTTTCACTACTGTACGAGTTACGATAGATGAAAAGTGCTTGGTTGACCTGTTTTTAAAAAGACTGCTAAATTTTGAGAGGATTTTAGACCACGTGGTACACTAATTTGCAAACGTATTCTCACTTCATTCAATGGCAAAGCAAGAATTGGAAAAGCTATATTGCTTTCCTTATACATTAGAGTTTTTTTTATTATATAATATTCCTATTATAATTTTATGATATATGAATAGAGCAAGTCCTTGCTATTATAATCTTATAAATCAACGCAAAATAAGTAAGTCTTTATAATATAATTACTTACCAATGCATTTTAGTCGAAAATATACATTAATATTATAGCCAACAAAGTTTTCAGATATTTATGCCTAGGAATTCTCATAGACCTTTCAGAAGATTGTTTTTTTCAGACTGTTAAATATCTGAAAAAATTATTAAATATATAATTTTGAGTTCTTCATATAATTTGATAATATCTGACAAAGTAAAATGTCACATAAAAATAATTGTAATTATGCATATAATTATCTCTTATTAAGTATTAACACTTTTATTCCTATAAATAAAACTTGTTCTTAATTTAGATTTAGCTCAATTAATTTATACATATTACGGAAAACGAGAGACAAATGAGAAATTGGGCATAAATGTGTTAAAATGTTATACTTATTAGCTTTTGTGATTATTTATTTATTTTCATATAAATCATTTTTCATTCATAAGTAGAACGTAAGATATTATCATAATATTTTTATTAAATATTATTAAATATTTTTTTTTCCTTCTGAATACATATGGCAAAAACGTAAGTCAATTTATTATATTCAAAACTAAAAAAATTATTTGCTGAAAACTTAAAGATAGAGAATTTTATTCCGTTTGAAAATAATATTTAATATTGATAGATTTAACATCTACACAAAACTAAAGTCAGAAGAATTTAATCTAATAAGATTCTTTTTGTAATTATATGTCTAAAATTTTTTTGTAAACGTTTTAGTACATTCAATAAAAAAATGAATGTAAAATAATTAAATAAAATAACAGCTAAATAAATAGGTTTTTAAGAAAGTTAAACATTTTAAACAAAAGAAAATATTTAGGATATTTTTTTATCGTGTACTACTTTATTTTTAATTTAGATACATTGCTCACGTTACTCATACGTTATCAAACTGCAATTTGTAAATAGATAATGCTGCAATGGATGAGCTGCAAAAACACAAAATATAGTTTTTCAATTAAAGTTTTTTATTTTATAAAATAAATGTTTTTAAAAGCTTAGTATATTCATTAATCAGATACTGATCCATCATTAAATATAATAGATTAATTAAACAGGACTAATTAAGTTTCATGATATATTTTTCTTTACACAACTTTTAAAACATTTTTTTTTCAAAAATTGAAGTTTGTTTTTTCTTAAATTTTGAAGACTCAATTTCAAATAAAATGCTTTTCACATTTTATTTAATTTTTGATTTCACTTTTACAGTTTGCATTCTTATGAAAAACTTCTAAAAATATAAACATTTGTAAAAATAAGTATCACTATTATAATCCATATTATCAAAAATATCTGTATAATATCCAAGATAAGTGTAACGATTTAAGACTGAAAATTTTAAATGTCAAAGTTTCAGGCAAGAGGAAAACAAATAAAGAAATGCTTCTAAATGTGCGTGGGATACACTGATTAAGCTACAGTCCCGAGAAGAGATAAATATTCTATAAATTACAACTGAATACGATAGCTTCATTTGAATTTTAAAAACAAAATAATAACTAGTTAAACAAAAGAGTAGTGTATTTTTGAAATTTTACACTTAATACACATTTTTAATGATATTTCAGATTCAAAGGTAAATACTAGATTTGTATTATTTGTAAAAATAAAATTCACTATACTTAGGAATTTTTAAATATGTTCAAAAAATATGTGGAATGTAATTCTTAGATTACTTTCGTTGAAAATCTCAAATCAGAAAAAATGTCAAGATTGTAAAATTTAGCATATAAATATTTATTTTAAAAAAACCATTATTTTTAAAAGATTAGCATATTCATTAATTAGACTTTAATATATCATCAAGTTAAATAAACAGGAATAAAGAGTTTTATAGATAAATATAGTTTAATTTTACAAAACAATTTATGCTTAAAATTGTCTTAAGACAGACATCTCTCATTTTCCAGAACAAGCTATTCTTATGTTTTCCCATATTCTTATCTTTAATTGTCTTATTAATTAAAAAATAAAATAAGTCGTTAATTAAAAAAATATGTTACTTTTGGTATTTTGCATTTTTAGTTCTTTTTTAATAATAAATATTAAAAAAATTGGTCTCCTTATTAACATTAACTTGCCAAAACAGTAGTTTGTCCAAATTTAACTCTATTTGAATTGAATAACTTTAAATATGTTACATTTGTTTTGTTGAAATCTGTCATCTTAATAGCGAAACGTGGACTACTTGTATCAAAACAGCGTAAAAAAATCGTTCAAAACTGATTAATAAAACTTTTAGGCAACTGGTGGCTTGTTTGTATGACGTCATTCTTCTGAGTGGAAAATCCTTGTTACTGTCATACCAACATTTGAATTAATAGGAGATGAATCATGTACTTTTGTGATTTCTGCTTACTTTTACTGAGGGTAAATCATTAAGTATAGCGAAAAAAACATACGGAAACAAATGATAAAAATTTAATATTTATTTAGTTACATTATTTTGTACTAATTTTTTTCTTTTGAGTTAAATTCATTTGAACGCATCGTAGTCTAAGCGTAAGATCGCAATTTTCACTGCGATGAAACCATATGCTCTGTCACATTTGCAGTTCAACTGTAGTGGAATATATATATATATATATATATATGTATATATGTATGTGTGTGTGTGTGTGTGTGTGTGTGTGTGTGTGTGTGTGTGTGTGTGTGTGTGTGTGTGTGTGTGTGTGTGTGTGTGTGTGTGTGTGTGTGTGTGTGTGTGTGTGTGTGTGTGTGTGTGTGTGTGTGTGTGTGTGTGTGTGTGTGTGTGTGTGTGTGCGTGCTTTTCTGCTTTCCAGAGAGAGCAAGTGAATCTGTTGAAGTAGGTCTTTTGAAATTACTTAAGCATTTGCTGTATTTCCCACCCTTAGCCACACGCGAATATTATTTTGAGTGTATGAAAAGCATTCCCGGAAACAATAAGTCGTGTTGAAGAATAATACCATTACAATGGCCTTTACTTATTAGGCTGTGATACCAGAAAATGAGTGCATTTGTCAAATCATAAGTTGATAAGTATTTAATTATTAAAGTTTGTCCTATTTCACATTCATTGAATTAAATATCTTTGATTCTGAAATATCTTTAATTCTGACTGATTGTGGATAATAAAATGTACTTTATTTTCTACAAACTATTCTAAGAAACTAAATTTGTTATCAATGAATTCCCATAACAATTATTCGACTAAAGGTGCTGATACCATCTTCTCCAAATAAACTTAAAAAAATAAGCTTAAAATGGGATGCTTCATATCCATAAAGAAACTAAGCAGCGTACAAAAATATTATCATTAGTGAAATGTATTGCATCATTTTTTACGGTAGTGTAGTGGAAAAACAAATCTTTCGGAATGAATTGTTTGACATTTGATATTTGTAATTAATAAATTATGCAAGATGATCCTGTATTTCTATTTACTAAATAAACTTTTGTTAGTGCATATAAGCTCTGTGTGTTCTCTTTTGCAACACATAAATGCAACCCATTAACTTTTAGCACATCTTGGTGAAAATTACAGCGGAATTTAAGAAAATTCCAGAAGTATTTGAGCGGTAACATACGAAAGCAGTATTTTTCAAAAATTGCCATTATGTGCTTTAGACGCGAAACACTGCATTCTTACTACATTCCAAATATGAAGTATAGACACACATATTATTTCTTTCAGCAAAACTTTGTGCCACAGATTATTGCGAGAGGAATGACATTCCATGTCTTTTACACAATTATTATTTAGTGTCGAGATTGAATTCGGCATAGACAGTATTTTCACTTAGTTCAATCAACATGTTTTGTCTGAACTGTGTAATTCCATTGCTCTATCCTTCGAAAACAAAGCAAGGATTCTTGATGATTATGGAATAAAGTTTTTGCTTTGACGGGCCATCAGATCGGCACAGTATACTTTATCTTCCTTAAACAAGTTCTCCTCAGTTTGGTGCCAAATGTTCTGATTCCTATACAGAGAAGTTAGTATTTTATGCATAGTAAAGCTCAAGCACACTTTTCCAACATGTGTGCCAGCTCTTTTTCAGTGATATGTCATTTGCCTAGTAAATTGGAGGCAGTGAACTTGTAATTTGACCTCTTCCCTAATCAGGCTTCAATGCATTGGATTTTTTCTCAAAGCATATAAAGTTTTTAGTTAAAAACATAGGGGAGAAATTAACTGAACATTTTTGAATGAGAATCATTATTGGCACAGATGCAATTAACAAAACACCAAAAATCTTTGATAGGTTTATCATCGTCGCTCTGAACCGTTTATCATTCATCAATCTGAACGAATTAACAACATTACTTTAAAATCGTTTTGAGAGTTCTTCTCAAACCGTCATTCATTTCTTATCGTTGAGGTTATAAAATTAGGTTAAAACTCAAATTTTAATTTTTGTATACTCTATGCGGAAAAAGTAACATTTATTTCATGATAAAAGCTGCTTGTTTAGATGGATATTATTACTTGTCTTATTTTGCAACAACTTCTTTTCTTCTAAAGAAAAAAGCAAAATATTTGGTATTTTACGGAAAAAAAAATTTTATTTTCAGTCTCGTGCGTTATCTAAACTCGTGAGATCTTGTGTCGCCTCAGTCAGACAAATATTCTAACCGCTTTTATTTGTGTTTTTCTTCAATTTACATTTTCTTCTTTTTTCAAATCATAATAGCTTTCTTATTCAGTTTCTTATTTTTAAAGTATAATTTTGACAATTATATTTTCACAACGAGTTACTTCACATAATTGCTGTAATAGAACTTAAAACGTAAAAAAAAAAAAAACTAGCGAGAATCAAAGATATGAAAACTAAAATATTTACCTTCCATTCAATTATGTTGTTAAGTAAGTAATTGAATTTTTAGCACTACTAACTTCGAGGTATGAGCCAAGTTTAGGAAATGCTTAATCGAAAGCCAGCGCGTTAACTATTCAGCTGGCAATCGAACAGTTTTTGTATAAAAGGAGGTATTTATTTTTTAAATTTCATTCAATGGCTCTTAATTCTTGAATTCTAATGCCTTCATCCTTTTTGTTTATTAAAAGTTTATTAAAAAAATTTATTTAAATTTAATTGATCAGCATCATCTTGCCGAATATCATCATGATAAGAAATTTTATATACGTTAAGAGTTCGTTGGTCTGATGTGTGTTTATGACGTAGAAAGGAAGGAGTTAACTGAGGCATTGACCTCATCATGGGAGTATGATTAAAATTTCGAGAGAATTATCTATGTTAAGCAGAAACACATAATAATAACCTAATCTAACCACACCTTAATTTGTAGTGCTAATAGATTTTAGTGCATCATCATTACTAAAAATAAATTTTTAATATTGATTACAGTTTATTTTTTGTTTACTTAGTAGTTGTTGCCGTGTGACAAATGCAAAGAAAGAGGAAGAAAAAAAAAACAAAAAAGAGAGAGAAGGTAAAAAAGAAAGACAAGTCATATGGGACCAAAGGCATGGAGCAATGCCCTGGCCACATCTTCAGCTTTTTCGATATAGAGGGTGTCATGGCAGCAGTTGGGCTCGATGCTGAAGAGGGTCGAGGCAACAGAGATGCAGTTGAAGAGATGCCTCGGATCCAGTGGAACTCCTGTGCAGTGCCTGCACTCTGAATATGTTCTAGATCCGTCGGGCATGATTTTCATACCCCTCACGTGCCCAGTCCGCATTCTGCTGATGGTAGAGGTGATACCACGGTCAGGATTAAGCTCCGGTAGGCACCATTTTTTCCTTAGTCCCCTGCAGAGCTGATGCCTTGCAACGGCGTTTGCATCGAAGCAGGTGGTAGTCGTGGTAGGGGGATTGATATTTCTAGCCTCCCACCTGTTCATTTCCCTCGATCTTAACATGTGCAGGGACCTATTGGGCCCATGAAAAAAATCTGTTTACTTTAAGAAAGTTAAATGTTTTCTCGTATTTAAACCTTGCACATTTTTAATTTTTTATAATTTTTATGTTGTTGTTTATCTTATATTGTGTTAATGCCATTACCTATTAAATATTTTACGATTACACTATCGATTAGTTTGCATTTTTTTATACATTTCTCTTTCTTCGTTACCGATTCATTAGCCCCTTTATTACAGTATGAAGATTATAAAAATTGAATACAAAATGCGAAAAACTGAACATACTTTTTTGCTTTAGTAACGAAATTGTCACATTTCAAATTTAAAGCGTATATAAACATGCATAGTATTAAAAATACAAAATAACTTTAACTTTTTATTACATCTAATACTATGTGTTTTAAGGCCAATAAAGATTCATTAGCTAAGTAAAAAAATGCAAAGAATAGTTTTTAGCAAAAATAAATTATCATCCACCTTTAATTAAACACAATTTAAGCCTAGCTGGCTGCTAGAATCATCGCTCTGGGTAGATCATTAGTTCGTGAGTTCGATTCTCATTTCCTGAATCAGTGCTTGTAGTGATTTGGAGTCCATTCTAAATGGTAGGCTTTAATCCAATAAGTCATCGTGTACAAAAAAATGACCATAGAAGGAAAAAGATTCGAAACAGATCAAGCAAAATTAAAGCAACCGAAAGACAGACAAAACATTTCATGAATAATAAAAAATCTGTTAGTTGATTATTTGTATTATTCAGAGATGTATCCAAAAGAAAACATATTGTTTGCTGAAATTTCACTGCTCATTTCGAATCTTAAATTGACAAACATGTTATGAGAAGATAGTGTTTGAAATAAAATATTGTTCTTGATTTTAACTTAATAAAAATAAAGAATCACTAGTGAAATTAACTATGAGTGCTAGAACAATCAGTATATACAAATTTAAACATTCGCACCTGAAAGTATACAGATTATGAAAATTAACAGTTTTTCATTTCAAAATGTGTTTCATCTAGAGTAATGAGTGCCATTTGAGCTGATATGAAATCAACTTTAGTAACTTAAAAATATTTTATAAAAAATTTGTGGAAACATAAGATTCAATCTAAGGAAAATGTAGAGGTAGTTTTTCAACTAGATTGAAGCAAGCATAACTGTAATTGATAGCCATTCATTATTTCTGAAATCTGAATTGTAGCTATCTGATCTGAAAAAGAAATATAAGATACTTTTCATGATAGATTAGTACAAAAAACCTAAACCTTTGTTCCTGATCAAAACATAAAATCAAAAACATTCGATATTCTTTATTCAGTTTATCTAAAACTTTAAATGACAGATAAAAAGCCACACTATAGAATGATAAATTTAAAGCGATAAATCAAATCATTTGAAAAGTGAATAAAAAGAAAGAATTGGAATCAAATTATTTGAGAAAGTAAAATTTCGTTTTTAGATACATCATATATCAAATACCGTATATTTTCATTACAACATAAAAAATAATGATGTGATAAACTGAATTTTTCATTATTATTCAACTTCCATGGTTTATTATTATTAGATTTTTCCAGAAACTAAATTGAAAAGAATTTTATTAATATTTGTTTTAAAAAGTGCAAAAAAAAGTATATTAATGGCTTTACGTTTTGAATACTGAATCTGCAACTCAAAATGATATTATGATTTCCCTATCAACAATATAAGAATATCATGGAAATTGATCAAGTAATTGAAATGCATCAACTTTTTTAATTGAATTAAAGAGTTCAAATATAAATGCCTCATGGTGAAATAAGATTATCTTTTTATTTTTAGTTTAAGTAAGCAATTGTCAACTGTGTATAATACTTTTTTTTTCTCTGTGGATAAGAAATAATTTGTGGATATGATTTTATTTGTCATTTTATCTCCACTTCAGTCGTTTCTGGAAATGTTTTCTTAAACTTCTTTTCTGTCATTTTTCTTCCTTGGTGAAAGATATGTTCGTAAATCATTGTAAACGAAGTGTTCCGGAATGAAATGGCGGATTGTTAGGCCTAAATAGCCCAAGGACGCATTCGTCAAGATTCTCCCATTGGGACAAAACACAGCTTATATGAATCAATCTTTGCGAAAAGATGTCCCAATCCAGGAAATTTACCGATTGGATACATCAGTATTTACTACTTTCGTTTCAATTTGTTTCTTTGATACTTCGAATGAGCTAAAAAGTTTTTATACTTTTTTGATATTTAACTTAATTTTTGTAAAATTGTTTCATACATTTACAAAACATTACTCTCAAAATTATTTTACTTAATTTCATTGATGTTTAAATAAAAATTTCCCCTATAAAAGAATATTTTTATGATAAATTTCTAAAAAATTTTAATAGTTTATAATATAATTTAATATTTAAGATATATATAAATTTTTAAAAGAACTTAACATTTTCTAAAATGGCTTGATAAGTTAAATATTTTAGGAATTTTACCGTGGAAAAATTTATTTTCGTAGGCTTGTTCCATTAAAATTTGATTTTATAAATCTGACGCCAGGTAGCGTTGTGGTAGTTCTTCCAAGACTCAAACCCGAATTTCTGTTCTCGGGTTTGGCCACATTAACTCATCTTTTCATCCCTTAGAGGGTCAATAACACTGGGTATGCTTGGGAAATAAACATTGGGGATTTTGCGTTAGGCTGACCACCTAACCGGGACTTATGTTTGTACCTCAGGGCCCTTGGTCATGAAAACAAATATATGCCTTGGCCTCATCGGTTGTTGTGCAGCTGAGTTTATAATTTAGACTTTACAAAGTTTAAATTTGTAATTCTAGTTTATTTTTGTAAAATCAAAACTCATTTCCGAAATTTCTGGATAATTCTAAATTTTGAATCTTTTAAGTTTTTAGATAATTAGTTGATTTATCATTATTATTAGTTATTATTAGTTATTGTAGTGTTAGTTATGTGATTTATTTAGTTAATTAGTAATTATACTTTCAGGTTAAATAATCCCATAACATATTTTGCACTATGTGATTCATCAAATTAAACAAATTATTTAAAACAATTTTACAAATAAATGTACTTGATTGTCTATAAGTGAAAGCAACATAAGAATAAATAAAGGCACCTCTTCATTTTTACAGTACTGTTCTTATATTGTGATAACAATAAAATCACATTATATATATATATATATATATATATATATATATATATATATATATATATATAGATAGATAGATAGATAGATAGATAGATAGATAGATAGATAGATAGATAGATAGATAGATAGATAGATAGATAGATAGATAGATAGATAGATAGATAGATAGATAGATAGATAGATAGATAGATAGATATAGATAGATAGATATATATTCCACTTAATGAGACTGAAAACTATTACTCATTTTTATATTTATATGATTTCCTTCATTAAAATTATAACTTCTTTGGGATAATTTTAGTTTCCTTGAAAGTAACACTATATTTTACTTATTGAAATTAATATTTATATGCATTTCACAACAGTTTTAACATGATGGAGGAAACAAATTACTCATGTAATTATTTTTTATATAAAAAATAGTATATATATATGGAGTAAACAGTATAAAAATTAAAAGTATACGCAAATAGAGTTATGTTTTATAATAAATGACTAAGCATTTTTATAAACTATTTAATATCTGTGGGACTATAAATATATATATATTAAATACTTTAATGAATAATTATTTATCGTCAAATTGAAGTATTCTACAGTAATACTAGATTTCTTCCTGATTAATTTCTGATGTAAGATTTGACTTTTCTGCGTCATTTTCCATTATGTAATTAAATAAGGCTCAAGTAAAAGCTGATTAAAATGGAAATTTATTAAAACGTGAGTTAATTAAGCGTACCATTTTTAATTATTGCAGACTATGTCCTTTAAAGTGTAACGGAGTGCAACTGGCATTAAGAAGATTAAAATTTTCTTTGTTTTTAAAGAGGAATTATTTAGAAATAACGAGGTTTTTAATTAATTTAAATATTTATTGTTAGCTTTTGCTAAAAAAATAATTCATATCAATTTTCACTTTCTGAAGGGTAATTTTTTACTTGTTTACATATAAAAATTAAGTTATACATCTATAAGTACAAAAATATTATTTATCGATTATAACACAATATACTGCAGAGGAACAGCTCTATCTATATAAAGTAAGGCATATCTACTGCTAAATAATAAAGTAAAGAGGATTTGGCTGTCAGAACCTTTGTTTATTCATGCTTTAATTGTATTTGTATAAAATTTATTGTTTCTTATTCATTTTTATCATTTGCTTGTCTTATCATAAATTTTACCAAAAATCCCGTTGTCTCATAATTTCTTAAGTGATGTTTTAAATTTAAATTTGAATAAAAGGCATGTAATAAGCCAGAAAAATACTAAACTGAATATACAGGAAAGAAAATAGAGTATATGCAATAAATAAAAAAATTTATGTTCATATTAAAATTTTACTTTTTTAAAAATCTTACAAACTTTTTCTCAAAATAATTACACTAATATTTACTTAAAATATTACTGTTGAAAATTATTGATTATACCTATTTTTCTGGGACATTTATGTATGCAGAATTTCTTTCAGTATTTTAAAATTGTTTAGTAATAAATAATTCAAAAACCTGAATTGAAACAAACTTAGACTTAATGAAATGTCAAATAAATCATTTGCGATAAATCGTGAGACACCCTACCTCACACTGAGAAGCTTGCGGGTTCATTCAAGACAAATGTGCTTAACGGATGTTTTCCTCACCCACTGCGATAAAAAGGAAACAAATGATTGCAGTTTATGATAAATTTCAAATATGTTAGAGACATTGTTATAATATCGACAAAGGAGTTATTCATTTTAGCTAGCTAACGAATTTTTAAACTGAAACATTTATAGAAATTTCCTTTTTTTAAAGTATTACATCATTTTTTTGTCTCGTAAAAATAAGTTTAGAAAATAATTTAGGAAAGCACAATTTTTTTCAGATGTTTTTCTTAGTAACAAATTAATACCTTTTCTTAAGATTTTATTAAAGTTTAGAATTAATTTCTTTCCCTGACTTCCATTGCTTATAATAGAACTGAGAAAATGTATGTTTGAATTGATATAAGAATATAATGTTTATATATAGTTCTTATACTATACATTCACATATATGGGAATTTATTTTATTTTATAATTTTTTTCTTGCCAGAAATCACCATAATTTATCTATGCGTGTATGTAAAGAAAGCATTATCCATTACTGCCACTTTGTCATTTTCACTCAATTTTTCGAAATTATTAACAATTGTGATATAGATATTCTTTAAATAATAAAGAGAATGTTAGAAATGGGAAATTGAGAGCTGAATATCTGATTATTCTTAAGGACATTTCTAATTATTTTAACAAATTATATTCAAAATAACACAAGTATTTAATTTAAATCCAATGATTTGTTGAAATTTTTGAACAAAAATTTAGGAAAGACAAGTAATGTTCAAAAACATATTAGTTGAAAAAGACACGTGTAAATTTAAAATATTAACAGTACATTCACGAAATAGAAAACAATTCCTTTGTTTTAAAATTAAAAATAAAATTATGCATCATTTTACCAACCGAAATATTATATTTAATTATTTATTATTTAACTTAAAAATTTATCCTAAATAATAAGCTTTCTGGTTTATAAAGTGGCAGTTTAATAATAACCTCAGAAATCTCTGTTTCTCCATCTTAGCGACAAAATTAACATGATATTTTTTGCGAGATAAAAAGAAAACTTCGCAATGTATTTTAGTCAAATATTAATCTTAAATCAAATCGTATTTTCTTAAAAATATCAGTTGCTTATCAATGAGCAGAAGCTCATTAAATATTCTACCTCGCAAGAAATTACATTAAACTTAATTTACGTTTTTCAAATATTCCACAAAATCTTGTAAATCATTCCATTCATTAACAAAAATTTTTAAATAATTCGAAATAGCTTTTTTTAAAATTTACAGCGAATTTCTCCTGATTTGTGTTTATTGCATTGTTTTTTATGTTTCAGATATTTTTTTATGTTTTATATAAACATTGATTTTAAATGCTTCATAAATTCTAGAAAAAAAATTTAAGTAATTTTTTGAGAAGTTAAAATTAAGTTTCTTTTTTTATTTTATAAATTACTTTAAATGGTGAAGTTTTATATTTATTTTAAAATTATGAATAAGATATTACTCTCTAAAACATTTTCCCGTAAATCAGTAATGTCAAGCAACTAATTTTATCTTTAACTTATTGAAAGGAGCCATCTTCTTTGTTGTTTTTTCATTATTTTTAAACCTGTTAAAAACTATAATGTAACTGGGGTTTATAAACACATAATTTTAATAAAAAAATTATAAAATTTAGATGGAAATTTAATCAATCGAGAAAAGTATCTGAATTTGACATTAAAAATTCATTCAGATAAAATAACGCTCAAAATATTGCTAATTAAGAAAATTTTTGTCCATTAAAATTTTTGCGTTTTAAAACATTTTTAATTTTAATATATAAATATACGTTACATGTTCTATTGATATTGATTAAGTTTTGAAAAACTTTCTCTTTCGCAAAATATTTACCGATAAATGTTTACTAAAAGAATAAACTAAAAATTTTAGAGAAATGTTAGAAATCTTTATTGATATAAAATATATCGTAAATGAATATTACATTAACCTTTAGAATGAGTAAGAAAAATATTTCTCATTTTTTTCGAACTACACGCAATATTTGATGTAACCCACGCAAGTTTTATTATACACTTACCAACTTTATCTTAGTAAAAGAAGTTTTGACAGTAAATACACTGGTAACCTTATTACCTTCTGTCAATGATTCTATTCTTGGGCTTACAAACGTTAAATGAAACTGTACAAATAGTTTAAGAAGTTGTAATGGTACTTATAAAAGAATTCTTTATATAGACACCTCAACAATTTAGCATAGCAGTATAAATCATAAATAGACATAGTTCCGCTACGACAATATTACTTTTCTAATAAACGTAATTTTATGAATAAAACTACATCTTCAGACTAATTAATTCTGATTCATTTAAATCAAAATAAATTTAAATTGCATGTTTTAAATTTAATTTAAATCTTAAAAAAATTTATATATTTTCAAAAATTGAGTTAATTTCATATTTTAATTGAATTGTATTTATAAGCATTAAAATTTACCATGCACTAATTTGAAATAAATTTATTCATCGGAAAAAACAGAAAAAAGACATTAAATAACACTAATGATCACCATTTTCTTCACTATTCAAAATTTTAATAACATTAAAATTTTAAAGCGTTATATTATTTAAACAATGTTAAGTATTTTGAATTTTTGAACAGTTTTAAGTATGATATTAGATTTATTATTCTAATTTATTATATATAAAGTCATATATAATCATAAATACATGTTATTAAATTTATCACTTCAGTTTGCGTGTAATATATCAAAACTTTCACCAATCAAAGAAATGTTTATGAAAACCACCAAAATAACATCCAAAGTTGGTGTATGCAGGTATATTATTTTACATGAACTTGGTATATAATATTATTTATAATAAGCAAAAATTCCTCCAAGATATGTGTGCATATAGTATATTATTTTATATAAACTTGGTATGAAGTACATACTATAAAATTTTATATAATCTACTACAATTACTATAAATGTAAATATTTAAGAATACGCATATAAATATATGATTACTTAAAATTTCAGGAACATTTTGGTATTAAATGTTTATCATTGAAAAAATATTTTGTGCATTTTAATTAAAGATCATGTAAGATAGAAAAACAAATAAAGTATCAAACAAATATATTAACGAAACTTACTTAATTGACCTTATCGTAATTATTATTTATTGATACTGTTTACGAAAACTCTGTTATCTATATAAGCAGAATTAGGATCACAATAATAAGAGAATTTTTTCCGGAATATCAAACTAGTTTGTATTACTTCAGACTTTCTTGAATGTTCTAACATTTATTACTCACCTGAATTATATTCTAAATTAATATGACCTTCTTATTCTCTTTTCAAAGTTAGTTTTATTAAAAAAACAAATAATTGTATTAAAAAGTTCTTTTTCTTAATTATTTCTTATTGTATAAATTCTTTATTGTTTTAAAATAAACATTTTACCTCAGACAACTTTGTGAAACTGTATTTTGTAAAGATAAAACTGTTTTTCAATATAATTAATGTTGTGTATGATGTAAAATAAACTCACAAAAAATAATATCAAATAGTCAAATATTCAGAATCCTTCATACTTTTACTATCTAATTTTTTACTTGCGCTTTTCACAACGACAGTAATTAAGAAAATATTGAATTCTGGTATCTTTTTCCAGTACTGTAATTAATTTTTTCAAAGTATTCTAGAGTTTTAACTGATTTAATGTAGAAGATTATTTCCCAATGGGTAGTTATATAAAGAATATTAGAAGTCATTGGTTTATTAGGATGTATTTCAGAGTAAGCAGATTTCTCTCTCTTTTTTTTTCAATTTAATACTTTTTTAACGAATATGTTTTATTGGCAGTAATTGCGCATATTTTTCACGAAAGTAAGTAAAATATGCTATCTATTTAAATGCGGTAAATCGTAAATTTAATTAATTAATCTCATTAAAGCTGAGTTAATAATCATTTTTCCTCTCTTAAAACAAAAATATTGAGCAAACTTTATACAATTTTGATTGAATATTATTCGACATACCTCAGAAAATTGACAAAACAGCTATAATTAAATTATTTTCCTTTGTTTTGATAAATATAATTTTAAAATTTTATTCTCTATTTTGCTGCATAAATTTACTTCTTTGATTTTTAAATAGATGTTGTTAAATATAATTCTAGATTCTTTTTATCTTCGAGTGGGCATATATGAATCATCAATCAAAGAGTCATTTGTAATGAAAACTGTTATCTTGAATAATTTAGTGAAATTAAAAGCAATTATTTTAATTTATTTACAAAAAATGTGAATTAGTATATCATTTGTTTGGAGGAATAAAAATTTATTGTACATAATTTGTTATTTTTCTAATTTTACAAATTAAACTGCATAAATTTTTTCGGTCTTTAATTTATACATTATAACTCAAATATTTTATCATTAAATATTAAAACTGTTTTATAAATTGGAATTCAAATTAAAATCACAGTTGTAAATTAATATAACTTACCAATTGAATTAATTTATTGCAAAAACAATATTTAATTAAATGTATAATAATTAAAATAACTATACGTTTTCTTATGTCGCTTATATTTTATTTCATAATGATTTTACAACAGAAACTTAATATCCTAATTTTGCTTCAAAAGCAAAATTCTTACAAAGAATTTCAAAAAAAAAAAAAACTGTTGAAAAAGCTTTTAAATATTTTATTTGAAAAAACACATGGAGAACAAGAATTATTTGGCAAAAATATACTTTCAAATATTTTCGACTATTTCCTATCAACCATTTAACTTTTTCAAAACTGTATTTTCTTTTAGTCAAAACATCCGTTCTTTTCGGTTCCAAATTTCTCTCTGCCGAATTCTTTCAAAGTGACTTCTATAAACATAAACCACGCAAACATTCAAATTCAAATAATCTCATATGTACTATGATAACTCAAGAAGCAGACTTTAAAGCCAGAATAGTTGAAGAAAATGTGTATTTATGATAACATATTTTAAAGACCAGACACTTTCAACAAATGGAATTTGTTAAAAAAAATTTCGCTTCGTTCAACCAAACATTCAAACAAACATACATGCATACACGAAATAAGCTATCACTTTATAATTATTAACGAACTTTTATCATTTGGGCTTATCATTTAATCATTCTATCGTTTTGAATGCATTAAAATTCCATAAAAATCACAAATATTCATATTCATTATAAAATAATCAAAATCTTAATAATAAAATAAAGTATCGGAAAAATATAAACATAAAAAAAGAATAACAAAAAACTCCAAGAATTTGTAATTGGATTTACTTCTTATTATAAAGCATTAATATGATATTATCACCTAATGGGTATACAATTGATTCTGTGGGAGTCTCTGGAAATGTTGATTAAAATTGTTTAATCAATCGGAAGCTTCTTAAATAAATCAGTAATCAGCGTTTCATTTTTAAACCTAATCCATTATCAAGGAAAAGGTATATATATATATATATATATATATATGTATGTATATAGTATATATATATGGATATATACATGTATATGTATATATGTATATATATGTATATATAATCACGAATATATTTTAATATTAAAAATACAATCTAGCCCTTGATTTAGTAGTAATATTCACTTGAAAGAGAAATGCTGAGTGACACGGATTAACATAAAAAATTTTATATTTTTAATATTTGATTTACATTTACTTTTGAAATTTTATGTATTTTTTTATATTTATACAACAATATACTTTTCCATTCATTTCTAAACGTATATGTTTATTATCACTGGTATAAGAGAAAAATTCAGGATTTGTTTGAGTAAAATGACATACAATATTTAAAAAGTTATTTTTTCCATTATGCATATTAATTTTATAATAATCATTAATATCATATGTTAATTATTGGCATTTTATATTTGAACATAATTCATTGAATGATTTAATCAATAGACTAAAAAATATTTTTTGACAAAACACATGTAACGGTCATATCACATTCCGAATTCTTAACATAAATTATAAAATCTTCAAATATGCTTTCGCCTTAACATTCATAAGAAATATTAATAAAAACAATCATAAGTAGCCATCCGATTGAAAAATTATATTTTTAAATAACTTAATCCTATAAATACTTCCTAAAATTCCTAAAATTTTAAATAACTTAATCCTAAATATTTTTGTAAATGAAAAAACTGGAATATCTTTCTTAGAAATGAAATGTCTTTAACAATTAAAATTTAAGAATACCTAAATTTTGTTTCTTTATTCATACAAGATCAAAGCTTGTATAATGGATGCGTAAATCTTAGTTTTCGCTCGTTATATTATAAGAAAAAAAAGCAAAGTTGATTAGAAATAATATATAACATTGCGAATTGATATTAAAAAATATGTAATTAGTTAGAAATTAAGTTCAAAGACTTGGCAGCTCCCAATTATTTCTTTTGCAAAGCAGCATGAGAGAAAAATTAAGCAATTACTTTCCAAAAAATGATTTAATTTTTTTAATTTGACTAAAATTTTAATGACTTAGCTTTTTTAACATAATTGAGACTTTTAACTTATGTGTAAAAAATCCATAAAGCCACAATAAATTAGTACTTAAAAGTTTTGCAAATTAACAAGAAAAGTATTGATTAGAAAAGGAAAACTAATATATTTATGTGCTTACGCCTATTTTTAAAGCGGAATCTATTTATAAAATATTTGCTTGACAAATTTTAAAGCCTCGAATTCCAAGGTCATTTTATGCACGTTTATTTCAAAAAATTTATAAAAGTGACATCATATGTTTTATTAAACTTTGCTTTCAATAAAACATTCTGAGATAATAAATCTCAGACTAGAGACCTTTAATATAGTTATTCATTTCAAAGGATTTATTCCTTTCATTACCTTCAAGATATACGCGTACCTAAAAGTGCCATGCCAGGAATCTGATACATATGCCTAAAACGATGTGGGACACCCATCACCATGCAGAGTGCAGACAAAATAGGAATTCGACAATATCTAAATACTGCATTCCTGCCATAAATACACCAAGACAATCCACAAATCCGTAAGACTACAAAATGCTTGATATACTTTCTAGATGACGCACTTTTAAAGACACTGAACATATATTGAATAATATTCATATCTGTGGTTTAAATGATGAATAGAAACGTCTAAAAAAAGTGAATTTGTAGCCACCTGAATACGATACTTTGGGTCGTAGGGTTACCTATTGCCTTGCTGGAATAGTCTAGATTCATAAAAATGTACAATGCACATTAATAGGTACAGAGAATCAAACAAGATATTTGCATACATGCTCCTTATAATATTTGTTTCTATGCGTAGCAGGTATCCCATGACATGTCAACTGCGGACGACCCCTTTAGCGGTGATTGGGGAAGACGCTTTTCACCCCGCTCCTGCATTTTGCCATTAAACCAGCATAAAAAGTTATCAATACTGCTTAATTTTTATACCATTCGACGCGGAATTTTATTTAATATCTGATGAGAAAATTTCATGTGATTACAACGACTAGAAGAGTTGTCACAAGTGAAAAACTTCGGAAAGTTTTAGATATTTAAACATGGCGGACGAATTTGCTTTCTAAGCGAGGACAAAGATCATCATTGCTGCGCCATTAAAGTGATTAACTCGGAACTAGTGGATTTTGATTGTAGAGCCTCAACTCAGGACCTAGTTACTTGATCTGAATACAAGCTCTACCGTTGCAAAGACAAACTTCTGAACTTTTTTCCGCCACTACTCAGATGGTTATGTAAATAATAAAAATTAAAGAAATTCTCAAAGAAACTTAGAAAATTGACATTTTTCCGATAATTTTTTTTATTATTGCTGACTTCAACAACAAGATGTCTGGCTAATTTACAAGGTAAGTGCCCAAATGTTATTTTGTTTTGTTTCGCATGTTTATTCCGTGCATTTTGATATGTAGACTGTGTCGATGGGACGATTGAACCGAAAGTTATTAAACTTTTTATAAATGCAAATATTCCATATTTTTCGGCAGTTTTGCGTCAAAAAATTTTCTACGTTTCTAATTTCTCATTAAAAACTTTGGTTCCAATTGTCCTATCGACGTAGAATAAATTTTAAATTGGAGTGGATATTCTAGAGGTTCTAAAAATATATATTTTACTTTGGTTTACACAATAGTTTATTTTCTATAGTTTTTCAAATTTTGTATTTCAATGCTAATGTTTGTATACATTTGCAATTTTTCATGCCTAATCTTATTTCAAAACTGCCGTAAATCATTAATTTTTAATCAATCCACTCCAATCTTTTTATGTTTATTCGGAGCAGACTTTTGTGATTCGAAATAGGTATTACATGTGTAAAAATAACAATTAATTAATCAGAAACGGTTCATTTAGTATTTTAGGAATTTATATTTTGGAGTGTTTTCTCCTGTGGTTCTTCATTCCTCCCCTATGTATATGCATTGCTACTGTGTTAGATTCTAAGTACAACTTTTTGAAATAAAGCTTGCCCCCTGTTCATTTCCCCTTAACCCTTTGAACACTTAATTCCAGTGCTTAATTAACTAAATTAATTAAATATTAATCAGCGTTTTTCTCGGCTCCTAATTGTCGCAGAGAAATGGGACTAGTTTCTAAATTCCTAATTTTTTCAATGCGTCCCTAACGAGACCACTTGGAAGCCATTATCATAATTTTAACTTATATTTCTTTTTTAGTCTTTTTCTCTTGCTCTTATACTCTTTCGGGCTGCTAGCTAAATCAAAATTAATGGACTTTAACTTCATCCTCCATGAAATTTTGTACTTTGCTTATGTAACTACGCCTAAATCTGAAGACTGGAAAATTTTTAACCCTAGTCCTGGACTTCAAGTTTTTCAAAAAAATTTTCTTTGATTTTAACTTTTTCACGTTCTTAGCAACACCTTTTTAAGGATTTTCATGCCTAAAAGTCTCGCCTTTTCTCGCACTTAATGGTTGGAATTTAGAGGATAATTCTTGTTATAATTTTATTTATTTTCTATTAATTTAACTTTATTTATTTGATTGTTAAAATAATTTTTTATTTCTTTATATTTATAAATTTTAATTTTTACTTATTTATTTTTCCCAAATGTAAATGAATTCAATTTTATGTAATTGAATCATAATTAGCTCATGTTTCATTTGCATTACCAGCTTATTTAAATTAAATTTTCAAATTATTTAACCCAAATTTAACCGGCGAATTTCTTCGTCATATTTGCATCCAGGTTAACTTTAACTCCATTACAAATCCTTAACAATTGGCCAAATGTATTTGAATGCTTTAGCCTCCCATGCTAAATCCCAAGTATTTATTTATTTATTATTTTTTAATTTTTACAGAAATAAATTTTTTATCAGCATAAAAATATTCATATGGCTATTATTCCTGTTTCATTTAATTATGTGTATAGTGGTTCAAATAATGCTACTTAATTTACTAGGCTCAGGAATTGATCCTAGTGGTAGTGCAGGACATAGTAATAGAGGAATGGTCATAGCTTTAATGCCTCATTTGTATATTTCGTTAATAACTTACTAAATTAGACAGTTAGCTGCAAATGTTTCTCTTTATTATTAAATAATTATTTCCTATATAGTTCTCAAGGTTTCTGCATTTAAATTATTAATTTTTTTTCAAACTTTTAACAATGGTCAACTCCCATAACTCTTTTATACCTCGTACTCTAACTGCCTCAGAGACATGAGATTTGACTAGACAAGACTTCATGTTTTTTATCTATAAGCAAATTTTCGGTCACCTACAAAATTTCGGCAACAAATCTGCTGATCACGCCTCCTCATATTTAATATACATGTAAACTTCACCCCAATTGTCTCAAAGCCCACCGCTTTTTTTTTAAATTAATCTAGTTAAAATTTCTTTCTTATTTAACGCCTCCTTCTGCTTTAGCTCCAAAAGTTTTCTTTTAAATGAAATTAAAATAAATAAATCAGATATTAAATGCTTTTAAATTAATAACTTATCGTCAGTTTATTTCCGAATCAGCTTTATTAACTTCAATTTAGTTCAACTTTCCTACCCTAGCCACAAATATGCTCTAATCCAAAATTTTTATTTATTTATTTGTATAAATTTTTTTTAAATCTTATGAATTAAAAAATGTTTCTAATCTTTATAATTCTCATGCAAAACCATCTCTGCATTGCTTAGGAATACGGGTTAGACTTTCTCATTGATTTTGATTTTTTCGGTTACATTTTTGCCCCACTTCAACGACGTAAAAATAATAATGACAATAATTTATGTTGGCTTACCCCCAGATAAAGTTACGGACATGCGGTTTTCAGCATTATGATTGGCTAATGGCTCTCCACATTCAAAATATAATTTAGCTTTTCGTAACTTAAACTCTAAATGTCTCAATTTGCTACTAATAACTATTTTCATAACTGCTGTTATCCAACCACCAGTAGGAGAATTGAGAAACCCTTGAGAATTTTAACGAATAGCGTCACAAGGGTCTACACTTTTCCGCTGTCCTTTTATTAAATTAATGTTCTTTTTTTTAGTTTTTTTTTTTTTTATTCAATCACATAGGTCTGCTCCTTAGTCTGTATATCGGGTGTGCGGGGTGATATGCGGGATGGGATAATGTGCATCTGGGTCACTTCATGTATACTGCATATTTCCTAATAATTATTTGTCTTCAATAAACTACTACCTTACACTTCTTCAACGCTTTGGACTATCTAGACAGTTATAATTTATTCCAACTCACAATTTCCCATTAACCCTCTTACGCCCAACTGAATAACTCACATTTCATTGATCAAATCATCTGTCGCCCTATAAAACATGGAGAAAAGTCCACAACCATCACCAAGGCGCAAAATTTACTCACCATG
Organism: Latrodectus hesperus; assembly: GCA_037975125.1. Lineage (NCBI taxonomy): Eukaryota > Metazoa > Arthropoda > Arachnida > Araneae > Theridiidae > Latrodectus > Latrodectus hesperus. The sequence goes on from JAJQOW010000014.1 coordinate 5,589,705, forward strand.
CCAATCTAATCAAGACCTGGAAGGCCCAGATCTCAACCTCAACTGCTCAAATTCCTGCTCAGTAGTGGGAATAACGAAAGAGACGGAGGTCAAACCAACCCAAAATAACGTTTGCATTACAGAAGCAAATCAAACACCACTAGCTTTGGCAATAATCAACAAATTACAGAAAATAATCCTCTCAAAAAATAAGGGAAAATTTTATCTTCCTAAAGATATTAGGACCAGCGCAAAGGAGCTAATAAATGAATTCACTGCTCTACAGGCTGCAAAGGACTACAAAGAAGCCTCCGTAACCAACAACAACCTACATGACACACTCCAAGAGCTAACTCACTTAACTACGATCACAATCCCTAATCTAACGAGCGAAATCCAGCAACTTAACAACACAATGAAAATTACCCAATCCTCACGGCAAACTTCCACTCCCATTAACAACAGTACCAAAACCTACAGTGAAGCCCTCAAGACAAAACCTACAATTATCATAGAAAAAACCAATAAGAAAGTCTCAAGGAAGTTAAGCAACATCAAGACCTCAATTCGCCCAAAAGGAGTATACAACAGACAGAACTATATAGAAATTAAATGTAGATCTCATGAAGATTCCGCAAAACTCAAAGAAACCCTGACTAAGGAGAAACTGAGAGTCAACGACAAACCCCTACCAACAATAAAAATTATTATTCTCAGCCTCCCGGAAGACACACCTGAAAAATACTTGCTTGAAGCAGTTAAAGAAGACCTACAATTAGACCACTGCAACCCCGAGATCCAAATTACGCAGATTCGGAAAACTCTTAGCATCTATAATCTCTGGAACTATGTTATAGAAATGCCTCGCTTCCTAGCCATACGACTACTCAAAAACCGGAGGATCTTCATAGGTATCTGAAGCTATAGGTTAGAAACGTTCTTAGCTTATAGACGGTGCCAAAAATGTCAGGGTTTCTCACATCCAACAAATAACTGTCCTCGTACAAATTTATACTGTGGACGCTGCGGTGAAAACCATAACACACCGGATTGCCAAGCGAAAAAAACCATTCTGCATAAACTGCCATGCAGAAAATAAAAAAGGCGAAAACTTAAATGTAAACCACCCAGCTTACGACCGAAGATCCCCTACCTTATTAAAATCCTCAGCAACTATTAAACCTAATTCCACACCAGACACACCGAAACACTCTAAAGTTACTTCTCAACTACCTTCTGATTTCATTCCATGAATATCTCCCAAGGTTGCTCTTTGACACCATCCAGCACTGCGGATTTCTTGCTTCCCCATCTCAACTCCATTCAAATATTAACAACCAAAACAATGTAACTGTTCTTCAGGTCAATCTACGTAGATCTAAACCCCCAACGGACCTACTACAAATTACAGCTCTGGAACATAAAATCGATTTTTTCGTCATCCAGGAGCCTTTTCTACTGAATGGGAAAATGGCCTGCATTCCAGAGCGCTGGAATTACTGGACTTCAATTAATAACAAGGCAGCAATCATTTGTACCTCTACCAAATTTCAGCCAATCCTGGTGCATCAGTCAGTTTCAACCGTAACCATCAAACTAACTCTGGACGAGGCACCTCTGAATATAATATCGGCCTACTGCCCACCACCTAATCACAGAGTTCGAGGAACACAAGCAGCAGAATTATCCGACATTTCCATCACCCTAGATGAGCTGGATAATGTGTTGCGGTCTATCCATCCGGAGAATTCATTAATAGGAGCAGACTTGAATGCGCATAGTATTATCTGGGGCTATCCGTCAGAAGATTCTAGGGGCGAGCAAGTGTTGGATTTCATCCTTGCAAACAACCTCTTCCTTATGAATTCCCAATACTCTCCACCGACATTCATCAACAAACACCAACAAGGTTGGCCAGATCTTACACTGGTTACAAACCCAAATATGGCGAATGTCACAACTTGGAAGGTGCTCGATGATGAAACTCTAAGTGATCTACAAATACATCAAGATTACACTTAACTGCAAAACTTCCACCTTCCAGTTTAAGCGTTTTAAAACGAAGTTCGGTGGCCACGGAAAGTTTCGTCATCTTCTGAAACCACTTATTCCAGACCTCTCCCACACAATTTCAACTTGCAATAACACTGCCGATCTAGAAAGAGCAACAATCTCTCTCCAGAAAGCTATTACCTCCTGCTGCTCCTCCAGCTTTAAACTTAAAACTCAAAGCTATGAGACCAGAACTCCCACCTGGTGGTCACTAACACTCCAAATGGAAAGGAAACAATTAAGAGCACTGAGAAGGCGTTATCAATCCTCTTCCTCTCCAGAAAAAGAGAAATATTACAAGATATATAAGGCAAAAAGAGCCGCATACTTCAAACAAATCAGATTAGCAAAAAAGAAGACATGGAAGGAATTTTGCAGCTCAGCCAAGGACCCATATGGAAAAATCTACAAGGTTGTCTTCAAAAAGACAGTCCCACCAGCATATCTCTTCGTTGACAGCCATAGAACCCCTTTGGGTTCAGAACTCAACATAGCTCAAGATATTCTTGAAAGGCTTTTCCCGACGACTTCCAGCCATTCTTTCCACCCCACCATCAGCTCCAACAATGACGTTCCATTCAGCAGCCATGAAGTAGAAAGAACCATCAATTCATTAAAAAAGGCAAAGCCCCTGGTTACGATGGAATTGATAACATTGTTATCCAAACTATCCACAGGTCTTTCCCAAATATTCTCCTCTCTTTCTTCAATAAATGCCTGGAGCTATCTTACTTCCCTCGCTGCCTTAAGGTTGGTCTTATAATTCTGTTCCATAAGGAGGGTAAGGACAAATCCAGCATCGACTCTTACAGACCAATTTCCCTCCTCCCCACGCTTGGGAAGGTATTAGAAAAATTGACGACGAAACGTTTCACTTTCCATCTCGAAACCAACAGGCTCCTCAGTGACTTCCAGTTTGGTTTCAGACAAGGCCGATCTGTGGACGATGCCCTTCTCTTACTTACCAACAAAATACAGAATAACAGAATTGATAAACTCCATACAGCAGTTATTACCATAGACATCAAAGGTGCCTTTGATAATATTGATCACCTTCAACTAAAGAAACAATTGTGTCAAACCAGTAGCCCATCTAACATCACTAAGCTTCTAATCAACCATTTAAATGACAGACTGTTGTTATCCTACCTACGAATGCTGGCCTTGCAACTCGAAGCCAGACAGTGGGATGTCCCCAAGGTTCCTGCAGTGGCCCGATACTGTGGAATCTAGTTGCCAATACTCCTTTGAAAATTGACTGGACCACAATAGGAAAAGAAATCGACCAGCGCAGCAATATCCACTTGCAGGCCTTTGCAGACGACTTTACTTTCGTGATAGGCGCTTGTAGTGAAAAGAAACTGGGCAGAGTAGCCTCGCTAGCTCTCACTCACTTCAAATCATGGTCTGATAAGAACAACTTGAATATCGCACTTGATAAGACCAAGTTCATGTTAGTCGCTAAACTCCAATGTGGTCCACAAATTCTTTGGGGTGACTACAGATTGAAGAAGGCAAATTCCATCAAACTCCTGGGAGTCATTTTGGACAAGAAGCTGAATTATAAAGAATATATTGTAACCCAAGGAAAGAAAGCTATATTACTTCAAGAGAAGCTTCACAGACTGGCTGGAAATTACTGGGGTTATAGTCAGAAAAACAGGATTTTACTGTACAAGAACGTCACCGAGAGAATGCTTTGGCACGGAGCAGCAATCTGGGGAGCCTCGTTAACAAATAAATTGGCCCTAAAATTATTATCTATTCAACGAAGGTTTCTTCTTAGTATCACGGGAGCGTTTCGCTCAACACCCACCTCCACTCTGCAGATAATTACTGGCCTTCCTCCCCTGCACCTGATAATAGAAGCAGAGGCAAAATACATACGACTCACCAGAGGTGGAATTCAGTGTCTCGATCCACCGCTCCCATCACCATCAGGTTTAGAAAATAAAATGAGCATTGACTCCTTCCACCCTGGTCTCTTTAATCTGAGTGAAAGAGTCTCTGTCAAAGAAACTGCACAGATGTCATGGCCACCAGCAGAATCCCTTCAAATTTTCACAGATGGTTCAAAGCTGGAAGAAGGGGTCGGCTCAGCTTTTGTAGCTTATAAAAATTCAGTAAAGACGCATGTCTGGAAAACAAAGCTGAGAGAACATAACTCTGTCTTCCAAGCCGAGGTTTTGGCCATAGGCGAAGCAGTCAAATTTGCCACGCTAAAGAACACCATTGCCACTATTTGGTCTGACAGCCAGGCAGCTCTCAAATCGAGCTGCAATCCGTCTTCATCAAGCCCTCTCGTCAGATCACTTCAAAGTTACCTGCTGGACTTTCCTTCTATCCAACTTCGATGGGTCAAAGCTCATGTTGGAATAGAGGGTAATGAGGCAGCTGACATGGAGGCAAAAGAGGCAGCCTCTTCTTCTCTTCATCATGTAGACCTCGCCCTACCACGCTGCTCAGTCAAGCACACTCTACACAACTGGATCAAGGAGAAATGGCAGGACAACTGGTCCAACGCTTCTACTGGTCGTCTAGTACATGAAATTATCTCTACAGTTTCCATCAAATCTTTAAATTGGACCAGGAATGAAATCCTTTTCATGACCGGCCATGGCCCATTCCCTACTTACTTCTACAGGGTGGGTCTAACGGACACCCCAAATTGTACCTGTGGTAACGAGGGAGACCCAATACACTATCTCACGGTCTGCCCACTCACTTCCACATGGCATTTATCAACCCCTGCGAAACAGTGGGTTATTAACTGGAAACGAGCCGTACTCTCTAACAAGACCTCTAGATGAAAACTAAACCAACTAATGGACTTCCTAATTAATCAAGAGTGCTTATTCACGTGGCTCAAGAAGAATCATCAGTGACCCTCCTCTGCTAATATCCCAAGCCTAAGTACTTGGACTTCAGTACTTAGCCTAAGTGCTTAGACTTTACTAAGCAATTAGCAGCTTTAACCTATTTTAATGGACTCTTTTCAATAGACTGTTTTTGATTTATGAGCTCCACTTCAAATTCTTTTTTTTCAGTGTGTTTTTAGTCATTATTTGTAATCCTTTGTATTTTCATACATTGTAATTCTTTCACATTGTATTCTCATCATTTGTAATTCTATGTTTTCCTGTAAGTGTGAAATTCCACATATTTTTGCAACTTGTTCTGTTGCTTTCGCTAAAGGCAGCCGGGGCACACTAAATCTGGCCACAATGTCCTCCAGGTGAGGTAACTCATCTGGGGGTGGCAGGTCAAGTCTTGGGAATCTTCTGCTTGCTCCCTGCTTCAAAATCACGAAGACTCCATCCGGCTGCTTCTATCCAACTGGTAAAGTCCATCTAAGGGCTAGGTACAGGGAAGTATGCTGGTGCAACAACAACAACATGTCAGCTGCATGTATCCCAAGGGGTCATTCTAACAACCTAAACAGTTCCTGGACACGTGGGTTGCATTGCATATATATATATATATATATATATATATATATATATATATATATATATATATATATATATATATATATATATATATATATACTGCTGGACAATTGGTAAGGACGGATAACAAATAGCAATGTAGCATAACATTAAGCGAGACATATAGTTGCCACACTGTTCAGACATAAGAATAAAGAATATTTATTGTTCTGGAAAGTACGAAAGCTGTGAAACATCTGAAAGAAATTTTTTTCATTTAATGCTGCATATGGAAAAATGGAACAATGCATCTAAAAGTCAGCAGGCATCTTGAAGAAAGGTATCAGGGATTTGTCCAGCGTGGAGTGAGATGCAACATTCCACACGTCGTATCATACTTTGTACAACATTATCCAGCAGCTGATGAGGCAATTTATCCCATTTCTCTGGGAGTGCACGAATAAGGGTGTTCTTGTTTGTCGGAGGATAGTTTCGACCAGCAATTTACCTCCCCAAAGCATCCCACACATTTTCAATGGGGTTTAGATCTGGATAACGTGATGGACATACGAGGCGTTGAATACCCTCGCTGTCTAGACAATCCTGAACAGCGAGTGTTCAATGACATGTTGCGTTGTCGTCAATAAAAACAAATTTATCATCGACAACAGAAAAGATGAACATGAGGAAGTAGAACTTCATTAATTTATCGTTGGCCTGTCATAATCCCATTCGCAACCACATGTAGGGGCATGCGGCCATTGACCATGATGCCGGGCAACACCATGACACTGTATGTCGGATATCGGTCCCCTTACCTGGATATTTTCTGGACGATAAGGAGTACCAATCTCGCGCCAGATCAGTTGGCATCTACAATCCTATGACAGACTGAACCTACTCTCATCTGAGAATAGTACCCATGCCTAGTCCTGTTCGGTCCAATTGTGATGCTCACGACACCATTGCAAACGGGCAGTACGGTGCTCTCTGGTCAATGGGACACACACAACAGGTCTGTGGGCGTATAGTCCTCCTCCCCTCAAACGTCTGGCAACAGTTTTTCGGGAGATCTGCTTTCCTGAGGCAGCAAGAAACTGATTTGCCACCTACTGAGCTGTGGTGCGCCTATTCTTTTTGCTGATAGGAAGATATATTCTGCAGGCATCGTACTTCTAACACGACCTCCCCCGTGCCGCCTACTACACATTCCAGTAGTTTTAAATGACTTCCACAGCCATGAAACAATGCTGTGAGCGATGTCGAACTCCCTGGCAACATCTGTTATTTTTCGCCCTTCTTCGATCTTTCCAATAATTCGGCCATGCATAAAATCATCTAAGTGATGTCGGGAAGAAATGCCAAAAATTTCAAGTTCGTCTATTAAATCTTTCCTGTAAAACTTTGACTTGAAATAACAACTGTCCACACGCGTCAAAACCTTTAAAGCTCTTATGAACGCTATCACGTGATGAACAGACGTGGAAAAAAATGTGCATACGCATACTTCTTCTTACTATATCCCGCACTTATTCTAATTTTCCACATTTTGCTTCCTTTCATTTTGTGATTGCTATGGATAACGTGCATAACAACTGTCCAAAGAAGCGTTCTTGTACGATCCATAGTTTACGAAAAAATTGTGAAAAACACAGTATGATGTCACTTCCGGTGTAAGAAAAAACACTTTATTGAACATATCAACACCAGTATATGCAGCGGATATCGACGGGCATACTTCCTAGCAGTTCGTAAGGAATTTTCATTACATCGGCCGTACATCAAGTGCATGTCGCAGCAGTCACAAACGGAATACATGGCCACCCTACGAAGACTACCGGTAACTGCAGGATACAGCCTGTTAAATACCAGTTCCCGGTGGCTTAACATTATTCCATGGTGCGTGCATTAATGACGTGATACGCAGGGTGACCGTTTTAAACACTATAGTCTGGAAAGATAAGAAAATGATGTTGTTGATATGTCCAATAAAGTGTTTTTCTCGCCTCGGCAGTGACGTCATACTTTGTTGCCTGTTAAATACCAGTTCCCGGTGGCTTAACATTATTCCATGGTGCGTGCATTAATGACGTGATACGCAGGGTGACCGTTTTAAACACTATAGTCTGGAAAGATATGAAAATGATGTTGTTGATATGTCCAATAAAGTGTTTTTCTTGCCTCGGCAGTGACGTCATACTTTGTTTTTCATATCATTCTCGTAAACTAGTAATTGTACAGGAATGCTTCTTTGGGCAGTTTTTACTTTCGATGTAAGAGCAAGTGAATGTTTTCGTGGAGTACAGCTTGAAGTGGATGACTTCAAATATGGAAGAATTATCGGAAAGCTGTAGTAGGCATTTAGTTTGACCATTGTGGATGGAGAGTTTCGGACTTAAGAAAAGTAGCATTTTGCGAGGTTTGAAATTCTTCCAATTCCTATAAACAGAGATCAAAAATATTTGTTAGGTTTAAATAGATACTGGAGATGACCGATGTATTCTCCTGCAAAGCAAATAGAGCCGGAAATAAGTCAGCAAAACACTTTTGTTCAGCAAATGTATATAGTTGCGTATTACAATTTTCATGGTTTACCAGAGGCTTTTACATAGGTAGTCCATTTTCCCACCATCCTGAACGCTGCATCACTTTGAAAATTGACCATTTGCGACAACGCTTAGAGTAATGCAAGGAACTTAAAAATTTCACACCTCATCAATGGACTCATGCTTTGCTTACCGATGAAAATCGCTTCAGTATCACAAGTAAATTGCAAAGCCAATTGAATTTGAAAAGAGGTCAGCCTGTATATGCTACAGTATTTGTTTCAGTGATGCTATACGGTTTCTTCGATGTAACATCACAGACAGAGGCTGTTTTGGTTGTTTCAAAGTTGCCATCTAGGGAGGCATTATAATGAATGGTCAGTATGAACTCCATCTTTTCGACACCGGCTCTGCAACGGGAGACCACTATTAAAAATAGATGACCTTTCCCCATATGAGTCTATTGGAGGTGCCATTGAAACAGACTTCGTTTCCATGGATGACAATGCACGGCTACAACAAAATCTTGCTGTTTAGCAGCTACCAGTAAAAATATATCAATCAAAGGGATTTAAAAGCCAATTCCGCTGATTTAAATCTCAAAGAATGTGAGTAAAATACTATGAGAAGACGAATTCCGGAACGGTTATATTCTCCTATGACCACATAGATACTAAAACAAATGATGTTAAATGAAAGAGCACTCTTATTTCAAGACTGTTTGTCAATTTGATGTTGAATGTGGAGAGACGATAGGAATCAAGTATTTCAATGAGGGAAAGACATATCACTTACTAAGGAACTTATGTTTGTTGTTCTTCTTGTACAGACTATTTTGTGTTTCTTTACTATAAGATCCACAATGTTTGTTTTTGTTTGTTCAACAATGCATCCATTATATTCATTTTCGAACAACTATGCTTTCGTCATCGTATAAGTGTAAAATGTTGAATTTCTGAGTTTCCTGTCCCTCTAATGATTTTACATAGAGTTGTGACAAAAAACACTATTTTTTCAAAGCTTTACACACTACAGTAATATTTGTAAAGTTAAAATTTCAATATATTTTCAATGTTCAAATATTCTTAAGTATTGGAATACATTAATCGACAATTAGATATTTTCATTTACAAGTGATCTAGAAAAGTTTATGTAATAAAGTAAATTTAAAATGTTAATTTTTGCATTCAAATTAATATTAGAATTAAAAAGAAGCACCTTCTTAACAAATTATCATTTTTTTCCTTTCCTTTTCTTACAATATAAAAAATTCCTTAAAATTTAAAAGAAAATGTTAGTTTTAAAAATTGCTACGAAGCTCATATTACCTTCATGTGTTTTTTTCTGTATTAATTACCTTTTTAACATAAGCTATATATTGTTACAATGTTTATAGAGTTTTAAATTACAAAACCATTTGTGATTAATTTTGTAATTTAAAACTGCTGTAGCTTTATTTTTATTTGAGAATAAGTTTTTGCAATTAATAGAAAAGTACAGATATTTTAATATTTTATTCATATTGCACATAACGTCAATAGACCAATTCATAAAATTAATTAATGTTAATTTTCTACGAAATAATTCCTTAAAATAAAGCAATTTTTAAACAAATTTTTTGAAATTCTCTAAATTTCATATTATATGATTTTTAAGCTGAACATGGGAATAAATGTACATTTAAACATCCACTAGTGTTTTAGTTATATATTTTACTTGTATATGTATTCACAATGACTATAATGTTTATATGTTTGTCATTTTACTCCTTATATAGTATATATATATATATATATATATATATATATATATATATATATATATATATATATATATATATATATATATATATATATATATATATATATATATATATATATATATATATATATATATATATATATATATATATATATATATATATATATATATATATATATATATATATATATATATATATATATATATATATATATATATATATATAAATATATATAATATATATATATATATATATATATATATATATATATATATATATATATATATATATATATATATATATATATATATATATATATATAATATATATATATATATATATAATATATATATATATATATATATATATATATATATATATATATATATATATATATATATATATATATATAATTTGTAAATACGATCATACATTTATTGTTATAACATTATTAGATATTAAAAGAAAACACATTTTGATAATTTCCACAAAGTATCTTTTCCTGTTTCCGAATAATAAATATGAATTCGGTTTCAAAATAATGATTCAATTTAAATTACAATACTTTCTTTTGCAGCCTAACATTGCAAAAATTAAAAATTTTACAAATTAAAAAAAACCTTCAACATATCAATAAATTTTAAAATTGATACAATTTATTCAACAATTCAAATAGTAAATTCCCCGATTTCAAAACTTCATTTATTATTTTCTTAACTTTCGAAACCTAGTCACTTTTTTAATAAACCTGCCAACAGCGCGTATGCCTATTTACTCGAAGAGTAAATCACCTAAACTTCAGATTCTGATGATGTTTATTGCCTCAGTAAATGAAAACTTTTCATCTCAGCCTCCGTATTTAGCCAATATTTTAAGTTCACCTCGAAAATATAATCAACTCGAAATGTCTGGCACGTTAGAGAATATTTTGTTAAAAAGTCAAAAAAGTTTTCCATGATCTGTATGTTTTTTACTTCATATTTTTAAACGAAAAAACTGAGGTGCCATATATTTTCCTACATTATATACAAATTATATATTTTGTGTTCTCATAGAATTTCCTTTGCACTTTTAGAGAAAAGCAAATTTAATTAAAACAATAAAAAGGACAAATCTGCGAGTTCTGTTTATTATTATAATTCAATCTTCAAGAGTTTTAAGCAATCAGATATATATAACTCAAGAAACATTATTCTTAAATATTCTAAGTAACTTTTTGTTAAAGCACAAATTTACCCCATTCAATTATATTTGAAGGATAAATAAAAATTTAAAAAAATTACAGGAATTCACGTCTCTATAGGATTATTTTAAAAAATAATAAATAATTTCAGCTCTATATTTAAACTCCTCATTTCAGGTTTAGAATATACTTTATAAAGTTAATAAATATTTAATTTATAAACTTTATAGATTAAATTTATTAAATTATTAAAATTTAGTTATTTTGTAGCCTTGCTATAATCATTTAAATTTAGTTTTGAAATGGTATAACTATAAGATGTTAGAATATTTATGTACATAAATAATATTTTTTAACTTTTCTTCTTTATCACATTTGAAAACGAATTATTCTGATAATTTATTAAGAAATGAATAGTGAAAATTTATTCTTACTTGACACATTTTAATAAATTATTCTTACAAAATAATTTATTTTTTTCTTAATAAAACAATGTACAATTAGTATTGTTTGATAAAATAGAAAGACCGTAATTAAATTTTACGACAGTTTACAAAAATTAGTCTTTTGATTTTTAAGCATGGATGTAACTTACCTTATCAGAGTAATAAAGGAAATATTGATGATAATATATTTTGTTTATTTTTCTTTTAATTGTTTGTTTGTTTTAATAAAGAACAGTTAAGAATTTACTGTAACATCTAAGGCCTTTACCCATAAAATTAAAAAAATTCTTCACGATTTCGGTTTGTGCAAATTGTGCAAAATAATATACAATAGGAATCTTCTTTTAAAACCCTTCACTTTTTAATTAACTGTAATGTATTTTCCTTTCAAATGATGAGCTACAAATTACGAACTACAATCTTAAATATGAAAAGTAATCATTATTCCATTTTTTAGACTATTTCTGTACGTATATGTATCATTATATCATCTTTAATTCTGAATTTCTTAGAATTTGTATTAAATACCACTTTATGTGGTGATATCTTGTAACCCATTCCATTATCTTAGATTACATATCATTCATTAGAATACTCTTCTTTCTGGTGTAATAATTGAAATTATTACTAAATGCAAGATTTGTCATATGAAATCAAAAATTAAATTTTGGATTTTTATTATTGCTGAGGGATGAAAGATGACTTTTAAGTATTTGATTTTGAGAGCAAATCTTTTGTCAAGACAGTTATCATAATTTATATTTAGAGAAGCAAGTTAATATTATCAATATTGGGAAGGTTCTCCAGAAAAGCACACTCTATAGGAGTCCCATAAAATTTTACAGCAAACAAATGCTTGAATATAGTCCAAGGTCTATGTTATATTTGATTATATATAGAAACTTTTTGCTTAATTTACTTAATATAAAAATGAATGTTCATGCTAGTCATCAATTTTGCATAATGCTTATTAAATCTTCTCATATTGATTACTTAAATTAAAAAATAATCTTAATTAAAGAAAATTTTAAAAGAAGTTGTATATAGAGATAAATGCTTCATCAATCATAAAATTTTATTTATTTTAAAACGTAATTAATTTTGATGATTATTGTATTCAAAACTAAACAAAGCAGTGATATTATATTTGTATGAAATTATGAATTAATGAGTTAGTAATAATTATATTAAATTCTATACAATATTGTGCTTTATAGGAAATTTAATTCCTTTTCATTTAATAAATTTCACTTTTAAAAATAAAAATAGAGCACAAATGGAACAAAACTATTGCAGTAAATGCGAGCTAACGTCCTCATTATGTATAGTTACTCAAATCAAGTATAATCTGCTAATTTTCCTATTTTCAGCTATCTAGTTATTCTAAGAACTTTAATCTCAAGTGTTTAATTAATTAGTAACTAGGACTTAATTTTTGAAACAATTCATGGGAGAAAATTTAACGCGTTTTCATTGTTTGAGTTTGAATTCCGGTTAGCCAAAGTTGTTTTGTTATCTTTACAAACAGATAGACAAACTTATTGTCATATTATCATTATATAATAACATTGTCATATTATTTTTAAAATGGATATGAATGAAAATGGATATGATTTAAAATGAACATGTTGGAAGTATAATCTCATATAGCACATCAACGATTATATGAGAGTACTCCCCTGTTATTCATCAACAATAAATGAATAACAGGAAAAATCAGATTTTTGATTTCATTTGATTTTGTGAGGTTTAGTGGTGCAATGTCCAATATTGGACATTTCTGCACAGTACAATATTTAACATTAAAAGTAAGCATTCTGTGTTAAAAGACTAGTCAAATGTGTATAAGATGGAATATATTAAAAATCTAAGAAAATCTTATGTAAAAGATTAAGAGGCATAAAACTTTTAAATAGAATTCAAAAACCAGTTGCACTTAAAAATGCAAACAAATTTCTATGTGGTTTAAATTCAATAAAGTTTGATAAAACTAAATTTATGGTATTAAAAACTCTAAATCATTGAAATTGGGACAGACAATTAAATGTGATGTACCGTATATGGTACATTACACATGTCACAAAACGGAGCACTTTTAGGCAATAATAAGTTCCTGTATGTAAATCTATTATGTCCAATGCGAAGGTGTGAGAATTTTACATCAACTCTTCGCATGGAAGCAACTGAGAATGGAAAAATGTAGGAGGATATACTATATAATTTCTTGTTTTTCAGCAAATCCCAATTTTTCTGCCAATGGGAGGAAATAAAATCTTTGACAATTTCTTTAATGTCAAAAAGTATTGTTGTTGTTACTTATCTCAGGTTGTCTAGCTAGGCTACACAACGCCCATAAAACCAAAAATTTCTAAAATGTCTAAAAATTGTGATGGGTCCAGAAGGCCATCGTCTTTTTTAAAATTTAGGCAGGTTAAGATATGTCGAGGGTTGGCCATATTGACGGACCACCAAGGACAGTCTGGAAATGTCCTTTACCCCTGCTGAAAGGTAATTCCTCTCGTGTGCCCACTCAGATAGCGGAAAAGGCAGTTTGATAAGATCTTGGTCTAAGATGTCAAAAAGTGTTAATGCTTTATGCAAAATTTCAGGGGCACTTTTAGCAATATTATCTGCAAGTTCATTCCCAGCAAGAAAAAATCAGAAGAGCTTTTAAAAATAAGTTTGTAAATGTCAAAGTAACATTAAGTTTTATTACTTAAGTTATTTAAAATTACTTGGATGACTAAGCAGCACCTTCTGACACTTTCCATATATACTTTCCTTCCCTCGGTAATCCTTCCAAAGAGCTTGGCAAAGATTAGATTTACAATATAAAAATATTTTCAAATGCTTCATGCAAAATCAATTCTTGCAAATATTTTTGCAAAATTCTAACATCTGCTGTTTCGATTTTTATATCAGCGAACGTTGAGCGTTTCAATGATCTAACAATGGATTAATTTATTAATAAAAATTCTATATGCTTCTGAAAGCTGTCTAAAAATGCTACCACATAAAGCTGAATCAATATTTTCAATTTAAATAATATTTATCCATAATATAAAATGTCGATCAAATTGTGTTTAGCAATTGTTGTTATATTCTAGACAGAAATCACATATTACACACGATTTGTATTGAGAGAACTATACAAGAACAACATTCGAGTGCTCTAATAGGTTTGTATATAGAATTATATTTTATTGCCCTTAATAACAGAACACTTTTAGCAATATATAAAGTAAGAAATGATGCATTATTATAAACTGAAAGACTGCTTTAAAAATGTAAGTAAATGAATGCTTTATTGCTCGATGAGTTGTATTGTTTTCTACACTTTCATTATCTGGAAGGAAGACCATAATTTCAACAAAGCTTATAACTTCTTGTGTTACATATACATTTAATTTGAAGCTTCATTAGTTGAAATATAATAATATTATAAGTATTGTATATTGTAAGTACATTGAATCGGACTCTTACAATTTCATCTTGATATATATCCCAATTTGGTCAAATATTTTGTCACTTATTTATTTTTACTTGTATTTATTATTACTAAAATTCTCATCAGTAAACAATTCCTCTTAACACTGAATTATTTATTATTGCAGGTATTAACGTCCTTCTACTAAGCAATTTCTCTTAAACTTATGCAGAAACACACACACACACACACACACACACACATACTATCATATATATATATATATATATATATATATATATATATATATATATATATATATATATATATATATATATATATATGTATACATGCTTTTTACTTTTTGTCTATAATTGTTCACTAAATTAAAATATTTCAAGGAAAAAGGAAATGAATGGAAAATATCTCGTTCTTATTTATAAAAAAATGTTAATTTTAATTTTTGTGACATTTACAGAATTAAATGCGTTTGTTTAAATACAAATTACATCTGAATACATACATAAAATGTCCTGAAAGTGAAATGTCCCGTCATTAGGATTCCTTTTTCGAAGTTCAAGTCACCTTAGCACAAGTTAGTGGGTAAACCAGTGTTTCCTAACCTTTTTTGTGCAATGCCTCACCTACACCTTTTCAAAATACTTATATTCCGTATGTAAAAAATCCATAATTTTTAACATTAAAAACTGAATTGTTCTCTTAAGAAGACGTACGATCACTTTTATGTTGCTTTGATTAAAACGAAAGACCCTCCTTATTGACTTAAATTCGCATTGCCAAGGCGTAGCGAGCTTGGCTTACCCAAGTGTCATAAGTAACAACAACATTATGTGAAAAATGTTTTTTAGAAGTGAATTTCACTGAAATATCATGGACAGGCTAGATTGCCAACCCATAATATCAGAATTACATGGAATATTGACGGAATGTAAATGATTTACGAATTTAAAAGAAAGTTATGTCTTTGTTACAGAAGGAAAATATTACAAATATACTTGAATGTTATAAATATTATTAAAATTATTGAAAGCAATATCGTAATTTATGTATGAATTAATTGATGTATTTTTCTAATATAAATTGGTATTTTTATAAACATTCGAGCTTAAACTAACACACACATTTTTATATACATCGTTATTCGCTTAGTAAACATTCTGTCAAGAAAGACCCCGTAGTTTAAATAAGGAAACACATACGCAAAGCAAATTTTTTATAACAAACATCAATTAGACGTTAATGTTGTTGTTTTAAATTAAAGAAAAATTCATATATTCAAAATAATTTTTAGATAGCGAAAAACAGTAGAGGGTTGTAAGAGCAGGAATTGTTATTTCTCAAAAGAAACTTTTTCTCGGTAGCTCTTTGAAAAAAGTCAATTACATTAAGTCTTTAGTAGAATTAGTAACTTTTAAAAATATCTTAGAGCAATGTCTTTAATGTATGATTTTGTACATGAGACTTGAATCTGAGCTATCAGCGTATCAATGTAATAGATACTATTCCAATAGCAATGCATATTAGTTGGGATATAAATAACACATTCTAAAAGTCACCTGTAATTGACTGTAGGTCCAACAAATATTACCTCAACAAATGATGATGATGATATATCTTGTAAAAGATTCACTAATGTTGCCCTATTCATTATAAAATAGACAACATTATCCAGTAGTAAAGGCAGTTTCATTTGGAATTAAATTGAAGAGTTTCTTGCCAAATAATCGCCACTAAGCTTCATCAGATTGATTTTAATGTTAGGAATCCTATTGCACACAGTCATTAGTCCTCCACCATAGTCTAGGTCTACCAAATATTACCACAACAAATGACGATGATATATTTTATAAAAGACTCTCTGATGATGCCTATTCAATACAAATCAGGCAACTTTATCTAGTAGTAAAGGCAGTTTCATTTGGCAACAAACTAAAGTATTTCTTGCCAAATAATTGTCGTCAAGAATCATCAGATTGACTTTAATGTGAGTAGTCCTATAGCACAGCCATGCATACTAGGAAAGGAGTATTACTAAACAGATTAGGTTAAAAATGTATATAACCAAATTCTATTTATTGCCGAGTTATAATTTCAGCTTTGAGTGTCACGCCATATTTCGTTTGGCATGGTATACTTATTCGAACTAAGACCTCATTCTTCCAGGAAGGATCACTTTACAGACAAAATGGGCAACACAGTATTGGTTTAAATTCATTAATGTAAGTATGTAATGTAATGTATTCATTAATGTAATGTAAGTAATTCATTAATATAGCACAGTCATGCATGCTAGGAAAGGGGTATTACTAAACAGATTTGGTTAAAAATAATTATAGTCAAATTCTATTTATTGTCGAGTTCTAATTTCAGCTTTGAGTGTCACGCCATATTTCTTTTGGTATGGTATACATATTCGCACTAAGATCTCATTCTTCCAGGAAGGATCACTTTACAAAAAATATGGGCTGCAAATGTTGATTGAAATTTGCAGCTATATAAATATAGATCTGAGAAACAAATTGAAATTAGGGATTGTATAACAATGCCAGAGCTAGAACACCTTGTTTTGTTGGAAACATGCTGGAAATTGAAGCAGTACAATGTATGTTGTGACAAATGTGGTCACTTAATTTTAATCTACACAATCATGTTTGAGAACAATCCGATGATTAGCATTCTTTTTCTCCTGAACATTGCAAATTTTAAATAATGGAATAATAAATTTATTTTAAATAACTTCATCACTTACATACAAGTCATTTTCTAATTGTAAGAGAATACAATTAGAAAAATCTAAAGCATTGCAATCTAAAGCATCTTGATCTATTCCCTATAACTATAGATTTTAACAATAATGCTTTTATATTTAGTCAAGTTAAATACGAAATCATCTTTCTTCTGTATTTAATCAATTGAAACTTTCAAGCATAATTTAAATTTTTTCTGCATTTAATTATTTTCGTTCACATTTAATGCCACGTCAAGCTTTTGTAGATCACTTTTTGTTTTCATTTTTAGCTTATTTACTAATGATTCTGCACAGTATTTTTTTATCTAACTAACACTCATTTAACTTTGCCTAAAAATCAATATGTCGAAATTTTCATTATATAACATTAATTTATTCATATTTTAAACAATAATATATTTATATACTCATGAAAAATGTTTATTTCTGTTTTTTCAAATGCCAGCATTTTTTCGTTATACGTTTAGTAGAAGTAATTTCAGTATTAGTATTATTGCTCCTAAAATATATTTTAAAGATTAAATAAAATCGATAAAGGAAAAATTATTTGCATTATATTAAGCATAAATATTTTTTTGAAAATATTCTATCTGTTTCAGTGCATTCTTAATTTTAAACATAAAATTTAATCTGTCCTCATATATTTATTTAACAAAGATATCAACTTTTTTATAAGAAATGTTGTAAGAAAATATAAAATATGATTCGAAAATAATTGCCAATTGTCCTATATACAAGAGATATAAATTTAAACTCCAAAAATTGCGGTAATATTTTGAATATATTATAGATAATTTGTCAAGTATAAAATAATTTAAATAAAATTAAACGCGTGTTAAAACCATAAGTAGCATGGGAAATATATATGCGATTTTCAATACAGAAAAGCAGTATTATTTTCTCTACTTTTATGAAAACATAAACATTAATATTTAATTAGAATTACAATAAAATTTCGTTGTGTAAAACAGATGTTAACAATTGATGCGTATTAAATTTCGATACTAAAGCTTTTATGAATATTTCTCTTGGAGTTGTTACTAACAATGGATAATATGTTTCAATGTTTATTTTAATTTAAAGCAAGAGAGCTTTAATTCATTAATCAGTGATTTAATTTTGGGAATATTTTAAATATAATATAATAGATAAGATACTATTAAACGTTTTTGGATTGGATTATTGTCATTTTCACTTATGCAAAATTTTGTTTTGTTGTGAATAATAAAGGGTATCAATTATTATTTAGTTATGTATCTCGTATAATCATTATATTTTTAAATGGTTACTTAAGAAAAAAGGCCTTTTAATTATGTTTTAAATATTTATCATTTACATTTACAGAATTTTTTAAAAAAATTGATTATTTAAATTTGATAAAAAAAAGATTTAATTTTTGATGAAAAATTGAATATTTGATTAAAAAAAAGTAAACTTGATAAAAAGCATGAGACTAATTATTATTTAACATATATGCTAAAATTAAAATTTATCATTTTTAATTGTATATATATATATATATATATGTATATATATATATATATATGTATATATATATATATATATATATATATATGTATATATATATATATACATATATATATATATATATATATATATATATATATATATATATATATATATATATATATATATATATATATATATATATATATATATATATTATATATATATGTATATATATATATATATATATATATATATATATATATATATATATATATATATATATATATATATATATATATATATATATATATATATATATATATATATATATATATATATATATATATATATATATATATATATATATATATATATATATATATATATATATATGTATATATATATATATATATATATATATATATATATATATATATATATATATATATATATATATATATATATATATAATTTAAAGCTTGCTTAATGGTTTAAATATTTTATTCTCTGAATTTAAATCTGAGCAATTTTTTTTAATAAAACCCATTAATTTTGCCTAAAATTACATTTACTCTTAAAATAGTTAAATAATATCAAGTTACATAAAATATTAATATTTTTATGATTACAAACATTTTATTTGCTCTAAGTAAGCAATCACAGACAAATAACTAAAGACATTAAATTATTATTTTCTTTAATGTTTTATAAGATATTTTTATTCTTGCACTCGACTATAATAATTGTAATAGTATAAATATCTCATTATTTGTGCAATATTTTCCTGTATATTAATCACAATAATCACAAAAGAAGTTGAACTGGTTCATGAACCATAGTTTTATAAATATAGAGATATAATAAAAACCTACACTATTATACAAGTATACACTGTAAGCATTCAAGCAATTTATAATAATTTATTTCAAAGTACTTACTTCGTTTCTTGAAGTATTAGTTTTATTTCCTTACATAGTATAATATATTCGTTTTGATTACATAAAAACAAAAAATATCATAATTTATTGAAAATAATATTCGAAGCACATAAATTGTTTAATACTAACATAAATCTGGAGCATTATCATCTATTATGAAAGAACTTATAAGTATATAATTCAATATATAATGGTATATAAATGGTAAAAAAGGGAAATTTTGTTATTTTTACTTATTTGGATTATGATGACTATATATAGTTGGGTCCAGATTTTTGAAATCCTGAATATAAAACTGACTTAAGATTAAAGTTTTAAAATTTTGTTTGATAGATGTTAACAGAGTATCTATAAAGATTTTTCACATTGTCTTAGTAAAAATGAAAGCAAAATGTTTTTTTCTTTATGGAAAATCATACCTTAATTTTTAAGTAAAATCTTTAATTCCATTTTCTCATTTGAAAAAATATATTTGTATTGTATAGTATTCCTTATTCATGGCATTATTCAAATAAAAATCAGAATAATTTTGTAGCCAGATATATTTTAAATCTAATAATATTTTTACTAAATTATATAACATCTTGTTCAGCAAAACTTATAACATTAATATTTTTTTTTACTTCCAAAATCATATTTTCTAAGTATATAAAAATAATTTTTGTTAAAAATACGGATGTCAAAAATCTAATTTTAATAAAAGTTAACAAATACTTTAAATCGTTAAAATTATAAATATTTCAAATTGTCTATTAAATTTCAACTGAATTTTCAGTTGAAATTTTAAGAATTCCAATTACATATATTTCAAAAAAGTTATAATTTTTAATTTTTTAAAATTGATTATTTAAATAAAAAATAATACAAATCAATTATAAAACATAGTTTTGCTTTTTCTCTTAACTGCGTTAAATCATGTTATAAGTTAGAAATTACATTTAAGAAAGAATTTTTTAAGTTAATTTCTTGTAATCTAACAAAAAGAAATTCTTACAAAATTTTAAAGGATAAATTGAAACAAACATTTTATTTTTTTCGAATTGCTAGACAATTGAATTGAAATGATTGAAGATAAAAAGTTTTCTTTTCAGAAGAACTCTCTCTTATCTTTATGAATCTGCAGTCAATTGTTAATAGTCAATCAACTGTGAAAGTATACTTGACAGTTAAATGGCTTATTAGAAACTTCAAAACCAAAAAGAAAGTAATTTTCTTATATTATACGTTATTTTTTAATATTAATTGCTCAAGTTATTGCAAACAACGCCTCTATAAAATGTTATTAAAAAATGTACTTTTGAATTGTTTTTATGAAATTTTAGGTTCTATTAATAAAACTAATGTTAATAGTTAGCTTAGTTTTATTAATAGGTTTTATCACTAAGTTTTATTAATAGTTCCTATTAATAAAACTTAGTGATTATTTTAAAAGGAAACAATTACAGTATAATAACGTCTGTGATTTTAAAATTCCAAATATTCTAAGAAATCATTCTCTCATTACCTTCGTTTTAAATTTAAATGGATCAAATAAGATACAAACACCTAAAAAATTTTTACAATTACTGTGGCATGAAGTTTAAGATAATTTAAAATTTCCTAAAAATTACAGTAATTCTATAGATTAAAGTATGACATGAAAATTACAGCACATAAATGAATAACTTTTACTTGAAAACTTCCATGCACAAAATATACAATTGAACCTGAAGATTTTTATAATACTTAGTTATTCGATTATATTTATAAAAAATAAATTTCAATTTATTCATTATAAAGTAAAAATGTAATTACCAACAATCTTCCCCAAGCTTCCAGTACCGTATTTAAAAACAAATTCACACACACACACAATGCTAATAACAATATTACATTACATTATTTTTATTTTTCTATTACTTACGACTGCATTAATTTAATTAATATTTCCCTAAATTCTTTTTTAATCTCATTCAAAACTTAAAAGTATATTAGCAACAAATTCATAAGTGGTTTGAATGTTTTATTCTTTCATTAATCAAAATTGGACATATACGGTTGAACAGATAAAAAAAAATCCAAGATTAATTTTTAATGGAATACTTAATGCACTAAGAAGATTAATAAATTGATGCAACGTTGAATTCTTTTGCATTTTAAAATTCTAATGAATAAATGATTCAGTGTTATTTTGTCAAGCTATTTTGTACTGACAAATAAATATTTAATATTGTATATTTTTTAATTATTAATTTTAAAATGAACAATATAGCCAAATTGGGTTATAATATTTAATGAAACCAAACCATATTGAAATTTAAAGAAAGAAGCATTTGATGGGATTTTTTTGTTGATATTAATACGAGTTTGAGTTTAATGATATTAATACGGAAAGTTTTCCAGTTTTTTTTTCAATCACATTTTATATATAGCCCGATTATAATTTATATTATTTAGTTGAATTGGCTTTTAATATTTAATGAAACTATATTGAAATGTAAAGAAAGAAATATTGTATTTTTGATCATAATAATACGGGAAGTTTTCAAGTTTTTTGCAATAGTTTTTACTAAAATAACCAAAAAAATATTTAACTAATGAATTATGTTTCAATACATGTCATTATACAATATAAGCTTTATAAAATGTAAATATAGGGGTACATCTATTAATATTTTAATAAAAAAGTAAAATGAACTTTTTCCATTATGTTAACTTAATTGAAAACTTTATTAATTATTATTTACGCAATAATTGTGTATAATTCCTCCTAAACATAATAGAGGAAAGTATTTGAATTATATTTCCAATAACTGTGTAAAAATTGCACATGAAAATTATACGAGTTTATGAATAAAATTTTTTTTCGTTTCGGGAATGATTTCCGTTTCTTGAAAATTTTCGATGTTCACTTTTGTTACCGTCTTTTCAAATTTTATCACTATTTAGTGACACATTTACGAAATTATTATTTAGTAGTTTGCGTTCACAAAATCAGAGTCATAAACAAAACTTAAAAATTACAGACTGTTTTTAATTTATGTAATAATATCCTCGAAGAATTATTAGACTAATAATTTCTTGTAATTTATTAACGGAATATATAGATAAACTTTATTTTATGCATTATTTTCTAATTATTTCTATTTATTAAGAAAATTTGAATAAATAAACCCGAAAAAATATTCAAAATATTCAAATTCTTCTTCTTTTTTTTCTTAGATTTGGGTTTGTATGTCATTGGGCACTTCTGCTTTTATCAGCATTTTGTACTATTAACTCCAAACCCAATGTTTCCTAGTTCCAGTTGCTCGGGTCACCCACTTTGTAAATAAAGTCCGATAACCTTTTACTGGAGTCTAGGTGTAACTCTCTAATATGGATGATGCCTAAAGAAGTTAATCTAGGGAGGGCAAGAGCCTCGCATTCGTAAATGATATGCTTGGCCGTTTCCTCTTGCGTATGACATTTCCTGCAGATAGGGTCTTGCTTAAACAGTCCCATTTTATGGAGGTGTTTTCTGAAATAGTAGTGCCCAGTTATGAAGCCTATGATTAAACGTATCTTCTGCCTAAAGCATCTTAGAATTTCAGAGGCAATCCTCGCTGATGATCCACAGATCATACTTTTAGCGTGGATTTGACCAGGAGTGTTGAGCCAAGCTGTTTCTCCAACATCTTCCGTTTTTCCCATCTAAGAACATTGGTTTTTGCGGTCTTCAAATTGATCCCACAAAAAGGTTCTGCACCGATGGGAAAATATTCAAATTAATAGTAAAGCGTTGCAAAACAAAAAACACTTTTTTTATATTTAACTATGATTATTTCTTTAAAGGTTATTATTAAATCGCATGCCATATGCATTGATTTTATAGAAACTTAACTTCCATATATACATAATCTATATTTTCGTTTACCGCGTTCACCAACTCATTATCTCTCGAATCAGGTGTTGAAATTCAAGCACATGAAGTTATTCAAAGTAAGAGCTTAAACTCATTTTTCTAATATTTTTATGGCGAATTTTTTTCAGATTCAGTTAGACTGTATCCGAATATAAAACTCACAAACTTCGAAAAATTATTCCAGAATTGTCTACTTTATAAAAAACAAAAGACAAAAAGTCTTCATAATTACAAAATGTAAAGTATTCTGTAAAAAATGTAACTAAATTCAAATATTGTTGCAAAAAAAAAAGTTGATTTTTGAAGCAAAGAGGTATAGTATAATCTCTCTCTTCATACTAGTTTTAAATAGCATATGCTCAAATAAATTTTTTATGAATATAGTTTTATTTTTATTGAAAGCAAAAAGATTAGAGCATATAAAGTTCTCTGATAACATAAAATCTAGTTGCTCTCTAGTTGCAGAATTTCAAAAAAATATTTGAAACTAAAATATTTTTATTTCAAAACTGCATAGAATCCTATCTTATTTAACGTTACGAATTGCTTTGAAAAGAAGCTAGTATTTTCAAATGATATTTTGATTGACTAATGAGAATTTTTTGAAGAATTAAATAAGGAGAAACTTTCTACAATTCGTAATAAATTTTTTATAGATCACATAGCGGTATATGACAATTTTATTTAATTATAAATTATTCGTTAAATATATTATTTTAAATGCATTGTTGTTTTTCTTCACAAATAAAAATGTGTTCTAATAGATATTAAACATCAAAAACTATTTAAACTTAAGCAATTCCTAATGCGCTTCTTAGTAGTACCGTAGAATAATGTAGTTGATATTATTTTTACAAAACATACTTCCTAGAGAGTAAGTCTTTTTATGTCAGAATAAATATCTTTTAGTGACAGAATATAAAATCATCTTGTGATAGAATATTAAATCCTACTGTGATTTAATTTTATATGAATTTTATGTAAAACAAAGGCTAATGATTTAGTTCAACATCTATTATTTATGATTTAATTATCGTTCTATGTTAAATTTATGTTTATGATTTGTTATTTTATCTGTTACTTTCGGAAATTAAATAAGAAAAAATTTCTCCGTTTCTTACTAAATTACCTCAAATTCATTTTGCTTATTCTTAATTAAATAAACACATTAGAAAGTTTCTAAAACTTTAAATTTCCTTTGAATTTTGTCTCATATTTTCGCTTGTTTACACTCATCTTGTACAGCATGTCAGTCGATGAGTTCTAAGGATGAAAAATAAAAAAACAGCTTTTTTCTCAAAATACAATTTTAGTTATCAATTTATCTTTTTCAAATGAGATGATTTCATTCCAACATTTCTATATGTTCCTTTTTTTATACATGATGCATCTTTAGCTTCAAACTAGTTTCTGCTTTGACAATCGCTACTTTGTTAGAGTCAAGTTCCTTTCTGAAATATTTTTTCAGATCTGCAAGCAATTTGTAGTCACTAGGAATCAGATCTGGAAAATATTCATCTTCATTTAACCCCTTAAGCGGTTTGCCCGAACAGTGTACGTGCTACCCAAAATTGGCATTAACTGGTTTGCCTGGACGGCGTACGAGCATCGATACTTTCTCCTTTCCTTTTCTGGTTTGCCCGTATTTTTCATTACTGTAAAGAGACTATTTAGTATTAATATTTTTCAACAGATGGCGTTGCTTGTCCATATAACTGCAATGCTTTTCATCCGGATTATTCTTTGTAGCGAGAAAGTGGGAATTTTTCTGTGAAATTTTTGTTCTACTATATTCAACGCTTGTGAATTTAAAACCTTGTCTTTTCTTATGGAATAAACGATGAAAATACTTCTTGTAAGATGATGAACTACATTCTGATGCAGATATTTCTTCTAATTATTTGGATTATTCCGCAAATGACACGTGTAGTGAGCTCAGCTCTGTTGAAGAATTGAGTTCTGCAAAATTTTTTACCGAGGTTGATGTGAAAAATCCACCTGTTCCGTGTCCTGCCCGGATTGCGACGTAGGACTTTGCATTACACCATGCTTTAAATTGCACCATACACAAAAAGACTTCTGAACTGTTTGGGAAAGTGTAAACTTCAAAATTCACTGTAAGTATGAGAGAAGTTTTTGTAGAATTTGTAAGCCATTCTTCACTGCATCCAGAATGTACTTGAGAAAAAAACATCTAGGGGTTTTTGGGTTCTAAAATTGTAAAATAAAAAATGTTGTAAAATCATTAAAAGTGAAAAAAAATTGTTATTTTTCTTATTCTATTAAGTATATTACTTAATTATATGCAATAAAAATATGCCTTTTTTGGAAGCATTTCTGGTAAAAAAAATTGACCGCATAGATGGTTAAAGTCAATTTTAAAAAGTTCTTCCTTGAGTGCATCAATAATGTCCTGTAATATCTCTATGGAGAGTTATTCTTTTCCCTGAGTGATATGAATGAAATACAACATGCTTCCAAAATATTGACACTAAAACTTCAACAATAGGCAATTTTATTTTTGGTCGTTTTCAGCAGCTTCGGCTGCTATCACTTAGCAAACTGCCGATTTTACTGTGCATTGAAGTGATGAAACCATATTTCATTCATTATCACATACTGTATGCGAAAATCCATGGATACCTACAAGCAGCGGACCTAATTATACACTTGCTGCTTTTTTTCTACGCGACTGTGACAAACACGATATCCACTTCAAATAAAGTTTTCGCATGAATACATATACATTGGAAATACTGAACATACAACCATCTGATATCTTTAGGGTGTCAGTCAAATCTCTCGTAATTGGAGTATACGATTTGACAAAATTACTTTTTGTATTTTGTGCACTGCCGAAAGTTAAGAATCATAGTACTTAGCAGCATCAGAAAGAGAGAGAGAGAGCTTGTGTGATCACGTTCAGAACTCTTTCCCGATTTTTGTCTTAATGGAGAATAATTCAAATAATATTAATCAAGATACATCAAAGATTCAATAGTGTTTTAAACATTAAAATTAAAAACTTTATTAACATATGAAATTCAAGTTTTTTTTTTCATTGTGTTTTGAAAATTTCAAACAAGTTGTATCACGAAAATCTCATTATAAATTTAGAAATAAACTGAAGATGTTTAAGGAAGCATTGATTTTTGTAGATTATTCAAAATACATGCGCAAAAATCCTTGTATATAAATGTATATATGTAGGCATGTAAGTAATATAATTTTAAATACATAATTTAATACATTAATATGTAATTTTTCGCTAATGAATTCAAAAAAATTGTTAATAAATTTTTAAAACGCATTCCATTTAACTTCTTTTTTATTATATTGAGATATATATTGTATTGCAAATATTTCTGAATCTATAATTTATTACAATATTTTTAAACACAAATTTAAAACTTAGCTTCTTAAAACTTAAGTCTTACTGACACTAAAATTGAAAACTCCAAAATTGAAATGTGCTTTTAGTTTACATTAATTTATTATTAAAATAAAAATCTAATTTAAGTATTTAAAAATTCGTTTTTAATAAATTATAAAATTCTCTTTCCAGAGTATCATAGCTATTTTAATTAAAAATATTCACAAAATATTTTGAACAAAAGCTTTTTTGATAAAATTATTAAAATTAGAATCAAAACTGTTTTGTTTTAACTTTTTGTAAAAAGAACCATTTCATAAAGTACTTATTACCACACTATCCATGCAGAGATACAAAGAATAGTTTGAAATAAGAGTTAGCTAAATATTTTAAAGCATAATTAAATAAATTATAATAATTTTAAGTGACTTCTTTTTTGAAATAATAATTTTCTTAAGAAAATATTTTTTCTGTTTTGTTAAGGTGAGGATTGTGATATTTTTTAATCATCAGTTTGAGAAGTTTTAATTAAAATAATCAACGAGGTATTGTCTTTTTCTTTATATTTCTTTATCTTCTTTCATTTCATCATCTTCTTTCATTTTCTTTGATTATTTTATTTCTTTTGAATGTCTTATTTCAGTATATAAAACACTTATTTGTTCTAAGTCAGTAAAAGCAGATTAATAAATGTCAACTATTGTTCCCTGTCTTTTAAAAGAACAAGCAAAATTACATTTTAAATAAGCTCACCCAAGCTGTAGGATTTACTTAATACTGAATAATAACTTTATTGTCAAATATATCACACATTCGTCTAAAGTGCACCACTTTATAAGAATTTCAAGAATATGATGATCGTGGATTTGGAGATTAAGTAAAATTTAATTTGAAGTATTTTTCAATAATCATAAAAACAATGAAAATATTTTTTTAAAAAAACTTCAGCTTTTTAATAAGAGAAATATCATAAACTATGAAAAAAATGTAATTAAAATGTTATATAATTCTGAAAAATGAATCCGTGAAATATAAGAAGCAATAAAAGTTAGAAAAAATTAAAAATTAAATGCAAACTCAATTTTGATAGTTCATTAAACTATTTCTATTATAATTTTTAATCACACATTAGTTGAATTTCTTTGTTAAAGTAAGGAAAATATTACGGTTTTCTTAAGTTTTGTTTCAGATACATATTTTACAACCTGCAATTTCAGGATTCATTTATTTATTAATAGTTTTTCATCCGGCACATTTAGAATACTAAATATAATCATTATAATCTCCCAAAAATATAAGTTCTTGTCCATATTAATCTAAAATTATAAGCCCTGCACTTAATTGGTCATTAGTAATCATGTAGTAATGTAATTGTATACAATGTGTTAGTTTATTTATATGGGAAATTGTCATGCTGGCAGCCGAATGGTTAGCGCTCTTGCCTTCGGTTTAACAGCTCGTGGGTTCGAATCCCACATTGGACATGGATGTTTGTTGTGGTTCGGAATCCACTTTAAACCGTAGTTCCCAGTCAAATTAGCCCTCGTGTGCAAAAAATGACCGTTGAGCGACAAACAAACCAACCATTATATGGGAAATTAGTAACAAACTAATTTTCTTATATACCTTTTAAACTATTCCTTAAATTTCTTATACATGTCAGTGCAATCTAAGACAATCACGCTTTTTATTATCTTAAAATTTTTCTTTTTCTCTATGAACTAAAACATTTATTTACTCAGTGGTAATGAAAAAAAAAACATAAATTTCTGATATGATTAGTTCTCCTTTTCTTAATATCAAGAGATTTATATTTCTATAAACGTCTCGTTTTTAAACAAAAAAACTTATATTTTTTTTTTACATAAACAGTTATATTTTTTAATGTTATAACCAGCAAACGGTGCTAACTATTTTTATTATATTTTACCATTTAGCGAGGTAACATTTTGAGCATCTCAAATGAAGCCAATCAGTTTCAAAGCTAAACTTATTTTGTAAATATTAAAAATCAGGAGAATTTACATTTTACACGCTTAAGGCCATTGAATTATATTGATGTTGAAATGCAATATAAGGTAAGCTAAATTCTATGAATACCCGAATATAATTTCAACATCCAAATATAATGAAAATCATACATAACCAAACTGATATCCCTTGGTTCATTAATATATAACAGTGTTTCTGGCATTTCAAAATCTTTGTTCTTTACTGTCTATTCCGTGCTTCGTGATAGACATGAACATATTTACAGTTTAATCATGCATTTGTTGAATTATCTCGTGTTATTAAGTATTCACTGTGATCCTAAATTTCTATAAAAATGTATGAACTCTTACATCTTTAAGCATCACAACGCATCATTTTTACATAGACATTTTAAAAGTTGAATATAAATTGTTTAAGAAGTGCCTTTTTTGTGAGTATTATTATTTACTATCTTATTTATTAGGAATTACAGTTAATAACAATTTATATTGAATTATGCAATCATATTCAGTTTGCACTCTAGAAAAAAAATAAATTTTATTAATTACTTAAAATCAGAACTTGAGAAATCTACTTATGATCTAGGTGATAAATATGGTAATATCAAATTTGCTATTTGAAAACGTTTGATTTCTGCTGTGATTAATTCATACACAATTTTAATGCAGAACGTAGCTCATATACTTCTTAAAGAGAATAATGTGATCTGCTGAAATAATTGCCGTTAGTGAGATATATATTCACTTACAATACACTTTTCAAAAAATGTAAACACAAACAAATGTAACAGAACTATATTATTTATTATCTTCTTCTCGCTATAGCTTCCTTCGTACTGTTTTGTACCACAGTTTGCGTAGTGTTTTACTTATCATCTGATACCCAAAATACACCTAGCTTAACTCCATTCTATGTATTTCCATGGCTTTTATGTTTAACTACATTACTATGTACACTGCTGGCCAGCCAAATTGCAACACCAAGAAAGACAAGAGATATCACAACAAAATTTATTTTGTAGATAACATGTTGATCAAGTATCAAATGATTAAATTTATAGACGTCTGTGAAGTGTGGTTCCTACCATAATCAGTAGCCAGAGTAGCCACCATTGTTGGAGATCACCACTGCCACACGCCTCGGCATTGATTCAAAGAGACCTTGGATGTGTTCTTAGAGTACAGCAGACCAAGCAGCTTTCACATATTGCCAACGTTGATCTGGTATGTCAACTGGGGATGTAATCTGCTTCAATCACTGAGCAACCACGGACCAATGCTTCCTGTCGGGGAAAGATTTGGAGAGTAAGCCGGCCCGGGAAACAATTCAATCTGGCCATTGGCGAAGATCCCTTGGACAATGCATGCTGCGTGTGGTCACGCATTTTCCTGTTGAAATATGACTGTGATCAAGCCCTGAAGGTAAGGAAGGACAATTGGCTCCAACACTTTGGAAATGTAGAGCTGGTTGTTAAAAGTACCGGCAATGCGTACTAGAGGAGTGTGAGAGAGATATTCAATACCGCTCCAATCATGATGTCCGGTGCAGGACCAGTGTGGCGGTGCTAAACGCAGCTGTTCAGCCTCCTGTCTCCATGGTGTCACTAGACTCGAATGCGATCATTGTGCTGTTGCAGACAAAAGCTTGACTCTCAGTAATAATAACTTTGGTATTAACATTATCAAAGAGCACCGTCCCACCCGAAGGTATGCGGTGGAGAACGTCGTCGGACAGTAATCCTGGAGGGAACCCAGGCTCAGCACTTGGCCAGGGCGTGTGAGTAGAACTCCTTAAGTGGTGGACTGTCCAAACCGAGGGGACAAAAGGGGTTCGGTTGGGACTCACTGTGGCTGGAAGTAGGCCGGATAGCCTTAATTGAGAAAGATACAGCACAAAACGTATATATACAGATACAGATAAGTTTACAGAGGGTATTTACATATGTACAAAGGAAGGAGGAGGTGGAGGTTAGTCAGTGAGCTGAATGAGGAGTTCAGCCTGCAGAATTTCCTTGGCACCTTTCCTGAATTCTTTAAGAGGGAGGAGCTGCTTGAAGTGTAGTTGGTGGAAGTTCTTGGGAAAGGTCTTTTCCCGAATGTTGGAGTAGCGGCTACAGTGGAGGAGAAGGTGTCTTTCAGTAAAGACAATTTCCTTCCATTCTGCCGTCCACATTCATCTTTTATCGCACCATTGTCTGCGGAGACGTCTGTGGTTCTGCGTCAAGGGTAGACAAAGCAATGGACGTCTTGCGGAAAAACCACTCTGCTGTAAACGGCATCAAATGGTAAGTGCAGACACTGAATGATGCGTTATTGACTGAATGTGCTGTGCTATGTTTCATGATGTGGCTGAGTGATCCGTCACTGCCATGCGCAATGACACAATTTGCCTGTGATCACGTGAAGTAGTGCACTGAGGAGGATGCAATCGAACACGTCAGTCCGTCGTACCCTCTTGCATTCAACGATCTCATATCCGCATTATAATTGTTTGGTTTCGTCCAACACGACTACCAATTTCCCTGAAGATAATCCACAATCTCGGTAGGCCACAATTGTTCCTCTATCGAACTCGGATACTTGATCAAAAAATGATCCCTGTTTTTATACGACGTATAATTAATAGTTTTTTTGTTTTTGAAAAAACGACAAAAAACGCAATTGCCAAACTTGAAATCGTTGAAATCTCCAAACCTTAAATAGTGCTTTGATGTGGTACCACAGGAGAGCGTGATATTCATCTAGACTGAAATTCTAATCATTTGCATAGCTTACCTCCGCTAATGCATGTTGTAAATTTTAGGTTATTTAGATGCTTCCTCCAGGGTGAAGATGGCTAGCAGTATATATCCATGATACATTCATGAATTTCTGAAAACAAAGAATTCACTGAACACATCGTTCATTTTTTATTTCTGTTCTATACTAACCCATTAAAATCATATTTTACATTACATTTACCAATAGTTTGTGCAATGTAAAATAAAATGGTATATATACTAATGTTCACAGAAAGATGAAATTTCTCAACCGCAAGTCAAAATTACCCCTTTATTATAGCTTTTCATAAACACAAGGTGTATGCAAATGAAATGAGACGATTGTTTTAAAAAAAGCACAATAAATTTGAGAAAACTCTCAATATTTCTTTATTCGAAATAATATCCATCGCCAGCTACATATTTTCAACATCATTCTGGCAATTTGTGTATACCACGCCAAAACAATTATTGGTCTTTTCAGACCAGCCAGTCATCAAACCAAGATTTGACGTTTTCGTGAGAAATGAATCGCTGGTCAACCAATGCGTGTCCCAATGATGCAAATAGATGGTAATTAGAAGTGTCCAAATCTGGCGAATAAGCCTCATGCGCTTAGGGCTCCCAGCCGAGCGCCTTAACGATGTCCTCGGTCTGTTTAGCACGATGGCCAGGTGCGTTGTCATCAAGGACAACCAACTTGTGCTGTCGTTTCTTATATTGCTCGCCTTTTCGAGTATAGCATCGTTCAAATCAAGTAAATGTTGCTTTTAGTGATCAGTATTAACAGTTTTCTAAGATTAGAAGCTCATGATAGATTGGCCCCTCCTGTTCCCAGAAAATACACAGCATTGTCTTGGGGCCGAAGCGATTCGCCCTTGCGGTCGACTTGGACAGCTGTCCGGGGTCAACATATGATCGACTACGCTTGGGATTCTCAAAATAAATCCGTTTTTCATCGACAATACGATGGAGATATGACTTGCGTTTGTAGCGAGCAAGCAACATTTCGCACATGATTTTTTGATTTTCCTGCTGATGGTCCGTTAGCTCGTCTGGTACGCACCTACCGAACTTTAATATCTTGCCCATTGCTTTGATATGATGGGAAACAGTGCTCTGGTCATCATTTAATTGTTCTGCAAGATGCTCTTGCATTTGACCATAATCTTCTTCGATTAATGCTTATAATTCAGAATCTTCAAATTTTTTTGCTGGTCTGCCACACTTCTCGTTATTCACATCGAAATCACCATTTTGAAACTTTTCAAATCACCTATAGCACTGTGCATGGCTCAGAGCATTGCCATCGTATGCTTCTACAATCATTTGAGCATTTTACTTCAGATGGTAACTAATCATTAATGTTGTCCTCAAATCGTGGTCGGAAGGCATAAAATTCGACATTTTCAACACAGTAAAAAAAACACAATGCACCCTGAAATTCATCCAAATGTAAACTAAACGTGAGTATCAAAGGTCAAACTATAAAAAATTCAACTGTCACGGTTTTGTAATGTTTGAATTTATACGTGGCGACATCTGTTAGCAATCATCTCATTTGAAAGTCACACACCTGTTAGAGACCCATGTTCATGTGTTGCAATGAAAGAAACCCCGAAACCTCTCTAGTGGCTATCCTGACAGATGGGCATTCAGATAGCAAAGAAGAAACTTTCATCTCCCATTGTACGACAGTGGTTGGTATGGTCACTCAATGCAATTACCTGAACAATTCCAGTTACACATTTCGTTCCGTTGGTCCAAAAACTATTCATCTAACTTTTATACTGACTACTTATTAGTTCTTTATGACATTTTAAGTTTGTTTTTTACCTCGGAGTAATTTTTAAAATGTATCTGGGTGGAAGCATTGTAATTAGAGACAATAATAAACTTAAAATAAATTGGATTCTAAGTCCTAATATTAAATGTTTTTTTATATTTTTTCATTCAACTATGCAGCATGCTGATGACATACCGCATACTTATGGTTGTGATATCAAAAACTGCGAAGAAGTCAATATTACTCGAAAAAGCTTATTCTTTTCATTTTTCCACACACACACATCTTCAAATCTGTCACATAAAGAACTATTAATATTCTTTATCTTTTTAGGAAAGTATTGAATGAAAAAGTTTATATTGGTACTATCTTTTTCAGTATCATGTTGGAATAAATGTGTATGCATCTTATAAGAATCCAAATAAATTTGTCTTCTTTAAATTTCATAAGTTATAATTGCTATATCCCATATAAAAAAAGGAAGTTTATTTTAATATTTCTGTAAATTAATTTTGTTTTAAGAAATTCATTTATCTTATCTTAAACATTTAATTTAAAAATATTTTGAAATTTTCATTCCAATGCATTGGTTTCTTTATCTCTTCACATTCAAGCAAGCATAAGTAGTCGTAAACAAAGATCTTAGTATAAATTATCAAGTTTTATGCATGAGTTGTAGCCAAATTAGATGCAATTCTCCTTTTTTTATGTCAATTCTCTTAAAGAAGATAACAACTTCTCAGTAGCACAACATAATTAATTCTTCATGGGGTGAAAAAACATTCTTATCTTATTTGTTCGAAGTATTTAAAGGTTGAAAGAGATGTAAAATAGTACAACGCTTATATATATATATATATATATATATATATATATATATATATATATATATATATATATATATATATATATATATATATATATATATATATATATATATATATATATATATATATATATATATATATATATATATATATATATATATATACTTATTAACAATATGAAAGATCTCATTATGTTTTTTTTTAATTTAATATTAATGATTTCATTTTTTATTCCAGCCCTATAGTGTGGAAACAATTTAGAACCCCATTTGTCGTTGATTATATAAATACAAAGAATATTATCATTTATAAATTGTATGATTTTAGTCTAATTACAATTATCCTATGTAAGGAAGAGTAATAGAAAATGATTAAAACTATAAGAAGTCTTCTTAATATACTATAATGAGTTTCCTAGTATATATATTTGATATGTTTTAAATTTATTAAGACAAAAATATCTTCGTTTTCATATATAAAATGGTCTCTCATTTTTAACACTAAATCCATTCTTTCATACCTCCTTTTATTTGCATTTTACAGCATATTCTAATATTTTTTCTCAATTTCAAGTAATAGACATTGTATTAACTTGTGGTACTGCATTAATAAAATGATACTGAAACACTATGTTTTGTTTATACTATATAAATTTAGAAATACATATTACTGAAGAAAATATAATTTAAGACAGTTTTTGAGCCATAAATTGGTTCATTATAATCAGCAATTATAGTTTCTTAAAATAAATAATTAGATGAAATAATTTCTCTTCAAAATATACAAATAAATATTGAAAATACAAATAAATATTGCTTTTAAATATAGAAAACATCTAAATAAAACAATAAAACTTAAACATATCAAGAATGTTAGAGTTTTAAACCGAAATAAAATTATATATATATATATATATATATATATATATATATATATATATATATATATATATATATATATATATATATATATATATATATATATATATATATATATATATATATATATATATATATATATATATATATATATATATATATATATATATATATATATATATATATATATATATATATATATATATATATATATATATATATATATATATATATATATATATATATATATATATATATTACTTTATTCAGAAGTGAGGAAACTTTTTATGTTTTGAAGGAAATTTCTTTTTACATAAAAAAATTAATTTTAAAAATATCCATTTAATATAGATGAATTAATACTCAAATAATAAAATCATACCATCTCAGGAAATTTATTTTCAACATTATCCATTAAAATTCCATTTATTTGTATTATTTGCGTGAATCGTATTAATAAAACTGTGAAAATAAAACTCTATTGAGATAAATTTTACTTATGTGTGACAAAATGTGAAATTAATGAATTAAATTTTTTAATTAATTTGATTTTTAAACTCTAAATTACAGTTATCAGAGATTTAGTGAAATAAATAAAATAATTTTTGTATACATATAGACTTTATATATTCAATAATTACACAAAAAAATATTAAATTTTTAAATTATGTAAATTCCTATGAATTAATATTAATTTAGCTATATATTCGAAAATTTGATTATCTAAAAACTAATTATCTTAAATTGATATTTACTCATACTGTTTCTTAAATGAAAACGATTAAGATTTTGTTATTTGTTCAAATTGGATTAAACATCCTTACTGCGTTTTATAAATGTGCATAATACTTTGTATTGGACACTTTTATAGTTTAAATACCAATAGCTTGTCAGCTTAATTCCCTGTGATTTTCCCCTACGCAATTGTGGTTGAAAGAAAAGGTGCAATAAGTAAAATGATGCGGGTTCTTTTATATGTTATAAGGAAAATTTATAAATTAAATAAATCCTTTTTTTCTCCTGTTATTGAACTGAATGTTTAATTTATAGAATTTAGGAAGAATTCTAATATCAGATACTTTTTTGTAAGTTATATATAAAATTAATAGAAAATTTTTATCAGCCACGGACTGACTCTTACATCCATGCGTCTTTATATTCTTCACTTGTAAAAGATAATGCAAATCTGACTCATAAACATAAAATGCGTTTCATCAATTTTGTCGATTTTATGAAAGAAAATAAATATCCTTAAGAGTAATCGTTTCTTATGTGATAAATCATAAGATTTCTTCTAATAGTTAGAAGAAAAGTGAAGAAAATATACAAAGCATGAGACAAAGAAAAAGATTGAAGAATAATAAAAGTAGGAAAATATATAAATCATGAACAAAAGGATGAAGACTAGAATAAAGATTGATGTAGAAAACAATGTTGCAAGTTTATTGTAATTAATAAGTAAAATATTATTTATAATAAACTTGTATTATTAATTATAATAAAAATAAAATTATTAATTATAATAAAGCCTTATGAGAATCATAAAAATAATTTTGATTTATATGTAATCACTTTTAATAGCTAGGAGAAAAGTAAAGAAAATATATAAACCATGTACCACAAAGAATAAAGATTGAAGAAGAAGAAGAATAGAAAAATATATAAAGCTTGAAGCAAAGTAAAATAGAAAGAACATATAAAGAATGAACCAAAAGAATAAAGACTAGAATAAAGATTGATATAAAAAATTAGCTTACAAGTTTATTATGAATAATAAGTAAAATCTTTCAAGATTCATGAGAATTATAAAAAGAAACTTATCTGATTTATATGTGATAACTTCTAATAGTTAGAAGAAAAGTAAAGAAAATATATAAAGCATGAACCAAAAATTGAAGACTAGAATTAAGATTGATGTAGAAAATTAAGTTACAAGTTTATTATGATTAATAAGTAAAATATTTCGAGATTCATGAGAATTATAAAAAGAATCTTGATTTATATGTAATTTCACTTTCTGTATAAAACCTCATTCTTAATTATTTAAAATATATTATCTCGTCATTTTCCAATTTATCTACGTTAGATTACTTATAAATGGATTCATACTTAGTAAAAATAACTAAACTCTTATTGATATTTTTTCAATAACAATCAAATATTATAATATTTAAAAATTATCTGTAAATTTTATGTTATGAAAACGTAACCTTGCTAATTTATCTAATTAAAAAACATTTTATAAAAAAATCAATTCATAAACTCTACAAATAAGATAATTATTTCAATTGCTTAAAATAATTCAGTATATAGCCACATAATTTATTTTTACTTTACAATAAATTTTACAAAAAATTACAAATAATTATATAAAGCAAATAA
This sequence comes from Latrodectus hesperus, assembly GCA_037975125.1. Classification (NCBI taxonomy): domain Eukaryota; kingdom Metazoa; phylum Arthropoda; class Arachnida; order Araneae; family Theridiidae; genus Latrodectus; species Latrodectus hesperus. The sequence goes on from JAJQOW010000014.1 coordinate 5,627,585, forward strand.
ACTATTAAATTTATGTAGACTTGATTGAACAAATATGCTGATAATTAAAGCTCGAATTTTAAATGGCATTAATAACTAATTTACATTCTCTACATAAATTACATCCATGAAATTTGATAGGATAATAAAAAAATAATGAGGTAAAGTTAATAAAAATAAGAGAAGCACGAGGAATTTCATTGCAATTTCTTAATCCATAAAGCTAAAAACATATAATGAAATTTAAATCGTCATGATTAAAATGCGAAATTGTTAAAAATTATTTTAAATTTCGTCATTTTAAAATATCACAATTCCGTGCATCATTATAATATTTCCTCTACGCGAATAAACTATAATAATTTAAAGAAACAGAAAAAAATTTAACAATATATATTATTAAGTCGAAAAATATATTCATAATTTTAAATTTAAAAAATTTGCGTTAGAGTGAAAAAATTAAAATGTTGATTAATCTTATAAAGAGAGTTTATCTAAACTCCCTGGTTGTAATTAAGTATTAATAATAAACAATTAACAAATTTTGATTAAATTCCCAGTAAATTAAGCGATATTTGTATGAGTCTATAATTACAGTAATTTGCAGTTCATTTCCCTCTGATTGATGTCGAATGCATGTTAAAGCATCAATATGCTCATAATTTTCCTTCTAATTTGTTTCAGATAAGTTTACGAAACTATACAGCAAAATTATTGCACATATTTGAGATCATTTTAACTTACATTTTTTAATGCTTAGTTAAAATCGCACAGCTTTTTATTCAGTTTTATATGGCTTTCTAAGCAAAAGGTCTATCTAACAATTACAACAAATGACACTCCTTAAAACATGGGATTGACATAATTTTAGAAATAAAAGGAATAATTTATCAAAAAATATGACAAGTCTTGGTGGTCACAGTTCTTAAAAAAGCGGTCATTGATTGGTCTACTTTTTTATTCCTGTTTTTACTGAAGATATTTATTCGTATTCGGAATCTCCTTCTTAAACTGCAAATTTTAGAGTCTTCATTTGTACCCAAATAATGACCAACAATAAGAAATTGACTTAATAAAAACAAAATATATACTGTACGATGTACAGTATAAATGTAAGAAGCATAGTTTATCATGTGTCATTATTATATACAGTACTTTACACGCCAATATTGATCAATAACTTATATTTTATGAAATGTCTCTTCGAAGATGATAAGTATATCTCTCTAAGGAAATCAATAGGACTCTCATTTGCGAAATATTGTGAATGCAGAATATAAGGCACTAACGACAATACAGAAGACTTCATGAAGTGCTCAGAGAATTCCTTTTTTAACTAATGTAATTGCAAAACTTAAATGCGTGTGTTAATTTTCAAAAGTAAATATATGAGAATTTCTATTCTTTAACCGAAGAATTTGCAAAATAATTAAAACTATCTCACTAAACATTTTCGGTACTTACATGTTAACGAAAACGCAATTATTGCTTTAAAGTCATTTTTAAGAATGTGGAAAACCATTTTGAATATTATCTTAGACATTAGGCTCCCAATTCAGTAACAACAATAATTTATCTCGTATGTTAACGATTAAAATAATTTTAAAATACTTATATTTTTGCTAAGTATGTAATTTTGTAATTAATTAATATGGTCGTTTGCAGTATTTTAAACTAGATGGTTAGAAAAATGTAATTAAGTTTAGTAAACTGAGCACAGCTTTATTTCTTTTTCAATTAATTTTTCTTAATTAGTTCCTTGTGTGAGATGATAAAATTATATTAAAACGGAAACGCTTAAAATTTTTTTTAAGTTTTTAATGATTAGGAATTTAACACAGATGATTTGACGAAGTTATTTAACTAATAATTAAATGACTAGTTTACATATTTTCCTTAACTACACTGTTCAAGATAACATCTATAAAACTAAACACATAATACTTAAAATAAATGAAAAAACATTCTACAACATATTAAGCATAAATAAGTTTTAGTTACAGAAACATCAATCGCATATTAAAGGGAATCCGTCTATAAATATACCGTATATATATATATATATATATATATATATATATATATATATATATATATATATATATATATATATATATATATATATATATATATATATATATATATATATATTATATATATATATATATATATATATATATATATATATATATATATATATATATATATATATATATATATATATATATATATATATACATATATATATATATATAATATATATATAATATATATATATATATATATATGTATATATATATATATATATATATAATATATATATATATATATATATATATATGTATATATATATATATATATATATATATATATATATATATATATATATATATATAATATATATATATATATATATATATATATATATATATATATATATATATATATATATATATATATATATATATATATATATATATATAATATATATATATATATATATATATATATATATATGTATATATATATATATATATATATATATATATATATATATATATATATATATATATATATATATATATATATATATATATATATATATATATATATATATATATATATATATATATAATATATATATATATATATATATATATATATATATATATATATATATATATATATATATATATATATATATATATATATATATATATATATATATATATATATATATATATATATATATATATATATATATATAATATATATATACATATATATATATATACATATATATAATATATATATATTTATATAATCTTATAATTTCATTTTAACTAAATATAACAGTATTTTCACTCATTTTTTGTTTTTGGTTTGTGCATACACAACTTCCTAAAATATTAAAAGTTAATGTTAAAAAGTTATTTTTTCACAAAATTTTGTAAACACAGTAACATTTTTGAATATTTTCCTGACATCTATGTAAATAAAATCCTTATTCTGTGGGTTCACTGAAATTTTATCCAAAGATGAATAGGAACGGCTGCCCAGAATGGAATGAAGCATCAAAATGTTGGACTCGGGCCAACAAAATAAAAACTAAGCTTTATTTTGAAGTTTTGATTACAGACCTAGTTAACGCTGATTTGAATTCACTGTAAAGCCATGATTTTATGATACGATGTAGTTAATTTTAGCTATATTGCATTCCGTTACGGAACTCTTCGCGCTTCAAGAAAATAAAAGTGTGGTTCATATCTTCTTTCTTCCTAAATATGTCATCTGTGCGTTACAGCTGAAAGTAAAGGAAAAAATATGTATGGCATTAGATTTGCCTTTCTTTCTACGTTCCCGCAGATTAATTAGTTTTTGAAAAATAGCGATATTTATTGCTTGTGTTTCAATTTTGAAAAAGGATTTTCCCCCATTGAAATAGATGTGTTTACGAATCTCCTAATGTACTTTTGATAGGAAATATGTTAAAAGCTGGAGAAAAAAGCCCCAACTTCAGTATATTCTTTCTGCAACTTTAAAAAGAAAAATGTTTAGCATTATTTACTTCATTCGATCTGTCTTTTTAGGTACTCTATACGAGTTTCCAAAATATTGTTTTGAGAAGCAGTTAAATAAATTATTATCTAATATGCATACGTTTATGAGTTAAACAATACAATTTCATGTTTTCCTCTGTTTAAACAGAAATTTCAACCAGAAGTATTAAATTATTGTGGTTTTGTTTATTATCATATGCCACATATATAAAAATACCTAATGTGTGCTCTAGATTCAATGCATTATTTTATTGTTTGTCTTTTCTGTTTATAATTAAGATATATCCCCAAAATTTAAGCCCACATTTTCTTCCAGTGAAATTGTAAGCGAAATAATCACACAATACTTCAAATTTAAATTATAAATGTGTAAAACCCGATGTAAAATTATTTAAACTGAGCACAAGCAAACTAATGGCATTCAATCAGTATTTATATAAAATCATATATTTTTATTGAAATCCTTTGTCAAAGTAATTTTAATAATCAAAGAATCAACAATTATATTTATATGTAGATTTTTACTTTTAGTTACTCAAACTGATAATAATAATAGTTTATAGTTCCACCTATATAAAAAGAAATGTGAGATAAAATTTGTAAAAAATTTAAAAATAGACCCTTTTAGTGATTTTGAATTAAATTTGCATATATATATATATATATATATATATATATATATATATATATATATATATATATATATATATATATATATATATATATATATATATATATATTTTAATAACGGCGGGCACTTGGGTGACTAACCCTTCGCCACAACAACAAGGCCGGAAACTGCTACTCATTTGTCGTTACCCAGCGGGCACCTGTGAACCAAGTCACGGAGGCGAGTAGCATTACCCGCGTCATACCACCACAGACCCGTTTATAGGGCGGGCCACATTCATACATCAACACACAAGAAAGGACAGAGAAACACGGAAAGATAGTAACATCCATGTCCGAACCGGGATTCGAACCCGGGACCCACAGCTCAAGAGTCAGGAACACTAGCTAACCACTCAGCCATTGGTCGGCAAATATATATATATGTATATATGTATATATATATATATATATATATATATATATATATATATATATATATATATATATATATATATATGTATGTATGTATGTATATATATATATATATATATGTATGTAGTATATGTATATATATATATATATATATATATATATATATATATATATATATATATATATATATATATATATATATATATATATATATATATATATATATATATATATATATATATATAAAAGCAGAAATATTTTAAGAACATCTTGAGAACAATAAGAACCAAATTTGTCGATTGTATGAATTTATCAAAATATTTTTGCCATTGTATATTTTTCTGCATTGAATATTACAGCAGTAGCAAATTCTGTCCTTAAATGTTTATTGGGAAAAACAAAATGATAAAATAGGACCGATATCTCTTTTGAAACATTTCCAATGAGATGAGAAGTAATATTTCCGATGTCGCTTCCTTCAAATGTTCACTTTATGTAGGAAGTTAACAAGTTGTGAAAGCAAAATGATCAAAATGATTGTAAAAAGTGAGGAACTCATAATATCTAAAGCTTCTAAGTATTTTAGCGGGAGCCAAAATAATAATCAGGGAAGCGTTTAGCGATTTCATGGATGATGTCGGAAAGAAATGATGGAAAACTAGGACCGCACATACATATAAAAACAATCAAATTAGCATACAAGTATGGATGCCGAGATTATTGATTTCTAATGAATAGGGACATTTCTGTAGTTCTTTAATTCTAGTTTTGTTTTGGCCTTTATTTGAAATCAAAAAGGGTAAGTAACAAATAGATAAATTTATATCGAATCCAAAATACTCAAAGACCATTAGTGACAAATGTAAAGAATTAAATTTAAATTCAGTCATCACAAAATCTTCTAAAATAATACAGTAAATTGTAATAATTTTTCTGATTTTCTAAAAAAAAATTAACAAACAAATTCCTCAATTTCCATTTTACTCATGTCATTAGTTTATAACGAAATTTTATTTTAACTTTAAGAGATTTCAAATTTTCAATAAAATTTATATTGTTGATTTTAATCTACCAAACACACACAGGTGTGGTTCTTAAGTTCTTTGTGTAAATCATAGTTTACCATACTTTTCGTATGCCGATCAATGGCTGAGTGGTTAGCGCTCCTGACCATTGAGCTGCAGGTCCTGGGTTCTAATCGTGTCGGCATGGATGTCACTTTCTCTCGATGCAGATCTCTGATCCTATTCTGAGATGATGAATGCATGGATCACCCGTTTACTTGGGTGGTCCACATTCATTCATCATGGTATGACGTGGGTAATGCTACTCGCCCCTATGACTTGGTTCACAGGTGACAGCTGGATAACGACAAATAAGTAGCAGTTTCCGCCTTATTGTGGCGAAGGGGTAGTCACCCAAGTTGTTGTTGTTGTTGTGTGCCAGCTAGGCCGGCAATATGGGGTGCACTGCTCCACTTTTCCAACTGAACCATATTTTGGTGTGGAGTCCGACTTCCTCAGTACACACATGCCATAGGTACCCGTTTATAAGTGGTAGCCGTTCATACAAGGAAATGACAAAGACAGGATATATAGATAAAGAAACTACATCCATGCCCGAACCGGGATTCGAACCCAGGACCTCCCTATCCGCAGTCAGACACGCTGACACCTAGACAAGTTGGGCGGCGGTCACCCAAGTGCCCGCCATTATTAAAAATACTTTTCTCGTGATTTATTTTATATTGTTTTTTAAGATTTTATTTAACACGAAGTTATTTATTTTGACTTCTAGTAATTAAACTAAAAAATTTATATCTTAATCATGTCTTGATATAAATTAAAATAAATCTGTCGGATAGTTTTATTTTATAAATTGTATAATGAACTATAAAATTAAAATCGATCCCATAATTCACAACAAATAAATGTATTTTCGTTTCGCTAAATAAAAGGATGGGGTTGAAAAATACCTAGGCTATATTAATTAATACAGCTACTTAAAATATCAGTCAAAAGAACCTAAAAATCACCATTTCTTTTTAAATAATCAAACTCGAAACTATCAGAGAGTGCTTAAAAATTTCTATAGCGTATTATAATAATTATTATAATTATTATATTATTTTAATAATTGTTATAATTATTATTTTTTTTTTTACAATTTTTTTTTTCGTTGCTAATTGTCTTTCCTATGCTACTAAATAATATTAAATAATGCATGTTTTCACAACTACTTATTCAATATATATAAATATATAAGATGTGTGAGCTTTTTATGAAATAGTTCATATGCCTCTCCATATATTTTTAAAATGATGTCTAATCACAATAAAAATATTCTTAATTAATTTTAATAATTAATACTTGCTTCCTCATTATAAGGATTAAAATTTCAAAACTATTTAGGAATTTTATATAAAAAAGCAATTTATTAAATTTCTGATATAGCTTACATTAAATTGCATAAATACAAAATATAAAAATACTACTACGTGAGTTTTTCAATTTAACTTTTGAAAATTAACTATAAGACGAATATTAATAATCATAGTTTTCTTAGTAATACATCAATGCTTCAAAGAGCTTAACTATAAATTTGTAAATAAATGTATGCTGAATAACTGACTTCTCAGGGATTAAAATATTTTCAAAAATAATAACATTAGAATTACAAAAGTATGACTCTTTAACTATTATCAGTATAAATAGTATATTTTGTAAAGCTTGATTTTCAAAACATTGAACTTGAGAAAACACTCATTTGTGAGAAAACATGTATTAATTAGAAAACATTTATTCACATAATAAATAAATATCCATTTTAATATATTAATCACTCATTCTTTTAAAGAACGAATCCTTAAAATGTAATATGAAGGAAAAGTTCAAAATCAATTCGAAATATTATAAAAAAGATAAATTAAAAAGGATATAATAATACAATATAAGTTTGGAGAACTATAATATTTAATAATAAAAAATAAGAACTAAAACCAAGCTGTATATCTCCTTTAGTATACATTATAATAACCTGATATGCAATTTCACTATTCACATATTATGTTAATAACAAGCTATAATGAGAGATTTAATACAGTTTCTACAATAACTTGTTTCAACTATTTATTGATTTCTAAGCTCTGAATATCACTTTTTGATTCCCAAGAAGAGTTGGAGATAAAGTTAAATTTAAAAAATTTTCATATTTCATCATCAATTTTGTATCTCTGCATTTAAGAAAATATATGTTACTTGATAAAAAAACTATTTTTACTATTAACATAGCATTTCCTTTATTAAATTATGATTGAATATTTTGAGATGAAATATTGTTGTATTAAGAATTTTTATCGGAATCCTTTTAAAATGTTCTTCTAATAATTTAAAATAATTGTGAATAATTTTCTTGGTAAATTTTTAATTACCTTGTTATAAAAATTTCAATTATCATATGTTGATTAGAATGTAAATGTATATTCTGATAGGCTTTGCTTTATATCAGACGTCTATTCTGATAGACATTTACAGGAAACAGGGTTATGTTTTTATATAAATCCCTTGAAGAACCAATACAATAAAGAAATTCTTGTCTCCTAATGACAATATTTTTTTCACCAAAACTATCTTGAAATAATGATTTATTTTAAAACATAATGTTGAAGAACTTCCTATAATAAAATCTAATTCAGTGTAAAATTGATTTATGATAGCGCGATCATAAGTATAAATTTTTGCTTTTTATCAGACGTTTAAATTCTTTAAAACATATTTCCAACTTCAAGATTATTTTGCGTGTGCTAAATATTTGGAGTTTAAGACATTTCTAGTAATAAAAAGGTAATAAAGGTAATATATAGATAAAATGATGCCTTAACTTTTATCTCTAAAATTTTCCTGGTAGTTGCTTTAGTAATTTTTAAATATTTTTTAAACACATATTGTCTCAAAATTCTTTTTTTTATACCTCATAAATTTTCTTAGTAATCGCCTGAATTTTATTTTCATATTACCTTCCATATTCAAAATGTAAACCATACGTATATGTATTGTTAATATAAGTGACCGCATGGCTTATAACTTAACAAGCCAAATAAAGCTATAAAGCATTTGAACATGCGATTTTTACCTTTCAGAATTATTATTTTTTTTGTAGATAATGTGATGTATTTGCATGTCACAAAGAAGGAAAACCTAAAAATTCCCAAGCGTCCATCTGAACTGTTTTGCATGCAGAAAAACTCCTCCATCTAACGTAATTCCACCGAATCTAGGTAAAAATCCGAGACTTTCCATTCAAACTGCGTAATCCGCAACTACGCCGTACACACCTAAACATACCTTTTCGTCATATACTTAAACATTTACCAATGCAGAATGAAAAGCAGAGACCAGGTTAATAATTTCAAATAGTAAATTAATCCAGATATACTGTTTTAAGATTTATTAATTAAAATATTCTACTACATCATTTATTCTTCATCTAATTTATATAAGGTGCATAAATTCATAGGTAGTTCTAAAGAAAATTTTTTTTCATGATACTTTCAATTCGAATTGATTTGTTCGAATCTAAATGAAAATTCTAAAACTATATTCATATTTTCAATCTTCAAAAATATTTATAAAGTAAATTTAATAAGAAAATATGAACCTAGAATTTAAAAGCTAAAATTCTGCTGTTAAAACCTTTATATTTGCTGATATTTCATTAAAAATTTAATATAAAAAGATAAATATGGAATATACAATTATTATTTGTTTTCTTAAATAATCAATATACTTATATTAAAGCAATACATTCTATTTTCCAATATTAAATTCTATTATCCATAAAGAGCTTAGTATTTCTATTTAACAGTTAGTTTTAATTAAATATGCCTAGAGAAATTTTACTTATTAATCTATTTCCCTATTCCCTTTGATAAAGTGGCTTTTAATAAATTACTTTACAATTGATTGTCATGCTTGTTCAAATGTTTATCTTTAATGAGCCTGAACTTTCAGTTCGAAACTTAATGAAATTCTCTCAAGCACTATTCAATTAAAATTTAGCAAATTTATAGCTTAAAAAGTCTAACAATTTAACTTAAAGTGCATTTTTAAAGTGATTTATCATAAATTACTACAAATTTCATTTGTAATGAAAATACGGAAAATTTAATTTATAAGCACATTCGTAAAATAGAAATCAAAACATATTCCAAATCATGATCAAAGTAAGCAGTTTGTGAGTGCGTTTGTATGTGTCTATATACATGTGTGTGTGTGTGTGTGTGTGTGCGTGTGGTAAAAACACTTGTGAATAATTTGGACATTTTTAATGGGCTTCGTAAGCACAATAGTTGCCAATATTTTTAAAAATTAGCAATGTATATATTTTAGTAGTATATGGCACTTTTTAAGTTCTCTAAACCAATGATTATTAATCAAAAGTGTAAAATATCGGACCTCTATTAGATTTTTCCAAGAGGCTAAATTGTGTAAGCTATCTAGCTGGAGCTATTTGACCGAAATATTTCACGTATAAGTCATTTCTAGAAATACGGTGTCTAAATTTATGACAGCAAACATACAGCATGGCAAGACATGGTTTCGCATTGGACATACTAGATTTACACACTAGCACTTATTCTTGTCTCAGAGTGCTCCAATTTGTGACATATGTAATGAACCACATACAGTGCATCACATTTTAACTATCTGTCACAGATTAACACAAAGTGCTTTCTAATACCCAACCTAATTTTATTAGACTTGACTGGGTTTAAGCCACATAGAAATTTACTTGCATTTTTACGTGCAATAGGTTTCTTGAATTCTATTTAAAAAATGTTTATCCCTCTTAATTTTTTACGTAAGCTTTTCTTGAATTTTTAAATCATTCCATCTTATACAGTTGACTAGTCTTTTAACACATAATTTTTACTTTTAATTAAAATGTTGTACAGTGCAGAAATGTCCAATATTGGACTTTGCACCAGTAAACTTCAAAAAATCAAATAATATCACAGCATGGCAAGGCATATCCGGCGAAGTAAAATACAGGATGGAAAGAGAATCTCATTAAAAGAGGCCGATAGTAATATCTAAAAAGCTAGCAATTGCACCTAGTGACCCTAGAGTATAATTAGCATCTAGATTCTCCAATGTCATAGCATCTGAATTCTCCAATGTCACAGTATCTGGATTCTCCAATGTCACAGCATCTGGATTCTCCAATGTCAAAGCATCTGGATTCTCCACTGTCTTTTAAAAGGTGCTTTCTTAAGTATAACATTTATAGTAGAGCAACAATTACCAAGCCACTTGTTACAATTGTTACTGTCAAAATCTTGTATGGTGGAAACACAGGCCTAGTCGATTAAGAAATCTGAAAAATTAATATGGTCTGACAAATCATCTTTCACGTTTTATTCCATAACAGCATGAGTGCATATTTAGGGGACAATTGCACAAACGCAATGATCGCGATAGTTTTCTTCCAACTGTCAAGCCTTGAGGCGTATCTGCCTTGATACAGGCAGCCTTGTTGTGATTTTTTGCTAGATAAATTGTTATCTTTAAAAGAAATAGAAAACACACACTCACACACTAAGGGAAAATGTAGAAAATTTTCAGGTAAAAGGTCTATCCTATGATGTTTCCTGCATGAAATGGAATTTTCAAGGAAGATTATGCACTTATCCAAATAGAGGGACATCTCTAATCAGGGTTTGATGTGCACGAGGATTAAGCGAAACATCTGCTTTGGTTCCGTACAGTCACCCGATCTCAGTATAATTTAACCTTAATGGTTTGCCTTAACCTTTTAATTTGGAATAGTTAACCTTAATCTTTTAATTTGGAACAGATATCCTGCATTTGTATCGCTCTCATTCTCACTATCTAAATGAATAATGTACAACATTAGTTTAAGCACTTTTCACCGCTTGAAGGAATCAATTCATATGTGAATCCAATCTGTATTACATGGCAAACCAGGACTTTTACCACACTAATAAAGAATTTTTTTACATATAATGCTTAGAAGTTTTCATTACTTCGATAACCACAATATATATGAAAATGTTTAAAAATTAGGAACAATCGAGAAATGGCATATGTATCCTAATTTCCTGTTGATATGGCTAAAGTATTTTAACACAGTATCACAGTTGTAACATAAAAATTTGAGTCTGCCAAACGCTGACCGAATTCTCTCAATTGTTACATATTATGTCAATTCTCAGCATACGGTCATTGTTTAAGCTCTTAAAACAAATATAATAATGCAGTTAATACCCTATTTGCATCTCTACATTGACGCTAATTATTATATGGAATGCATATTTTTCTATTGTCGATAATTCATTGATATGTTGTTGTTGTCGTGTGCCAGTTAGGCTGTCATTATGAGGTGCGCTGCTCCACTTTTCCAACTAAACCATATTTTGGTGTGGAGTCCGACTTCCTCAATATACACATGCCTTATACACATTCCTCAATATACCCGTTGAATGGGTAGGCAACCATTCACAACCCATTCATACAAAGAAAGGATAAAGACAGGACAGACAAATAGAGAAAGTACATACATACCTGAATCGGGATTTACTCCCAGGACCTCCCTATCCTTAGACAGGTATGCGGACCACTAGACAAGTTGGACGGTAATTCATTGATATAAAATCTATCCATGAATTTATCTATGAATATATTGTCTATCTTTTGAGACACGTGTTCATTGTAATAGATGTACTTAGTGTTTTAGGCAAGCATGCGTATTTTCACCTTACTAAATCACTGATATGATTTAAATATCATCTTGTGCATCCAATAAGCATATATTTATATTATACAACATACATATAATGCTATTATATCGTATAGATAATAGTATGCTAGTATATATATATATAAAGTTATACAGTATATATAATAGTATATATGTATATATATATATATCAGTATGTTATTTTACTGTATATTATACAGTATAGTATATATATAATGGATTTAAATTATTACTCTCTAATTTGTTCAACTGTTAGTTATTTGTACAAAAGTTTCAATGATAAACTTCGTTAGGAGTTTTGTTTTTCAGTATCAATACTCTTAAAATCAGATGACATTTTCAATATAATTTAAAAGTTAAAGTTACCAAAGTTTAAGGATAACAAGTATAATAAAACTTTTTTGATAAGTATGTATAATAATTGTGAAAATAACATTCAAGATTTAAAGACGTTTCAATTAAATTATTTACAATTTTTAAATTACTAAATATTTCATGTAAAAGTAGAAATGATGACGACACACATTAATAGTTTGCCAATAATATCATTAGAAAATAAATTTCTTAACATAAAAATATTAAGTTCTATCTCAATCTCATTTTCAAGAACACACATAATTAAATTTTCTATAAAAATGACAAATTATTTCCAAAAGTTATTTAATTTTAAGAAAATTAGTTTTATTACAGTTTAGCTGTATTTAATAAAAAAATGCTTTTATAAAAGATTAATAAAAAGTACATAAAACCGAAATTACGTGATTACTTATTTACACATATTTATTACAATATATATTATTGTCTCTTCTTTTCTTTTTCGAATAAAGGAAAACAGTGTTTGCAAATTTCAATTTTTGAATGTTGAAAATTTTTCAGAAAAAGCAAACATTTTTCCCCGATTGAAAATTAATTTAATTTTCATTATAAGTCGTTACATTTTCTTTAGAAATTGTGAGTTATATATAATCTCATGAAGTTTAACTTCATTAAATTAAAATAATCTTACTTTATATTAAAATTAAATAATTATTAATCATAATTTTTTGATTTCACAAATGACACACGTGTTATAACGGATCAAGATTAATCATGATATTTTTAAAAGTATAAACTTTATTCTAGATTTGTTATAATGGATGCCTAACAAATTTTTGTATTCTTATTAATGAGTAAACATGCTACATTTTTAACGTTCAATTTATGTGAAAAATCTCTTCTTATTTATAATATAATGTAAAATAATGTGTAAGAAAATGTCAAATATTTTGCAACAAATGGTAAAACTAAAAAAAAACAAAAAGAGATAAGTAAAAAATTTTTAAAAATATTCAAATCTTATTGAAAAGAAATAAATTCCGAATGAAAATTCATCCATTTAATACAAAATTTAATTCTTATTAATTTTTTTGTTTGCTCAACAACAATTATTCAAAATGCTATTAACAAAATTAGCAGAAATAAATATAATTAAAATTAATTAATAAAATAAGTTTTTTAACAATTAATTCAAAGAAATTATAGATTTTTCGAATGAAATACTTTTTGTTTGGAATATAAAATCATTTATTAAAAAAGTAACTAAAATCATTAGAAACATCTTTATTTTCCAAAAAAACAAAATAAAAATAAAATATATAATTAAAATGATTCAGAACTTTTTAATTTAAAGTTACTAGTTTAAACTATAGCTAATAGAAATATTTGTATTTTGAAATGCAAGAAAACAATCGCATTTATGTCATTAAACGCATGCAAGCTCAAAAATTATGCTTAATATTAATTAAACAATATCTCTCGAGAAATCATTATAACCCAACCCAGAATGTAATATTACAATTAATATTTATTAAATTCAAATAACTCATGATTTATAAATAAGGTAATTATTGTATTTAGGAATAAAGGAATTAGTTATTTATAAATGAAATCATTTAAATTTTAGTACATGTTTAAACGGGCAACTTCAATATTTAATAAATTTAAATAAATATTTAATAAGTCTATTTGAAGTTAATAAATAAAAGTCAAGAAATATGCCCTTAAAAGAAATATGCCTGAAAAATTTTTAAATTTTTCACTGTCAACATCAAGTTCAGAAAGTATAGGAGATAAATAATATTTTTTTAATTCACTACAACTCTCTAAATATAAATATAAGCACTTCATGTACATGAAAAATGTTCTATTTGAATCTATAAATGTTTCCTAAGAAACTTCATAGAAAACAATTTTTCATGTTTCATTTACTTTAGGGAACTATTATTTTAATTAATATTTAAAATAAATTAAATAAACAAATAAAATAACTTACGAATTCAATGAAACTAAATTCTCATCTTGTTTTCTTGAATTAAAATTTTCAATTTCATTTACGTTAAAAAAATTTTTTTTATCATCTGCACTGACAAAGAAAAGAAAACTGTTCACTGGTCAAGAGAGTAGAAAGACCAGTGGTTCTTCTGTAGACTACAGCTCATTTTATCTTCCTGTTCCTCTTTTCTCAAGTTCGTTTGAGAAAACGATCATAACGCCCTCTCTTTTCCGCGCAACGCTATTTCTAAATTTGCGCACATCTAACAGAATTTCAGTTTCTATTTCACCACAATCAAAAATTATATTCTAGTATTAACTCAAAAAAATTAATTCTAGAATTAATTCAAAAAAATTTTTTAATTATCGGAGAAAATGGCATGACTCATAATATTAATTTTACAACAGAGTTTTTTTATGTATATTTATTAATTAAAAAATTCCATCAAATGATAAACACATACAAAGCGTAATAAATATAATGATCTAGGGATTATTTCTAGTTTTTTGAGATTTAAATGTATTTTTTATTTTATCATAAAAATTTATCTGGAACTTTTAATAGTTATGATAAAACATTTTCATAATTATCTAACACACTTAATAAGTGGAGAATTTTAATAAGAAATTTCAAAAAGAAATCACTCATAGCTGCGGTAAAAAATAAAACTTTTAACTGAAATATCAGTATTTATTAATTAATTTAGAATATATAATTAATTCAAGTATAAAAATATAGAATTTAGATAAGTTTTTAAATGAAGAAAATTTTCCTTTGATTCACTTCTCAATCAAAGTTTTTAAAGTGGTTGCTTATTTTAAAATAATTAATTTTATTATAAAATTTAAAACTATTATCCCTGTTTTAAATTAATATTACTATTTTGCCAATTTTTAACTTGTTACATATCTTTATCTAAATCTTTCTAAATATTCTAACATTATTTTGTTGCGAATTTTAAGAATTACTGCAGTAACTGCTATTATATTAATACTTAATAAGACATGAAATAAAATAATATGCATTAATAAGGACATTTATTATTAAAAATTCCAAGTCTAAAGAATTTTCTGAATTTTTATGTAAACTTAAATACACGTTTTTTTTCTCTCATTATTAATACATTTTTCCATTTCAGCTAT
Source organism: Latrodectus hesperus (assembly GCA_037975125.1). Lineage (NCBI taxonomy): Eukaryota > Metazoa > Arthropoda > Arachnida > Araneae > Theridiidae > Latrodectus > Latrodectus hesperus. Next base: position 5,643,400 of record JAJQOW010000014.1, read on the forward strand.
ATTATTGTATAATTCTTACAGTTTTAAAGTTCTCACCATCAATTTAACTTTTTAATAAGAAATGAGCACCATTTGGAACATAAACCTATAAATTATTCACAATATTTAATTTTGCTTAATTCAAGAAAGCACTTTAAAATTATGATATTTTTAAATTATACATGCTTATACTCCAGTTTTAAACTTGTAAGATAAATATCTTTACAAATCAAGTTTATTGAAAAATATCCCTCAATTTAAAATATCATGTATTTTACATTTATTGTAATTTCAGGATTTATGATTTAATTTGAATTTGTGTGTGGATGAAATTATTTTCTTAAAAATTACAGTCGTAATTACTTTTTAATGAAATTGGAGTTATAAAATGCTTGTATACATTTTTAAATGAGTATTTATTTTTTATATTGTTTAAAAATATTTTAATTTGCTTTTAAATTTGATAATCGTAATAATTCATGTAAATTTGTAATAATTCTCCGAAATTAAATATTAACTTTCTTATACTTAAAGGACAGGTTTGTCCTTATAATCATCAATTTACATGTCATCAGCATGATAACCCTTGGTCATTGAAGTTTGTTGTAATAGAAAAATTTACCATTTATTTTGACGTGTATGTCAACAGAATATAATGGAAAATTATATTTTGTGTGTATGTTGAACTATTTCAAAATGGAAAACAATCACAAACAGTTTCAGAAATACCGACCTTAAATTTAATATCTACAAATATTTTTTTAAAATATATGTAGGAAATATTACTTAAATCCAAATTAAGTTTTCGCAAACTTTTAGTTTTATTTTCTTTACAATACCACTTTACTAGCTAACTAACATTGCTGCAATATTTAAATTTTGAATACTTATTTACAAAACTTAATGATATATTCATCAACAAAATTATCTTTTCTCGGTTAAATTTCAAAATTTCTCAATGTCGTGCAATCGTAAAACATAATATTATATTAAACTTTCAAAATCCATCTAAGCACCAATATACTTAGAAAAATTAACATTAAATTTATCATTATGCACCATTATGTATTCTGATATACTTCTTAAAATTTAAAAAATTACAAAAATTCTACATTAAAATTTTTAATATGTAGTTTGTATCCCGGAAAAAGATTTTAACCAATAATATTCATCAAATAATGTAAACATCATCAAAATTTTAGAAATTCCAAGAATGCATAGAAAAGCGCAGAGAAATATATAATCATAGCTTGTTAGAAAAATATAACAATCATAACTATAATTCAAAATTATCCTCAAAATTACGATATGTACTTTAAAGTCTAGACATAAGTTAAAAATAATTATTACATTTTATATTTTGTAGTGGTTGAGAAAATACTGAATCGGTTTTTTCATCGTCTGTAAAGAGATTAAAAGGCTAAATTTGAAACAATTTCAGTGATTTTTTAGTACTGAGCGTTTCATAGATTAATTATCAAATTATTTTTTGAGATCACTAATAAATAAAAGTGTTTGATTGCTTTGCCATCATTTAAGATTTTACAAAGAGATTGGCATCGTAATCTTTATATAATATTTTTTAGTTATATTAAAATTAATAAAAAAGAAGGAAAAATATTACAGTGATTCTTATAAAGCAAATCCACATATTCATATGATTAATGAAATAAATCTTTTATTTTATCTTTTGAAGTGAAAAATAGTAATAAACACTGAATAATAGTTTTTATTAATTATTCTAAAATTAATTGAAAGAAATTCATTTTTGAATCACAGTTATTGTTTAAATCAGTATTAGATTTATAATTGACCTTCTGATGCGAGGTTCATAATTTTTTAAATATGATACATTCAATAATTTTTTTTATTGGTTCTTAAAATTTAAATCCCATTCTACGAAAGAAATCTGTGATTATTACTTGGCCAAAAATTAAAAATTTTTAACTTATTAACAAAGTTTATAGAAAATATTTTTTTAATTTCTTATTGTTGATTATAATATTTTTTCCGTTAATGTTCAGAGCCAATTTACTACCACTTAGCCACAATTTGCATACGGATAATAGTTTATTACCAATTCTGTTGGATTATAAAATTTAAACAATTATTGATTTGAAAAATATCTAATCTT